>PVIW01003112.1:51816-136498 GCA_004026585.1 Noctilio leporinus | reverse complement strand
ATTGAACTCAGGTGTAACCTAACAAAACAGCCCACCCAGCCCAATGACCCTAAAGCAAAGATCCAGAGGATAAGCCTTGCTTAGGAGCTAAGACTTCCCATTGAAATTTTATTTTTCTCCTTCCTAAAAATCTGAGCCAATTTTTTTTTAAGAAAAGCATCTGCCCTGGCTGGTGTATCTCAGTGAGCTGAGTGCTGTCCTGTGAACCAAAGGGTCGCTAGCTCAATTCCTGGTCAGGGCACAAGCCTGGGTCGTAGGTCTGGTCCCCAGTTGGAGCAGAGGGCTATGAGAGGCAACCACACATAGATGTTTTGCTCCCTTTCTTTCTCCTGCCTCCCCCTCTCTCTAAAAATAAATAAATAAAATATTTATTTAAAAGAAAAAGGAAAAAAAAAGCCTCTAATGGGAAAGCTGGAGACCAGGGCAAAGAGAAAAGGGCTGTATGTGACAGAGACTTGGAGGGGAACTTCACAATTTTCGTTAATATCTTCAGATAGGTAAGAAAAGATGTTACAGCTACAAAACAAGAAAAGGATGTTATCTAACAAGGAAGTTTAGGAATCGATAAAAAGCTTTTGGAAATTAAAAGCAAAGAGCAGAAATCTGTGTGTGTGAGTGTGTGTGTGTGTGTGTGTGTGTGTGTGTGGTCGGGGGTAGTTAAAAAGATCAAAGATAAAGCCACAGGAATCTCCCAGAAAGAAGAAGAAAAAGACAAAACATGTAAAATAGGCGTAAAAAATAAGAAAATTAGAGGCACATTCCAAGTAACAAAAAGACCCAAGAAGAGAGAAAAATAGAAGGAGGAAGTCATTAAATACATAATTGCGGCATGTTTTCCAGGACTGAAGTACATGTGATTCCAGCATAAATGCTCTACCAAGGGGTTGGCACAGTGTATGAAAATAGATCCACACCAAGGCATATCTCTGAAAATTCAAAACAGCAGAGCAAAGAGAAAAGCTTGAAGGAAAAAATAGATTCAAATAACTACATTGGAAGGATAGAAAGACAGGAAGTGGGTGTCTGAAAAATCAGGACATAGCACTATGCAAGTAACACGTTATTTAGAGTCAGTAAACAAAAACAATCTAAAGTTAAAAGTATGAACACATTGGGCTTTTTCCCCACAAGAAGCAAAACAGTAGAAAGAGGGCTAAAGGATTACTGTTTTTTATAAGAAGATTCGTATTTGCCTTTTTAAACTGTGTCCATGTATAGTTTTGGTAAAATTGAAACTAAATTAGAAATAAACAATCCTCTTGCACATGTTATGCATACCCTGCTTTTATTAAAATACCACTTTTAATATGTTGTCCCCTGTTTTCCAGCTTTCAATAATTCCCACTTAGAATAACTTTGCTAACATTTAAAGTCACTGAATCATATGCTCTAGCAAAATTGGTCTTATTAACTCCTAAATGTAAGAAGGTATGTATCTTTCATTATTCTCTCATCACAACATGAAGAGCCTTCTCATTTTTCTCTTTGTTACTGACATTCAAAACATATTATTAGTTCTCTTCTTTGAATTCCTCTGAATTTATAATGTAATGTGATTTATTACATCACTCTCTAATTCTCACATGTATTAGTTCTGCTCATTACTGCCAAGTGAATATAGACTCCTTCTGCATCCAAAAAGATTCAAAACTATACAAATTGTAAATGCCAAAGCATTGTTCATGAATAAAGAATACATACATGCATTCAAGAAGCTAACAGTAAGTAAATGTTCAACTTAAACCTGAATTTAAAAAGCATGCTATATATACCTTTTCACCTTAAAAGAAAGAATATGTTACCCCTAAATTGCTTTTGTATATGCCAGTCTTTTCTTTAGATGGAGAAGATATTCCTAAGGATTTGTAAACAACTTTTATGGACTATATAGACTTAAAAACTGATGAGTCAGCATCCAGTTGAGACTTCTGAAAGCACCTTAGTCCACAATAATGAGCCACAAAAATCTTAAGAATCTTACGACCATCAGTGATTCTTATAATGTTTTCTAATTTTTTTCCTAGAATAAAATGTGCAATTGAGGAATAATTTAAAATTTCATAACAACTCATTTTCTAGCTTAGAAAGAAAAATGGAAGCACCCATTACTACAAGTGAACCAAGAGACTGGCAATACCCAATCATTAGAGTGCACACTAAAGTGTCTTCTGAGGGGCCACTTGCCAGGTGAATAGTTCACTTAGGCTTGGTGATAGGCTCGTATTTTTTTATTTATTGTTCTCTTCTTTAGCCAAACCACAAAACTCCAGTTCAATCATCATACTCATCCACCCACAATACATGTACAAAGAAACTAAAATGTCATCCTTTCCTATGCTCTGAAATTATATAAGACCCTCATCTGTACTATCTGTCATCTCTAATTTGCTTTATTTTAATATGAGATTAAAAGTTAGGCCTTTGTAGTCACCAAAATTGGCAGGAACTATGACCAATGAATATGAAGGAGGCACAAAAATAATTGGAAAAGATTGGTAAGAATGTACAGAAAGATGGGAAAGATAACACATCTCTCCCATGCACCTTTGGCTGGACAGCTGTGCCTAGTGCTGATATGATGCACCTCAGAGATTTGGTCCCTCATCCACCACTGTGTCACTGTGGAGTCCTGTGTGAAAATCACATAAACTCAGGACTCATATATATGTAATTATATATATTTATATATAAATAATCAATATATAAATTTGATTATTTGAAAATAATAACTACCACATATGCTGTCTATATCTATTGACTAAGAACTTTTTGAAGTAATGAATATTTTGTTTAATTCTTACAACAAACATAAGAGGTTATTCCGCTTTGCAAATGAGGAAAATGAAGCTCAGAAAAGTTCAGCCATTCCCCTAAATTTACAGATATTAAGTACAAGAACCAGAAATTCTGCTCAGTTCATTTTAATCCCACTCTGTATTAAAAGTAGATAGAAAAAATGGGTTTTAAAGACTTTTAACACCACCATATTTTATCTTAAAACCACAAAACAACTTTTGAATAGGTTGAGCCAAATTATCATATCCATCTTACTAATAAAGAGATTGTGATTTGCCCAAAGCAATTTTTAACTAAGATGATAGCTTACATTATTTAATTTCCAGTTAAAAATTATTGCTTCCAGCCCTGGCTGGTGGCACAGTGGATAAGGCTCCAGCCTATGAAACCAAAGGTTGCTGGTTCAATTCCCAGCCAGGGCAAATAACCAGGTTGCAAGCCAGGTCTCCAGCCAGGTCTGTAGCTGGAGGCAGGTGAAAGGTAACCATACATTGATGTTTCTCTCCTTCTCTGCCTCTCTCCTTTTCCCTCTCTCTACAAATAATAAATAAAATCTTTGGGAAAAAATAATATTTAAATCCTACTACTATCTGCCACAACTCCCCCAAATAATACCAAGTTGACAGTAGAATTCTGTGCTAGGCCTTAAAGTAATATACTTTATAAATGTGTGATTGCATTTTCCTCATATTTTATTAAATGATACTCTACTTTGCCATTTACTGCTTTGGTGGCACCCAGAGAAATTGTTGCTAAGAAGCATGAACATCACAGTGTGGGGCAAATATTTCCCTTGATATTGAGATGGAGAGAGGTCACTATACCAGCTGTTATTTCTGCATCTTCAAGGAGCTTGCCCTACTCCAGCAATCATGTCTAATTGCTGGCTGCACTGGCCATGGGAATCTGTAAATGGCTGGACATTTCACACTCCCTCCAAAACTACCTTTCCTGAATTAATGTTATGTCTTGAATATTTAGAATTTCATCAAAACATCCTCTTGGTCTGATGACAAAAACTAAAGAAGAAACTTTAGTCAGGTTCTCCTCCCCTAGAATGGATACACCCTCATCTTTTAGAAAAACCAGTGCTTTGTGACCTTAACACGGAGGCTCACTCAGATCAAGTCCCATCGGGTAAGTACCAGAATCAAATATTCACATACAGCTCAAATACCTTTTTATGGGATTTCCTGCACATAACCCCTGTAAAAGAAGGAATGGCTAGACATATAAACAAAAGTGGCCAACCAAAAGTGAAAGTTTCTTTAAGACTATTAATTTAAAAAAATAAAATTATACACTATCCAAATGTAAACATACATTGTTTACATTTACATAATGCTTTAAATTATCACCACCTGTGTAAAAATTGTTAATTTTTTCAAGGGTTAATGGGTAAAGTGATGTAGTCTAGAATCTATCAGTTTAGGATAACTGAGTTGAGATCAAGTAAGCTGGCGTCATTCATTAGGTTGAATGTCCAGGTACTGCTTCTTCTCTGACTTCATGTTATGCAGCTTTGAGATCATAGATATGTGACAACAAATGTCAATGGTTTCCTTAATGGTTTTTTAACTACTTCAGGGAAAATCACCACAGTGTTATGTATGCCAAATAGATGGCACAGTGTTTGATACTCAGTGGGAATTTAAATAGTTGTGTCATACAGCAAGGTGATGTCATATTTATTTAATTATGAATTATAATTCATGTGGTACATTCTTTTCTATCCCTAGGAAATATTTTTCAAAGTTCTTTTTCTCCCAAAGAGCAAAAAACTCCAATGTATGTTCTGTAATTGATGCTAATTATGAAATTTTCATCAGGTGTAGGTGAATTAGGTTTTGTAAAACACTTAGGTCCTGCATCAGCTTTCTTCATTCAACTTTCAATTTGAATTTTCAGTGCAACTATACTAGGTAATGTAGACCATTTAGAGTCCTACTGTATGGATGTTGATTGCAAAACTCAGCTAAATAAGGTAATGTGCTCAGCTACATTTTATCATTATGGTAATAAACATATTCATTCTGTCCAAGTTTTTACCCTTTACAATGATATCTTATTTCCTCCAGTTTAATGCACACACATCTACACATATGCACCACACACACACACACACACACAATGTTACTTTTCCCATGCTATGTCAATGTAATAATAATGATAATGGCAGCTAACATTTATGGTGTATTTACTAGGAGCCTATGATGTAAAATTACTTTACACAGATTACTTACTACTTTAAACAATTCCATTTGATGGTTACTAAAACTACCTCCCTTTTGCAAAAGAAAAAGAAATTGAGGCTCCTATAGGTAGAAACAATCTCAGGCTCCTTAAAGTTCAACCTGTAACCTTGCCACATTGCATCCATCTACCTGGAAAAACAGGCTTTCAAAGTTACTTCCCAGAGCATTACAACTGTGAAGGGATAAAAATGATTAATGCATGAGTGTTCCAAGCCTTTCCTCTTTCCCCCTTCCCTGCCAGTTAGTAGGATTTCTGTTTGCTTTAGCTTGTGGCTCTCTGCCTTTCCTCGAAGGAGCTTCTCAATCCAATTATTCCGAACTGATAGATTCAGGACTACAACACAGGCTTTTGCGAATAAGGGAGATGAGAGAGGGAAGGAAGATGACAGTGTAAGGTTCAGAGATGAGCACTTGAAGGCTAACTCTAACTTTTGAGGAAAGGAGAAAATGAGTAACTATGATTTATGAGGGAAGTTATGAGAAGAAAACAAAAACTTGCTACACCTTCATTTTGTTCAACCCACACAATAAACATGATTCTGAAATTTGGTTATAGTGACAGTTCTCTGGACCACAGTAACACTGGGATCCTACTGGGAGTGTTGATGTTTTATAATAAATTTTTTCAAAAAAGAAAATAATTTAAACCGCTGCTTTAAACAATGGTTTAAATAACTGAACATCTCATTGTACACACCAAGAAAACCCGAGGCCAGCCTGGGCTTGGTGCTCTGATAGAAGCTGTAATGGGTGGTGGAGGGCAGTAGTACCCCCACAGCAAGGTCTTTACATGGTAGATCATGCCCCACTTGAGCTCAGTCATGTGCCATCAACATTGTGATTATGAAAATGCTTATTGGCCGAGCACTTCTGTAACACTTGTTATAATACTAAACACTTTTCAAATCAGCATGTCTTCATGTATGCCATCATTATAAAGTACAGCATAAGGGTGAATATTTATAGAAGCTTTCATGCCACATATTAAAGAGCTAAATTCATCTGAGTATTTTCCATAGTTGTCCAGGAATACATTTGGACCATAATAAAATGCATTATTTAAACATTCAATAAGAGTAATTCTTTCCATTGAGCTGGTTCTTTGTGATCTAAAACAAAACTTTGGCCAAATTTACAACACAGAGTGTCACCAAATTTTTTAATTTTACTTTGGGCGGTAATTCTAAAATGCACCTTGCTGGAGGCCTCAAACAGTCTGTTGTTGTCATTGTGAAATTAATTCTAGCAGATGCTGTGGGTGCCCTCCCTTCCCCACCCTTTGGGTATTTGATCCCCATACACCAAAGGCTGCTTCCTGGAACACAGGCAACCTCTCGCTGAGCCCTCTTTTCTGAAATGTGGGAGCACAGTCAGGAAGGGCGCAGGATAAGCTGCAAGTGCCTCTCAAGCAAGGCAGCCACCTCAGTCATGATTGACCCCTCAGTCACGTTAACTCTGAGATGTGTTCTATACTGTATTCTAGAATTCCCAGTGGCACTGCGACCGAGTGGTTCGAATTTGGCTGAATGATATTCTCTTTCCTTTCATTAGTTTCCTTCATTTCCCTGACTCCCTTCCCCACTTCCCAGCCGTGTCTCTTGGGTCCCTCTCAACTGAACCACTTGCACTCATCTATTCCTCTTAGGCTGGGCTTCAAGAGGAACCAACATTGACATGTTACTCACTTTATCTTTATAAACCAAAATTTGATTGATTATTGATTGACTGCAATTGCAGGAAGAAGATGAGCAGATTTGCAAGAGCCAGTGATGTGTCATACAATGAAAAAAATGTGCGTGTGTGTGTTTATAAATATTAGTTTATAAGTATTAGTAGTGATGGGATTAACTCAGTTTTCATTTATTGAGAATATGCATTTAACTGTTTGGACCACTGCAAGACTGGTAAAAAATTACATATTTACAGTTGAATATTTATTATTTTCTCAGATAAGCCTTAATGGCATAAGCCAATCACTTCAGTATAATCTCTTTTTACCAAAGTGTTTCATTCTGCTCCCCAGGACACCTCTGTCTGTAGTAAACAGCACCCTTTAGCCCCAAGCCACAGAAGTACTCCATCTTCATTTACTACATAAATGCATTCTTCATGGGATTTCTGCTTGTGCTCTCACATGCATGCAATAAAACTTTTCAAAGTGTTCAAAAACTCACACCACCTATTTCCAATCTCTGGTAAAACTGACACTCTAGGGAGATGCATGTTTTTTTGTTTGTTTGTTTGTTTTTTTACTGGGGCATCTAGTATTCCCAAACACTATTGGGTACCTCTGGACAAAAAGCTACTGATTGATACTGAAGAATATTTCAGTAGATTTATTTGTAACTCTGTATTTTTATTAAATCTTAAGTCCTGCTGATTTCTTATAAAAAAGCCAACTGAATTTGTAAAAAGTTTTGATAATAAAAAAGACTGCTTTAATTGCAATTTCATTATGAGGAAGGGGTAGACTGACTCAAACTAGATTAATAGAATATTGTCCTAAACAGAATCTTAGGGAACCATTGTAATGAAAAGACAAGTGTTATCTGTTTATTTCTATACAAAACATTTGTGGGCACTTAAAAATTGCTCCCTCTCTTCATAAAATTCTATTTAATTCCCATTCATTTTGTTAATTTATATTTACAAAATAAATAAATATGTAAATAAACAAATAATGTCTGAAGTATTCCTTGTGTTTTTTGTATGTTTGTTCAGTAAAAATATGTCTCTCTTCAGTGGCTTCTAAAATAATGAGACTTACTAAACTGAAAATTAAAGGGAATTAAAATTCCCTCTTATATGTTTCATATTGTCCCCCTCAAATCCATAGATTGAAGTCCTAATCCCTATTACTACAGATGTGGCCACTTTGGAGATAGGATATTTACAGAGGAAATCAAGTTAAACTGAGCTCATTAAGGTCAGCCCTAATCAAATAGGACATGTGTCCTTATAAAAGGGGAAATATTAGAGACAGATCATGCTGGAGTAATGCATCTATAAGCCATAGTATGTCAAAGATGGCCATCAAAGCACCAAAAGAGGAGGGAGGCTTGGAACAGATTCTCCCTCACTAGCCCTCAGAAGGAACCAACCCTGGTGATACCTGGTCATCAGACTTCCAGCCTCTAGCATAGCAAGACAATACATTTCTGTTGATTAAGCCACCCAACTCATGGCACACTGTGATGCCAGCCCTAGCAACCAATGCAGCCTCCAAATGGGCTGTCCTTCCTATCTCCTCGGAGTGAACAAGAAGTGAGAACAAATATTAGATGAGGCATCTAGAGAATTGTGTTATTAAACCAGTTTCATCAATGACTAACTATAGGAACTTGAATATATCATTCAGTTGTTGTAGATCTCAGCATTTTTATAAGATGAATCCATCGCTAAGATGAACTATGAAAATCAGCACTGATTTGTTTGAAGAGAGTATTTGTATATTCAAGTGTGCCTCATCCACTCTACAGAAATACACACATACAAAATAGTTCATTGATGACTTATACTTATTGCAAAAGAGGTTCTTCACATGAAGGCTAGATTAAATATGATTTTCTTTAATGGTGGGTTTCCTGTCTCCTTTAAAGCCCAATACTGTTTACTAAAGTTTAATTAATTTATGCAAACCTTTCTGAAATATCTGTTACAATAAGTGATATCTACATATAGCAGTAAATTTTTCCCATTATTTTTATAGGTAGTACTGTGACACAGGATTAGCTATAAAATATCTATTCCTAAAGAATTTGGCCAGGGTTTTCCAGATAAGCAGTGGTGGGTGCTTTTCCCAAAAAGAAAATATAAAATGTGATGGGGGAAATGGTTTCCCTGGGTAAGTTTCCCCATATCCAATCACCTTTACCATATGTGCCAATTGAACTCTTGTTTTGGTCTAGGAATATTTATAATCTGAGCCCAGGACATGGAGCCAGTACTGACTCAGATATTCTGGGCCACCTTCAAAGGTGGCTTGCCGTAGGACACAACCCTTAGCTGCTCTAGAGGTGAAATGATCAAGAGAAGCTTCTCTAATGTAATATAATTGATCTGTCAATGAAATGATCAGAAGGAAGAAAATTTTCATCTCCAGACTCAGCATCATTTGCTAAATATTCATACATACATATGAAGTGGGGAGAGTCATTATTTTCTCTTCAAGCTGAAAAAGCAGCTGCTATTACAGGGAAGAGACCTTGATGACAATGTGGAACTTCTTTTCTTTCAGAGAACTTAGTTCTCTCCTTCAAGAAACAAAAATTGGACCTCATAATATACAATTCTCATCAAAATGAGATTGGGATCCCTTTTTATTACAACTGCACATTAATTAATACCTCTTTAAGACAAAAAAAAAATTTTAGGGGAGTTCAATCATAAAATGGTTCCTAAATGGAGAGGCAAATGTAGTCTTGCCTTCTTTCAAGTTGTGACTTGTCTGGCTAAGGACTGCATATAATTGATTCAGGTAACCACTTCAGCTAGACTGATACAGTTGTTGTTTCAGTGTTCGGCCAAATAGCCCTTTATGTTGCAATCAAGTAATAGATACAAGATTGACAAGTAACAAAGAAAAAGAGCTTTCAGTCAACACAGACTAAAATCCATTATTGTGCTGTGTACACTGTGCCAGGGACCTGTAAACACATCTTCATTGATCCTGCAGAAAGATAGAAATACCTTGCACGGCTCAATCAAGGCCCTTTTCACAAAGGTAAAGTGCAAACAATATTGAGGGAGCAGAAAGAGACTGACATTATAGTCAAACATTAAATAATGGTTGAGCCTAGGAAACCTATCTATAACATTTCAAATTCCTGTCAGCTCAAGTGAAATGTATAACCTCTCTATTACAACCTCAGAAAGATCAGAACATGGGAGACTGTGCCTTCTTCTTCTCACCATCCTCTTTTTACCAACTGAACAAATCAATCAGGGAAAAATCTCATGTATACTTTTGCATTTTCGTAGGTATCTCCATAGGTAAGCTTTTGAAAAAGATCTCATTGATGGAGGTCAATAATTCACCCTTTTCTCTCTTCCCCCAATTGGGATCTGCTGCCATTTAGAGGAACAAATTGTATTCATTATAAAACAGGAAAAAAAAAAAAAATATATAGGCAGTGAGAGTAGAACTGGGTCTTTCTGCCAATTTGAAGTTTTATTGAAATTGCCCATTGCATCAATTCTAAACTTCCACTTTCATTTATGTTTAAATACTTATAATGAGGAGAAGCTATTTGGGAGCAGTAGACACCAATAAATAGTTTGTATGGATTTCTAAAATAGTTGGCAGGACCATGGGAAGCTCAGCATGGTTTATAAACAGATTCATCTGTTATGTAAATTTTCATCCATAATCATTATTTATCCATTATGGCTAATCAGCATTCCAAGAAAGGAAAATGAAAAGAATTGGTAATGTCAAAAACAATTGCTCCTATACCTGCAGATTCCTTAAATTTAGACATCAACCCACTAGACATTTAATCTTTTGTTCTTTTTTTTTAAGGTGCCTAAGAGAAATCAATACTTCACATTTTAAAACAATGTTCTCATTTAGATAAAGAAGAGGCAAATTAGAAACAAATTGGATTACCCTTTCACACCACCTATTATCTTGCCTCTTTTCTTTCCCCGATTTCCTCTCAAATATAAAATTCCAAAGAAAACAGTCTCATTTAACTCAGGATGAGGTGTAGGCTATGCCTAGTGTAAGGAACACGTGTAACATGATCTTTCCAATACCTGAGATTCATACATGGAGAGTGTTAATGAGGTGCTAACACAGCTCAAGGCATGATCCTTTGATGTAGGTTTATAAACAGAGTCCCAAGCAAATACCCAGCATAAGGCAATGCATACTTCTATCTTCAGGACCCCAGGAAAGAGCTGATTAGAACAAAATCAAACCCTGTAATGAAGAAACTGAAGCCTCACCCCCAATGTCCCATGCTTTGCCTCACATTTCAGAGAAGGCTTCGGAAATTGGTGTCTTTCATAAACAGATGCTTACTCATCCGTTACATGTTAACCACAGAGTACCTGCGATTAGCGTCCACTGCAGGACATCAACTAGCACACTTGCACAAATTTCAGTTCCTCTCTGAAATAGGGGATGAATAATTTCTTTTTCAAGACCCAGGGCCAGTAAAAATAACATGTGCCTTTCAGAATTTATACGCAGCCAGCTGAAATGTGTGGCAAAATTGTACAAATAAATATTGTTTTTATTATCCCTTTTCTTTTGACTCCTTGACACTCTTCTCTACTAGGTGAGCATACTTCTAGCCTCCATTCTTCTCAGCCCTTTTGAGCCAATTTTCAAAATCCAACTATCTAGCAAGCACCAGGGAAGAGGCTATCCTCTCCATGGATTCTTTCCATAATTCTTCAGCCAGAAACTCTTCTTCATTTGGTGACCCATCATGCCCTGTTTCTGCCTTCAACAACTTACTTAACATATCTGTCATTGAACAGGTTTATTTTGGCTCAAGTTCATCATCCCTACATGGTAGGAGCTATGTTGTATTTTCTTTTATGCCTGTCCACAGCTCTTAATAAGCTTCCTTAAGCATGGTAGTTGTAAAATAAATACCTACTGAACTGAATCATGCATGTGTGAAGTCAATGCTAAACCAAAAAGATAAGGGACTCTTTGATTTTCACTCAAACTCTAAAACCCTAGCTCAAAAAGATTTCTCCAAAGGATTACATCAATAATAGTAGTTTTAAAAATAGAAAGTAAGCAAATTCACCTTATTTGTTCTCAGATTTTCTAGCCAGAGTCTAATTCTAGATGAACCTGAATTGAACTCAGGGTTTTAAAATTCTCTAATTTCAGTCATTTGTGATTTGTGATGGGTTTTATCTGGTAAGACATAAATAACTCTTTACAGAAATATTTACTGCCCATATGTGTATATGTGTCATGGTTGAGGATCCAGCTCCATCCAAATTTGTCCTGGAGAATGGGATGAGTTTCATTTGCCAGTGAGGCCTCAATGATCCCAGTATCAGAGAGAGTAGGAATCCAACAGCCAGAAGCTATACACAGCCTCAAAACATAAATCCCATTTCATCACTTTCCTTGCACCTGCAGCATAAATAAATCTCTCATCCAACTACTGTCTTATTTCTTTTTTCCACACCAGCTTGTAGGCCCTGAATGGCATCCCATGTCTGAAACACCCAGCCATTTTCTTTCCCTCAATCTAAAACTATTTTAAAGACCATCTTTAAGAAGTTTATTTCAATGAACTAGGCGGTCAACCACTAAAGGTGATTTATGGCACCTATTTCCTGGACTAGTAATACTTAAGATCCAAGAATTAAAAAGCATATAAAGAGATGATGGGTTGGCTAACTCTTTCAGCACATAGTAAAGCAGTGCCGTGACATTCAGAGGACAGGGCACTTTGGCATCATCTTGATATTCCAGTTACAGACTGGGCTTCTCCTAAGTAATAATGAAATTAATCAAGTGTAAATTCAAAGAATAACTGGGCTTAATATTTTGTTGGGTTTTTTTGGTCTGTTTCTTACAGCTTTATTTCTTCCCAAAACTCTATGTCTTGAGATGTTGAGGAAACAATAACCCCAAATAATATAAAATGTTGGCATTTATGTATTTAGTAATCAAGGTTTCAACTATTTGTGAGTAACCCTAAGACCTATGTTATATAAAATATGTAACTTTGTTAAAGACAATAGTGTCTTTAGCAATTAATTGCCTAGTTAGCAAGTGAATCTAGCTGACTTCTCAGCAGCTTCATTCATCTTTGTGTCAGTAGTTATCTACTCTTGTTATTTTTTCAGAATTTATAGAGCATATTTTATTCTACACTTTTGGTGTGATTTGGAGACATAATTCTATTGCATATAAGTTGATCATTTCTTATTTGCTTGTTTAACAAAAGATCTGATAAAATTTATAATCTGCCAAGATGGCATGCATCCTAGGTTTCCTTATTCTCTTAGTATAGAATGCTATTGACAAACATTCTCTATCTTTTCTCTTACCTACTAGATGCCGGCAAATGTTCTCTTAGGAACAAAAGCACAGACATAAACCCAAATCTGTTCCAGACAGTTGAATACTGACCCCCTGTCTTACTTCTTTCTAGCACCTTTTCTCTGGAATTAGAAGCTGCTTCCAGTATTTCTCATATTACATGCCATGATAATCCTCTTAACATTTTTCAGGGTAAGTATAAAGAACTTCAACTTCTCAATACAATGGAGTAAAAGAGAGTAATAGAAACTGGATTTACACTCCCATCTGAAACAACAGAAGAAAATGAGCAAAATACATACAAGAATGGCTTTCAGACATTGTATTATACCAGGCAGCAAAGAACAAAAGATGGCAAATAAATGATGCGACATTGATTGCCTTAGGTTACTACTTGGATGGAATTTCCAACATAGCTCAGTGAACAGGACACCAGAACTACAGAGAGCCTTGCTTAGTATTCAGGAGTTGAGGTAGCGCTGGGAATGTGCAAAGTCCAAGGCAATCGGAGTACAAGAGAAAAGAGAGCTGCACAGATTGTATTTCAAATCGGCACAGGGTCTTTCTCAAGTCTTCAACTGAGGTCTGACTTGTAAGTACATGACATGAAGGAACTAACTACCTAATCTGGGGAAAGATCTACCTAAACAGATAGAAGGAAAACTCCCAGAGCTCACACAGAGTCAGAAATAGTTCACTTTACCACAAGGCAGAGCAGCAAAACTCTTGAAATCACAGGCATCAGGTAGAAAGTACTCAAAGGGTATTGGCTCAGTATAGGACAAAATTTGCCCTAGATTAAAGGATGTTCCAGCTGGACCTCGAAAAGCTTTAAAAAAAGCCTCCAAAAAAAAAAAAAAAGTCTAATAATTTGAGTAATTTAACTGCATCCTATAACAACATTTATGACTATTTAGAGGAATACAAAAATATCCAGCACCCAACAATATATAACTTACAGTGTTTGGCATTCACTGAAAGTTTACCATCCATGAAAAGAAGCAAGAAAATACAACCCATAATAAACAAATCAACACCCAACCTGAGATTGTAAATTTGTATAGCCTCTATGGGGAACAGTATGAAGGTTTTCTTTAAAAATTAAAAGTAGAACTGCCATATGATCCAGCAATTCTAATTCTAGAAATATATCAAAAGAAAATAAAAACAGTAAAACCACTCTGTTCATAGAAGCATTATTTATAATAGCCAAGACATGGAAAGAACTTAAATGTCTATCAATGGATGAGTAGATACAATAAGATGAATATTATTCAGCCATAAAAATGAAGAAATTCTACCACTTAAGACAACATGGATGGATCTTAAAGGCATTAATATTTTTTAAGTAATTCTTTTTTTTCTTTTTAAGACTTTTTATTTATTATTTCCAGAGAGAAAGGAAGGGAGAAAGGCAGAGAGGGAGAGAGACATCAATGTATGGTTGCCTTTCACCTGCCTCCGGCCATGGACCTGGCTGGAGACCTGGCTTGCAACCTGATTATGTGCCCTAGCTGGGAATCGAACCAGTGACCTTTGGGTGTTTGCAGGCCAGTGCCTTATCCACTGTGCCACCAGCCAGGGCAAATGCATTAATTTAGATGAAATAAGTCAGACAAAGAATGAGACAAATACTGAATGATCTCACTTATATGTGTACTCTTAAAAAATGAAAAATAAAAAACAAAACCCATACAAAATGATTAGGCATGTGGTTACCAGATGCAGAGGCACAGGGGAAGGGGAATTAGAGGAAAGTGGTCAAAAGCTAAAACTTTCAGTTAGAAGATAAATAAGTATTAGAGTTATAACATATAATGACTATAGTTAACATGGCTGTATGATATATAGAAAAGTTAAAAGAGCAGATCCTGACTTCTCATTATAAAGAGAAAATACTTTATTCCCATTTATTTTTATTTTATCTACATGAGAAGATGGATGTTAGCTGAATCTATTGTGATAATCATTTCATAGTATATGTAAATCAAACAATAATGCTTTATGCCTTAAATTTATACAGTGATGCATGTCAATTATTTCTCAATAAAACTGGTGAAAAAGACATTTTCAAAGAATAAATACAGAAAAACTGAAAATAAATAAACCTACCTAGAATTGACATAGATGCCAAAATTAGTAGGCAAAGCTATTGAAATAGCTTTTATGATTATATTTCATATGTTCACAAAGGTAGAGGAAAGAATGAACATTTACAGGGGTAATTTAAGAGAAGATCAGAATCAAACTTCTGGAGACCAAAATAACCACGTCTAAAGTACAAAAAAAAAAAAAAAATACAGTGAATAAAATTACCAACAGACTAGATTCTGTGAAGAAAAACAATAGTAAACTTCAAAATTAGATTCTGCAAAGAATAAAATAGTGAACTTGTAGAAACTACGTAAAAAAAATTGAAAAGGACAAAAGCTGAAGATAGTATCAGTGAGCAATGGAACAGCTTCAATTGTTATTAGTAAAGGACATGACAGGTAGAAGGATAAGAACTTTTTTTTTGAAGAAATAAGGATCAACATGTTTTTCTAGCTGCTTTAAAGATTTTTCATCACTTACTTTAAATTTTTTGATTATATGAAAACTCATATGAAATATCAACCAGGGTTTGATGGAAAATATCTAGGGCATCTGGTAAAGTGGTATATACTCTATACAGTGTCATAAACTCACCAAATGCAAGTCAGACAGGTCAGACTCCAGAGTGACCAACCCCTAGCCAGAGCAAGAATCGTCTTTCTTGTTCCAGCCCTGCCATTAAGAAATTCAAGCACAACCCTAGCATACTTGGTCTTGAGTCCCATAGTAAAACATTGTCAACAAGACTTAATATCAGTGGTTCACATTGCACACAGATTCTGAGTAAGCTGAAGCCCGAAGAATATCAATTTAAGAAGCCCTGAGTTTTTCATTTTTTAAATGTTGAGTAGCCAAGGTTTGCTTGCCCCTTAACTATAATTTAAAATAATGTTTAAATAAGAGTCAGTTTGGTAAAATGACCATAATTAGAGTAAAAAGTGAATTTAGAAACATTAAGGCTCATCTTAGTATATAGCTTGCAGGAAATTTGCTTGAATATAAATTATTGTGTTTAAACTAAACACTTCAGCCACAGTGGCCTTCTTACTATTCCCTAAACATCTTATGCATGTTTCCACCTCTACAGGTTGCATGTGCCATTCTCTCTGTCTGGTTCATTTTTTCATTCTTTCATTTTTTTTTTAAGGACAAAGACCCTCATTCCATTTTTTATTTGATGAGGAGACTGTTCAAGTGTCATACCTTTGCTGAACCACCATATCTAAAACACTTTATATGCACTTATCCAGCTGTATGCATATTCACTGACCTTATTACTATCTGATGTTACATTACATATTCAATTGTTTGTTTGTTATTCTAAAGCAGAGATTGGCAAACTAAGGCCCATGGGCCAAATCTAGAATACGGAACAGAGATCCTAAGTGGCTTTCAAAGTGTAAATCATTTATTATGTGATATTTCCAGAAAGTGGTGGTTGCCAACTCCTACTTTGGAGTGTTAATTTCATGGTGAGGAATTTAATCTGCTTTGTTCACTATTATTAACTACATTGTGCTCCACCAGAATTCATATGTTGATGTCCTAACCCCCATGACTCAGAATGTGACAGTATTTAGAGATAGGGTCTTCAAAAAGGTAAAATAAGGTTATATGGGTGGACCTTAATCCCATTATGACTGATGCCCTTATAAGAAGAAAATATTTGTGCCCATAGGAGGAAAGATCATATGAAACAGTGAGAAGATAGCCATCAACTGATCTCAAAAGAAATCAACCCTGTACAAATGAGGTACTCAATGTTCATTTTTGAATAAATTTAGTTAAAATTTAAATTTTTCCAAATGACATTCTCTGACTCAGTTCAACTATCTCTCCATCAGTAAGCCATTTTAGAGCAACAGGTGATGCCTCCTTTCCCATCAGGTGGGGCCGTTTGACTTGAATTATTATTCATGGACTACCATTAAATTTAGAGAAAATACTTTTTTTTTTTTGACTTATCATTATCAAATTACTTTAAAATACATAAGAGTTGCCTACTTACAAAATTTAATTAATCTTACCTTATGGCCTAAGAAAGATGGGGACGAAAACCATTGAAAAACAAGTCTTTTTTACATTTCATGTATTTAAATAAGTTTTAAAAAGATTAAAAATTATGGTGCTAAATATATCTAAAATACCACAAGGCAATTTTATGACAGGAGTACACAGCAAACCTAAGTTTGTGTATTTTACTGTAGTATTCCCAAAGTATATGGAATTCCTGGGTTCATCATTAAGCACAGACTCCTTGTGAGCTCCAGGTAGTGTTAGTATGTTCTTGTAATTGCTACAAAACTAGAGGAATGTGTAGTGAAGAAATCAGAGCTTCAATACCAAATTGAATGTCTGTGGGAATGATATGGAATTACTTTTTTGAAAGAGGATTTCAATGCAGGTCAAAAAGAGCAAGAAAAATTTACTCCAAGAACTGGAGAAGACCCGGTTCTGCAATTAAGCCATTTTAAAGATACAGTCACTCAACCATGGCTTTTCATCAATCTCTGCCTGTTTAAAAAATTCATAGATGTGTTCTTCAAACACTCAGGATAATCCACTTATACTTATTAAAATGTGAATTTTTGCCCTGGCTGGTGGCACAATGGATAAGGTGCCATCCTGCAAACCCAAAGGTCACTGGTTCAATTCCCCAGTCAGGGCACATAACCAGGTTGCAAGCCAGGTCTCCAGCCAGGTCCATGGCCGGAGGCAAGTAAAAGGCAACCATACATTGATATCTCTCTTCCTCTCTACCTCTCTCCTTTCACCTCTCTCTAAAAATAATACATAAAACCTTTTTAAAAAGTTAAAATAAAATAAAAATAAATTTTTAAATAGTGAATTTTTCAAGGCAAGCATTGAAATTTCTGTCTTCTTGACTAATGTTTATCTTGCCACCCTGAATATAGGCACCAAATATACATTCAGTAAATGAATGTCAGTTGTTCCCATTGTCCTCAGAGAGATCCATAGCTTCTTGACAGCTCTTCAGTATCCTTAACTATCAGTCACCTCCTGCCTTTACTTTTTCCATCAACTTAGAGCCCATAGTTCAATATGTTGCCTTGCTGACTTCCTAAAATATCCTACCACACCAATGACTTGTTCTACTTCCCAGGAAAACCTTCAACTTGAGTCAAATCAAATACCACCAACTCTAGTCTCCATTCAGGCTACTCAATGCAGCTGGATAAAACCACAACCCACCCATTGATGCCAATATTAACATTAGGTCTTCAACCTCAGCTAGGTCCTCAATACCACCCAATATTCCCTGGACAGGTGTCACTTCAGTTCTGAACAGAAAGTGGTTTCTACCATCTTTATCAGCTGATAATTGACTTCATTTTCTAAGTACATTTGCTCCTCAACCCACAATGCCACAGAAAGTGCCCCTGCCAATTTCATTGAGTTTGTGACTACCATGCAATTAATACTATGCACATTTTGGCTCATATCCTACTTGACTTCTAGGTGGCATATGGCACTGTTAACTACTCTTATCTTTGTGAAACCTTCTTCAACTTGACTTCTAGTACATCAATCTTTCCAGTTTTCTTTTTTCTATTATTCTGACTAGTCCTCCTCAGTCTTATTTTGGGTCCTTCTTTCTCTGACCGTGGTGTTTCCTCAAGTTTCTATTTGCATGGGTTTCCTAGGACTACCATTACAAAGTGTAACAAATTGTGTGGTTTAAAGAATCCTGAAATTTGTCTTCTTGCAGTTCTGGAGACTAGAAGTTAAATATCAGGGTGTCCTCAGGGCACACTCTTTCTGATGGTTCTAAAGGAGGCCCTCTCCTTGCCTCCTTCTGATTTCTGGCAGTTGCTGGAAATCCTAGATGTACTGCTCTCATCACTGCCTCCATCATCTCATGGGCTTTCTCTCTGTACAACTGTCTCCGTTATCTATATTCTCTCTTTATATAAGGACACCAGTCATTGGAATAGGGCCCACCCTAATATTGACTGAATTTATCCTAACAAATCACATCTACAAAGCCTTTATTCCCAAACACACTAACATACAACATGAATTTTGGGGGAGTGCTATTCAACCCAATACATTATTCTTCTCACTCTATATACTCATTGAAATTGTATCCAGACCCACAGCTTCTACTATCTTTATCAGCTAATAATTGACAAATGTTTCTCCAGTCTAAATCTACTCTTGAACTTCAGGCTCATGTGTTCAACTATCTCCTAAATATGCCCACCCAGATGTTTCAGAGACATCTCAAACTCAACATACTTCACACTGAATTTATTGTTCCCCCTTTTAACCTTCTCCTTAATCCTCACAAACCTGTTTCTCTTCCTGTATTTCCATTCTAAAAAAATTAAATCATGACCAATCATTCAATTGCAAACCAGAAACCTGATATTGTATTTCTAAATTAAAAGTCATACCATTTCTATGCTAAGTCTTTCAAAGGATCCCTATTACTCTTTTCATAGAATCCAAACACCTTAGCATGGTTTATGCAATTTTTTTCCCCACAGTCTAGCTCTTAATGACCTTCCTAGTTTCTCCTCTTATATTCTATGCCCCAGGTGAACTGTTTTTAGTTTTTCAAAAATATCATGTTCTCCCTCATTTCTGAACCTTTGTTTGCACTTGCTGTTCCCTCTGCCTGCATAGTCGTCACCTTTCTTTTTTCATATGGCTATCTATCATTCATTCTCCCTCACTCAACCAGTTACCCAGGTTGTCTTTCCTGGGCCACAAGACTAACATGTGTACCTTTCCCATGAGTTTTCACAGTGCACGTTCCTTCCCCTGTGATCAAATTTACCTTAATTTTTTCACTAGTTTTACCATACTGAATTTTAAAATCTCCACAATGTTTATTACTTTTAGCCCAAAGCCCTCAATTTTGTGATTGAAAATGGTAGGTGCTCTATAAGCATGTGTTATATAAAACTATACAAATAGAAAATATAAGGTTTTGAGAAAATGAATATAGCTCAGAATGTTGTATTTATGGACCAGAGCCATTATCTTGGAGACTAAGTAACATAAATGACCTATGTGTCATTGTATAAAGATTCAAATATGGAAAAGGAAATATCTGCATCTTTTGGTTCCAATAATTTAATTCCCTCAAAATATAGTTGATAAAACTGAGATATTAGGGTAAAAAAATTTATAATCAAGCAACAAAACTGTATACTAATATAAATAAATTATAAATATGAGAAAAGTTCAATATTTATAAAGCAAAAGCCTTCTTGAGGCCAGCCTGAAGAAGAAATTTTATAACAATGCTTTTCTCACCACACTTTTTTATTCTAATTCTCTTCACTCAGAAATATTTCATCCATACTCTTTTACATCTCATGATCCAATGGCATTGTTCATTTATTTAATCTAAAGAGGAGAAATAAAGAAGACACATGACAATTATCTTCAAATAGTTTCAATTTTGTCTTTCAGGAAAAAGGACATATACATATCCTTTGTTCTTTCATAGAGCAGAACGTGGATCAAAGAAAAAGGACATATACGTATCCTTTGCTCTTTCATAGAGCAGAACGTGGATCAAAGAATGAGTATTTCAGGAAGTTAGACTTTTACCCAGTAGAGAATTTTATAACAAATGCAGAGCAAGCTGCTTTACTATATGTTCCATATCATGGAATATATTCAAAGAGAAGATGCATCGGATGAAGCAATAACAATAGCTACTATTTGCTAAGCACCTATAATGTGCCAGACACTGTGCTAGGCATTTGCATAAATGTCTCACTTAAAATTCACCATAACTCTATAAAACCAATATCCCATTTTTATAAATAAACTGTGGTTTACATAGAAAAGTCATTTGGCCAAAATCACATACTTAGTAAAAGGCAGAGGTAGGATCTGAAGCCAACTGTTTCTGACTCCAGATTCCCACACCACTACCACCACCCTAACTCTTCCCTTAATCCCACACTCAATAGTAGGAGGGGAAGTCTAAAAAAATGATCTTTAAAGCTTTCAAGAATTTTTAATATTTAACCTATTACTTCAGGATGACTAGGGGGATTTAATTATGAATGTTTCACAGAAAGATAGCCTTGTGAGCTGGAAATCTGAAAACTGACAGAGAAATAAATAACACATTCTCTGTAACAAACATAAATCTATCAGAACCCAGCATCATAAAACTAATTCTTTGATTACTTTGTAAAAACACTGACAAAATGAGACATATTACTTCCCATATCTTAATCACTTCTATCTCCTTTGTGTTTCTCTACCCTTCATGCTCTTGTTCAAAAAAAGCAAATTTTGTTTCAGGTTGCTATATGAAAGGAAGATTACAAGTTGGAGAATGGATTAACTTTACAGTTGTGATCTATTTTCAACCTATTAAAGGTAATTATTTAATTCTATCTGGAATTCACTACTGAAGCAACATGCTTATCTAGATTATAAGAAAGTATGATGGGCATTTCCCTGAGATTTATCCTAGTATAAATAGACTCCAAGGTAGGTTAGGACTATCCTGCCCAAATAAACTCAGACTAAAAATAATCGATAGTAGAATTATTCCTTAGAAAGTCCAATTACATAAATATGTCCTTATTTTAATAAAGAACACAGCATACAGTCCCCTTAATAATATTTCAGTTAGGCTTTATATGACAAAGTTCCCAAGGCCCCTCTATAGTTAATATCTGTAACATTTTTTTCTCTTTACATTTCAGTAAATCAGTTTAACCAGTGAAAAGGGATTATTTTTTTGCAACATTCTTTTCAATTCCAGACTTTGTTCCATTGCCCATACCACCTCCCAGACCACTTTTTTGTTTACCTCTTATCTAAACTATACAAACACCATCTAACTCATCTCTAGTCTTTGATGTTGTACTGCCCAACTCACCTCCCTAGGCATGTCACTGCCCCCTCCCCAAATCAGTGGATTATTATTAACTACAAGGTATTATCTGAATTTTTATGCAAAAAAAAAAAAAGTCCTACCCCTGGCTGGTGGTTCAGTGGAATGGTGCTGCCCTGCAAACCCAAACGTTGCTGGTTCGATTCCCAACATGTAACCAGGTTGCAAGCCAGGTCTCCAGCCACGTCCATAGCTGGAGGCAGGTGAAAGACAACCATATAGTGATCTTTCTCTCCCTTTCTTCCTCCTTCCCTGCCCTTCTCTCTAAAAATAGTGAATACAATTTTTTTTAATCCTAATGTTCTCCTAAAAATTACCTCTATGACTCCCGTTTGTGGTAGCATAGCAGACTAAATACCCTAAATGCCTTCCATAGCTAAAATAACTAAAAATGCTAAATAAAATGTAAAAACTAATCTTTTAGCTAAAGACAGTTTAAAATTAATAACTTTTAAAATATTTTATTCCTTTATTTTATTCCAATTTTATAGTCATAAAAACTTAAGCAAAAAGACTCACTTGGCCTAATTCTCACTGCGGATTATGTACAAAAATAAATCTAAAACTGCATTCCCTGACTTTATATCCTGCTGTCTTTCCACTGAGCCAGATTTATGATAGTAGGAGATTTATATTCTTTCTTGCATCAAAATAAGCCCCAGTTTTTCTCAATTTATGTTATATTATTATGTCAATAATTTAAAGACTATTTAGAACCAATTCCATTAAATTTATTTAGTGATTTTTATTATCATTATTTTAACAGAAGTTACGGACTTGAATTGGATCTGGAAAATCTTTTTTTGTATTTCTGGAGAGAGGAGAAGTTATACAAGGTAGACAATAGGCACATTGGGCACTGGAAAGAAGATGACAGTGTATAATCTTAGTTAGGGAACCTAGAAGGCTTTCATCTAAAGTGTAGGTTGTCTATGGGCTGAAAATAATAAAGAGGTATTAAATAGAGAAGGAAAAAAAGAAAAGTGTTACATAAAAAAGAATTGCATAATGACAAACAAGAAATACAGAGAAACAGAAAATGGAAAAGCAGTAATGAGGGGTAAAAATGGTCAATACCTTTCAGGAATATGAAAACATTCACTGGAAAACAATGTGGATAGTTTATAAACATCAGGTAGACAGTTAACTATCCTTTAATAATTTCTTTCCCTTGGATAATACCAAAGTGGTTTTGATTTTTTTTAAAAAAAGGAATTTTGGCATGAAAGGGTTCTGTAACATGGCCTGCCCACTTAACAGGATTTAGGGTAAAAAATGTAAACCAGCTGTGATACTGAGGTTTAAGAATCATCTGTTGTCCATATTCAGTAGCTTTTCCCATGGAATTACAAAAAGAATTGCATGATGGATAGTCTACATCCTAATTATATAATTACACAGTAGAAAAGAACAGCTGAAGAAAAGTCATTTCATCCTTGTGTCCAATGTCTGATAATCTGTGTCTCACATAATGGATGGAGCATTACTTATAGTAAACCATAATTGCATTATGAAAGAATGAAATGTTCGCTTTTTATGGAATTAGAATATGTATGGTTAAACTAGTAGAGATAAAATTAGAATTAATCTAAAGCTTCAACCTGAACATCAAACAAATTCAAAAAAGTTATTATTAAGATTTTAACATATTTCTAGAAAAAAAAAAAAGTGTTCTTGACTTAGTTCCTCTGGTCTTTTCAAGTGCAGTCAGTTCCAAAGCAGGATTATAAGAGTGTATTCCAGCAGATAAAAAGAAAGATAGTAAGGGCCAGTGCCAGAATTTTCCAAGTATGAACCTAATGGAAAATCTAAGTGCTGAGCTTAGAGTAGAAAATGAACACCTATTTCAGCAACTATTTCTGTGCCCTTGATGTCAAGAGAGGTTACATGTGTTGTACCTCTCAGAGAAATCTTTCCCTTCCAAGTCGCCAGAAAGCAATTCTAAGTGTGGAAAATGTTATCACCACTATTAGCTATTCAAGAATGGCAGACCATGAAGTCAGAAAAATAAAACCATTCACAAGTTCAGCTACCTTAGAAATATGGTGCAATGAAAAGTACTATTTACAAAGTGTCAGAGGGAGAGTAGATGGAGAAAAATTGCAAAGGGTGCTATCAAGCCTCACTGGCACACCAGTAGCAGGTGGCATTTCAAGACACATGTAGCAGAAACACACTGACCTTCACCTAATCTTTATTAAAACCACGATGAATGACCTCTAGAGCTATTTGAATATGCAGTAAATAAAGAAGGGGAAACTAGCCAAACTAAATAGAAGTAAAATAAGCTTTGGCAAAATCAGCCACTAATCTTATCATGGTTAAACATCCCGGGCCCAAGACAGAAAGAGTTCATTTTCCCTTCTCTGCTTATTTTCCTTTTCTGTGTTTTGGCCCCTGGCCCTTGTGTGGGGTTTCTGGTTGGCCAGGAAAGCTGTCCTCATAGAACCTTAGCGTTAGCTTACTGGAGCACCAGGTCTTCCTTTCACTGCTACAACATGTGATGTGCTTCGCCTTGGAAATGGATTTAGGCTTAGTCCTAGGCCACTGAGACAGGCTGCGAAGAACAGCTTGCTGCAGGGGAAAGCTGCTGACTTACAATAATTGATAAGGTCATTCCTGCTGGAAGATCCTCTAGTGGAGAAAAGGTAGCTACTGTGCTTCTTGCACAACTAGGAACATCAGTTCCAGAAAAATGGCTTTGCATTTCACATGACATGTAAGAATTATATCACTCCCTGTAGTCCACCGTA
The DNA here is from genome assembly GCA_004026585.1 of Noctilio leporinus. Classification (NCBI taxonomy): domain Eukaryota; kingdom Metazoa; phylum Chordata; class Mammalia; order Chiroptera; family Noctilionidae; genus Noctilio; species Noctilio leporinus. Next base: position 111,682 of record PVIW01003112.1, on the reverse strand, counting down.
TAATAAGAAGTCTGTAGCTTTCATTCGGTAAAAATTATTAATCATTTGTGGCTGAAAAATGAATCAGTGAAGTTAACCTACATTGTCAGGTTTGATTTATCTGGAGGTAAACAACATTCTAAGAGGATTTAGTGGGCTAGTGTTTAGTAAAAGGGTATGTCCAGGTCGTGGCACAACATAGATTGAATGTCCAAACATTTAAAAGCTCCTTCATCATTGGGCTGAATACAAAAATGACAGCCATCATTTGGTAACCTTAGAATGTCCCAGCTATTTGTAACAGACTTTCAGTGGTGAATCTAACCTCCCATCAGGCTGGGGATAAATAAATGGCAAGTTGTTTTTCTGAATTTAAGGTTGCTATTGAGATGCCCTGTTATAAATGTGCTCTTCTGAGTAGAACATTAATTCACAATTATTTAGAGGAATCTGTGAGGATGAAAAGAAGAGAGGTGAATTTTTTTTTCCTTTTCAGTTCATTTCATTGGTAGTGTCTTCATACCCCACCAATATTTCTCACTCAATGTAGTGATCACTGCAGTAACCACCTGCGCTAGACAAGCACCTGCCTTCAAATGTAATTTTTAGCAAAAACTTAAATTGCAAACTAGAATTCCAAGGACACCTGACAAAATAAGCTCACTTTCCTTTTGAAGAATGTGTTGTCACCCAAGGAAGGCTTTCCTGTACAGTATTCTCTATTTTGACTTAACGGTAAATCTCTCTTTTTCACCCTCTCACTAATGTTTTTCTTCCTTCTCAGCTGGATCAAGACAATTTCTTTATCAAGACCTCAAGCAGCAAGTGGGGAGGCCCTTTCCAAATTCTAAAAATGAACTTCTCTTAATCATCATCTCACTCATGTTTGAGGAGTCGCTTAGTTCCTCACACACTCCTGCAGCAACAGAGACTTCCAAGAGGAATTTCTGAATGTGACAAGCCCAACAAATATAGACTGTTCACATTTACGTTGTTCAGCTTTTGTGTGTGTGTGGGAGGGGTCGGTCAGTAAGGCTTATTTTACACATTGGCTCTGAAAAGGCTAAGAAGCTTCTTCTTCCACCTCTGATGTCCTCAGGTTCCAAGGAGATAGTGGTGGCCACAGAATAAGCCCAGGCTCTGGAGAGAGACCAGTTTGAATCTCAGAAGGGACATCAACCTACCACACTGTTTCTTTTAACATAAACCTGTTAACTCAGATAGTATTGAGAGATGAAAATTAAATGTGACTTTTCCTAACATCAACTTACGGAGAAATCAAAAATACCTTCAATAGCAACATGACCTTTTTGGTATATTATATTGAAATGGTTGCCAAAAAAATGAATGTTTTAATATGAAAAATGGTCAGTGGAGGCTCCAGGAAGTGCTTTTGAGAGACAAGTCAAATGCCAAGTGAGGAAATCTCATTGAATTCAGTTGTAAGACCAGTAGAAACCTTGTTGGGCATATTACAGGATTAAAGTCTTTTATCACCATGATGTTCCACCATAAGATACAAATGCACATCAGTAGAAGCTCAATAGATAGCTAACAATAAGAAAAAGAAATTGAAATCTGTCAACTTGGTGCTTGACATGGAATGGGGCTAAAACCCTTAAATTATTAATGAGTCCCCTCACTTGCCATTTACTGCCTTATGACAACTGCAAGACACTCCTTTGGGGTCTCATGTTCTTTCACATCTGGCTTGGTACACCACCAAGGATGCCAAGCTCTAATGATGTTTCCCTGGGGCTATTTCTGAGGTTGTATCTGTAGCAAGCAATCTGAGAGGGATGAAGCAATCTCTCCTCCGGGACAAAGAGCGGGTTTGTTCCTTGTCTGCTATGAAACAATGGGTTCCTCAAGTTCAATGTCCCTTCAGCTGCAACAAGACCCTTCTGTGTGTGCACTATATACCTTGCCACCTACTGTCATTCCCCTGGAAATTGGGGGTCAAAGAAAACCAAACAAACATGATGCCACTTGCTGTGCTGTGAAAAACAAAACCCTTTGTCTCTGACTCAGGAACATCATTTATTCTACAGCATCTATAAAACAGCAACAGACTAAGTAGTACGTTAAAACCAAATCCCAGGCCCCCAAAATGATGTGTTTTGTGTCTTCTACCTAACTTCAACTTTCTTAAGAAAGGTATTTGTGTTGGACTCATTTTTCTATCATCTGAACAGTTTTTGTATGGAATAAGAACTACAAAAATTATCTAAATAGTTGAATATAAATGAACCTACTTACCAAAATGACAATAGCAAACATAGTGTTCAGTTGAACATGAAAGAACCTCTGATTCATTCTAAAATAGACCCAAAGTCCATGTTAAAAATATAAAGTGGTAAAAAAAAAATAGAAAAATATACAATGACCCAACTGGATATCAACAAACTTAATTCTTATATCTAAATAAAAGGCAATAGCACCCACATTTTAAAAAAATAGTTTACACCTTCTAAAGGTCTTCCACATTTCTCCCATATATTTTTTAAATATCCTATTTATTACTTTTACAGAGAGGAGAAGGGAAAGAGGCAGAGAGAAAGAGAGACACCAATGTATGGTTGCCTTTCACCTACCTCCAGCTACGGACCTGGCTGGAGACCTGGCTTGCAACCTGGTTATGTGCCTTGGCTGGGAATCAAACCTGTGACCTTTGGGTTCACAGGCCAGTGCCTTATCCACTGTGCCACCAGTCAGAGCTCTCCCATATTTTTTTACCTTGCACCTCAAAACACAGAGGTATGAAAAGTATTATTATCACCTCAGGCTAACAAAGGTGAGTTTGTAAGGTAAATACAAGATTGTTCAGCTGGTAAGTAGCTAAGAAAATGCTGCAACATATATATCTTTAGTCCTGATTGTTAGGGCTCATTCCCAAAGTGAGGCATATGGATGTGAAGGCTATCTGGCTGCGACATCTGTCACCCCAGATTGTCAGGGTTGATTCGGCTGATCTGGCTGGCTAGGCAGGTGTCCCCTTACTCCTAACCAATCCATGCACGTCCCTCCTGAAGCTGTGCGCTCAGTGGAAAAGGATGACCTTCCCAACTAGAGGAGAGAGCACAGGTCTTTAGTCCAGGGTACAGGAGTAGCTGGGCTAACCTGCTAGAACCTCCAAACAAGCTCTCAAGGTCCAAAGTGAGGCATCATCCATAGGAGCTTAGTTTATCCACAGTGCTTTTTCTGAAGTCTTCTATTTGTACACTGACGAGATGTAACATAGTCCTACCAGTCTTTTCAGATTTGTGTATATGTGTGTGTGTTTGTGTGTGTGTGTGTGTGTGTGTGTGAGTGTGGTTGTAAAGTAATAGAATCTCATTATTTAACAGGTAAAACAAATGCAAATCTTTTCAAATAAGCTCTGTTTTGAATACTGTACCTTCTCACCCCCCATATATTAAACTCAACAATGCAGTGAATCTAGAAGTATGAATAGGTATGTTTATTTTAGTGCAAATTTCAATAGATAACTAATAAATTGGAGATTTTCTTTTAACATAAAACATAAATACCAAAATGCAGTACATATTGCAATTGTATAATTGTTAATATACAGATTTTTTATTGTTTCATTTGGGAATGGGGCCAAGCTTATACCAATATTAACACAAAGCTTTTTAGTTTTTAATTTCCAAAAATCCTCTCTTTCATGCTCTGAAATCAGGTGTGAACTTTCAAAGAATCTTTTTTTTTTTTTTTTTTTTTTTGGTATTAGTTGTCCAATTTTAAAAATCATCTTGACTTATGATAATATATGATATATCATGCTACATGGAATAAATTTCACTTGAAAGGCAAGCAAAATGCACCCATGTTACAGAAATGAGAAATTACTCTTATTTTCACATTCTTCCCAAAGAAAAACTTTAAAATGTTAGCAGTTAAAACTTTCCTCCCCGTGCTCTGTGTCTCACTACTCAGAACTATCTCCTCCAGGGTATTTGGGATTTTTATCTGGCATGTGGGAAAAAGAAAATAACCAGCATTTGAATAATTGAGTAGCTCTGTGTGCGGTGATCCAGCTGGCTGCAAAACTACTCAGCTTGATATATCAAGATCATATTTCATAATTTCTAACTTCTGTGTAATTGATAAAATACCAAGTTCTAGGCCAGCAGGAATACTATACTTTCTTGTGTTATGAGGCAAGAGGAAAAGAAGAGCAAGATCATGAAAACTCTGCCAATGTTGGGCCACTAAATGCTCTCAGGGGATCCAGTGGGTGGCAGACCAACAGTGGGCTATTTAAACTCTTATTCAGTTCCAACTTGATTTAGGAATCCCTTGTAGAAGGCCATAAATAATCTGAATTCACCTGTTATTAGAAAATGCTATTCGTACAATAATATGTACAATCAGCCAAATATTTGGCTATGCAGTTTTGGGTCATTCTTAGTTACATCACCTGTCTAAACTAAGAAATACATTATGGATTTGTGTTATCTTACCCCATGTGTAGACTAGAGAAAAATCATCTGTCAGTATATACAATTGATATATGATAGTAAATTTTCCAGAGAAAGAGAAAGAAAAAGAGAAGTAAAGAGAAAATAAGGAGATGATAAGGGGTTGAAGGAGTAAACAAAAGATAGAGGTTTTATTTCAACATTTATTTACATTATCTCCCAATACTTGGGCAACAAAAGCAATCATATAGTGTGATCCAATTCAATTTCAGGCTAACCCTGAATGTCTCCTAAGGTATTTTTTCACATTAATAACATTTAACTCATATCTGAGAAGACATAATTAACACTAATAATTACATTGAATCAAACAAAATCCAATGGTAAGATCCTCTTAAGTAAAATAAAGCATCACATAACTCAGTGATTTTTAAACCTTTTTATTTCATGACATATAACCTAACTACTAAACTTCTACAGCACACCAAAAAATATATATATTTTGCTGATCTGACAAAACTAGGTATAATTTTGATTGATTTCTAAATAATAATTAATAATGATAATTATAACAACTAATTACCCTTTTAGCTCCAGAGTGACTTTTCTAAAAATCAGGTGCCTATACTTGTATATATGGATTTTGGGTACAAAGAATTAATCGATCAGATGCAACTTTGTTATGCAACATGACCAATATGATGCACTGTCATGGCCTATGTATTTATAGTTCAGGAGAGGGCATTCACACTGATGGTTATTGTAGTGTTGGCTTTTCTTATCTTTCTTTTATTTTTTTTTTAACAATATATGGGGAAAAAAGTCAGTGCCCCTGACTAAGTAGTCAAGTATTGCATGTTCTAAAATTTGCTGTGGCACACCAGTTGAAAATTGGTGGCATAAACAGTATCAACAGGTAAATGTACCTCTAGATTTCTAGAAAGGATAAGCCCAACCAAAAAAAAAAAAGTCTTTCCTACCTCAGAGAACATTCTTCTTTAAGCATTAATTTGCCATTTACAATCTACTTGGAAATCTACTTCTATATTCCTAAAGAAAAATAAGGAGTTCTAAGAATATTACATTGCATAATATGCAGCTACTTATCAACAATCTTGTCATTTGTTAGCAACGGAGAGAAGAACCAGATGAATAATGAGTTTCACATTATTTCCTGTGACACTGCAGAACAGAATTGTAACAAAGCAATTTATGACTACAAAGGAGAGAAAAATAAAAATTTGTTGGTAAATTTCATGTAATCTACTAATATCAAAAGTAAGATAAATTCTGCTAAAGACAATGGATCCAGCATATAATGTAATTGTCCTTTCTTTGGTCTTATAAACCAGAATTATCACCTTGGAATAGGTCTGTCCGGAAGGTTCCAGCCATGTAATATAAAAATTGAGACATTTATTGAAGAAGATAAAAGATACAAGAAACATCGTACATAGGACAATGATGCCTCAGCCCCTTCAAAATAGGCTCTTTGGAACCTCACACAATTCTCCCAACTGATATCAGCTGCCCTGTCATATTTTCCTGAGTCTCATCAACAGTCTGAAATCTCTTCCCTTTCAATGGTGATTTTAGTTTTGGGAAAAGCCAGAAGTCACAGGGTGCCAAATCTGGGCTAGAAAGACTGAGTCACCTGGGTGACTTGATGTTTTGGCAAAAACCTCCACACAAGATGTGATGATGTATGAACGGCACATTGTCATGATAAAGCTGCCAGTCACCAGTTGCCCAAAGTGGCAGCCTTCTGAATCATCTGAATAGTTTCCAAGGAGGAGTGTTCAAGCCTAATGCAGAATTTGATGCAGATTTATTGCTCTACTCACCCAGTCACTTTGAATATGAGGGCCACACGGTACATATGCTCACTCAAAGTATCTACTGCTCCCATTGATGAGTACAGTGAAGTCATCACTGTTCACACATGCACATTCCAGTCCACTCTCCTTGGCTGCCAGGTTACATTGATGTCACGCAGATCAGTCTCATTACATTAACAATGGCAGAACTTTTTCCTGACAGACTTTGTATAAGGAAGTGTTAATCAAGAAACCGGAATGTATACCAGTTGTAAATCAAGCTCTAAACTACAAATAATGGAAAACACAAGTGAAATAAAAAGGCCAGACCTCTATTCTCAAGGAATTTATCATCTGTTTTTGTCTTTATCATCAGCCCTTGTTTCCTCTGTTTATTTCTCTCCATCCTACACAGCTCTGCATGTGACCCACCCCTAGCTGAGAAGCCCTTTGCTTCAAATAAAATCTTTTCTTTCTTCAGAAACATTAGAAAAGCTTGTTTAAATGAATGAGGAGACACTCTTCAATTGCCATTAGCTTTTCCCAACTATCTCAACAGAAAACCATCCTACAACTTCCATCGCTGTTTGCTTGTCTTACTTCTTGCCACTTACTACATGATCTTTGGTGAGAAAATTATTAGAGAGCTCTCATCTTCCTTCCTGGCCCAGGGAGAGTGGGTTTGTAGAACAGCAACAGATCCAGGAGATCTGATTGGTCACAAGACATTTTCCCCCAAAAGTGAGTGAGATAACCCTAGGTTTCCTAGTCTGAGTTCTATTTGGAATCTAAGTGTACTGTTTCGTGTGACTTTAAATTTCCATTCTCAGGAAAAACAGCACTCCATTGGGGATTATGATGACTTAATTTTTACACCAAACATTTGCTTTGTTTCAAGCCTAATTTATGACTAGAATGAAAAGTGCTTTAGGACTCAGGAGCTCTCCATTTCCTATGGCACAAGCAAATGAAATAGGTGCCCAGTAACAACATGAACCAGTGAAGAAACACATGGACAATTTGCCTGTGTGTTCCCTTTTGAGATGTCAGGTTCACCCAGCAAACGCAGTTATAAGCTTTTGTGGACTTGTAACAAACTGTTTAAAAAGTAATGGACATTTCTCAAAGATATAACAATAGTGTGTCAAAAATATTTATTCAACATTTTCATTAATGTATTTCTTTCTAGCACTGTCGAAAATTAACCAGTGCGTTCATGGTAAGTTAAATCAAAGTCCACAACTCCATTTCCTAGATTTTGCAATTAATAGAAGAAAAAAAAAAAAAAACACACACACACTAGTTTCTGTAGGATGAGAATTAACACTTAAAAACATTCCATGTTATCAATAAATTCATGGTTCATTTTCACAAATGGAGTTTGTTTCAATTCTCAGCTGTTGGATGATGATTTGACTTGGAGCAAAGGCAACGTAATTGGGTCACAGCTGAGATGTGCTTGTCTGAGCGGGGCTGAAAGATCCGTTGCAGGGTTTCCGAGAGTGTGAATTACAATTCCAATGATATCAGAAGCAACTAATTCCGTTCTTTAGAAGTGCAGACATAAAAGAAGTTTGAGATTTTATTATTTCAAGCTTTAATTGAGGGCTAGGTTGTAATTCATTTTCATCCCTGATGAGTGGTAAAAACATACACAGCAGGTAATTCACACTACCTCAAAAACTGTTGGTGCAGTAAGAAGACTAATCAGGGTAAGCTTCCAGTAGCAAATTATCAGCTACAAATTAAAACCTTGCCTCATGCTTGCTAAAAGCAACCTTCCTCTTCAACACACACACGTGAATATTAGTAACTGTTAGACTGCAGCAGGATGGGAAAATTAGAGATCCTACCTGCTTGCATTAAAGAGAAACTTGGAAAGGTGTGAAATAAACTACATTTCAAACAATGGAAAATTTTTGGTTTCAAAATAAAAGTTCATTATAATCCCAGGTGGTAGGTTTATTCTAAGAATCTAATGTCACACAAAAAGTGGTAAACTTAGGTTCTGAATAGAGTTTGAAACAGTTTGCAATTAAGTCCCTCTGGGTAAACATCTTTTGAACCACATTTCTCTAAGTAAGCACAAAGGACGACTGACAACAATACAAATTAATTAAATTACTGATGGTAATTAATCTCAAAGAAACAGAAAAGGATGGTAAGATAGAATTTCTTTGATTTTTCTGGTTTTAAACCATGACCTCAATGCAATGTGAAAGTCTGTTTTTAAGCATTTAACCTTCTCTGTGATTTTTGCTTAGATGATGTTGAAAGCTACAAAGTGGCAATGATATTACATAAAGAGTTCAAAATGGCTATAAGTATCTATCTGATAGACATACAAGGCATGTGCATAATATTGTTACTGGCTTAAATGGCCATAATTGCACCTTTTGGACTGTATATTCAATTTTAGTTCCAGCTTTCCCCCAACAAAACTACATCATTATAAGAGCAACATAGACAAATAGTAAAAATATTGCACTTCATTAGGGCAAATTTTCTAACACCCCAAAATTTGGTGGCTATTTTAATTCAAAAAAAAAAAAAAAATGGAAGGGAGAAAAACCCCTTGTTACAAATTAGACAAAGACAACTTTTCTTGGAAAGAAAACACCATTTTTAGAGCTATGTGGCCCCATAGGAAATCTGTGACCTGCCACAGTCCTTTGTTTTTCCATCAAGTGTCTCTGTCTTTAAAGGATACCTAAGAAGTCCCTCTGGGAAACCAGATAAATTGCTCCAGAGTTGCTGAGCTGATTTCCTGAATGCCAAATTTCAAGCCTGAAGTAAATTTAAATACTATCATTGAAATCTCTGAAGGGGGTGAAGGAGGTGGAGAGGAGAGTTTAAAAATGGAAATCTTAAAACAGCCATGTGTACCACTGCAACACCCTCACCCTAAAACCCAGTCTGCAAATTTCCCTTCTTTAAATTCACAGCAATTTGATAGATGCTGGACTCTGCTTGGTAAACACGTCTATAGTCTTGAGTTCATCTGTATGAGAAACCATTTCCTAAGATTGTACCTTGAGAATCACTTCTAGACAGGCATGCATTGATATATTTCTGACTGGCTTCATCCTAGAAATTCAGCCGTGCTCGTGCGTGTTCAGCTTAACTCATCAATATCTCTTCACTTGAGACAAAATGATCGTAAACAAGGAACAGTCAAGAACACCTAGCTGTCCCTGGCTAGTGGCACAGTGGAATGGCACCAGCCTGTGAACCCAAAGGTCACTAGTTTGATTCCCAGCCAGGGCACATAACCAGGTTGCAAGCCAGGTCTCCAGCCAGATCTGTAGCTGGAGGCAGGTGAAAGGCAACCATACACTGATGTCTCTCTCTCCCTCTCTGCCTCTCTCCCTTTCTCTCTCTCTAAAAATAATAAATAAAATCTTTTTTAAAATAAAAATAAATAAATAAATGAAGAACAACTAGCCTTTTAATCAGCTTAACTATAACCCACAGCCTTCAGACCAACTACAACTAGCCTTTTAAAAATAGATCTCTATTTACTTTTTAAGACCTGGCTCTTTGTCCCCAGCTACACTTAAAGAACCCAATATTTTTTCCGTGCTTCCTCTAAGAAAGGCCCGTGTGCTCTACTGAAGGGATTTTGTTGGGAAATTGCATATTTCTCAGAAGAACATGCCCCAATCTGATCAGCTTCGTTTGCGATTCCAATTTTCTCCTCCAAAGGAATTTGAGGCAGATCGGTTTCCCACTCTGTGCACGATGGCTTCTGGGAAGTCCGGCCACCACTGCAGCCAAACTTGCACTGGCTGGACTCCCGTGAGAGCGGAAAACAAAACCCACCCTGGACGGTCGCTTTTCTCAGAATTCAGTGGTGATACAGGGGTCTCCTTAAATCACTAAGATAACTGTTTGATGCATTACTCAACTAACAAAACACAAAACTGCGCTTTAGGAATCAGTTTTAATTGCTTGAAGGAACAACAAATTTATACATCAGCCCATTCTTCATGTTCTAAAGCGCAATTTAGGGAGCTAAATGAAAGTAAATGTCACACCTTTAATTTTGTAAAAGCTTATGTACACGTCTATTATTCCAGATAATCACATAACAGTGAAAAGCTACCTTTCTGCTCAGTGGGGTGCCATTTTATAGACTTGAAAATTCTCGAAGTTCAAGCAGCAAGCGCCTTTCCTTCTAAATAATACATGTGCTAAGTATGTCACATTCAAAGTGCTTTTGGCATGCAAATGATCCGTTTTCTCATAGAAATGCTTTTAAAAGAATCCGAGCTTTTTTTTTTTTTTTTTTTTTTTGGAAATTCTAAGTGCATTGAATTTCCTTGTCCTACAGAACCATGCAGAGTTGAGAGAAGTGAACTGCAGGGACAAACCAGCCGCTGTCAACCTGTGTACTTATGCATCATTTGAACTGTCAGACGTAAACAGAGTTCTATTTGCTTTAACGTTATTTTCTGTTCCTATCCTGGAAAAAATTTTTCTCTTTTGCTCTCTTTTTATTCCCCTGGGACTAAGTGTTCACAGGCAGTTCCAGGTCTAAAAAGTTAGTGACTTACTGTTAAAACGTAAGGCACGTGTATGGACAAGTTTTTGCGTATTCATTTCATTCTTCAAACTCTCTGCTGTTTCTTCTATTCTTCAACGCTGAATAAGAGAGCTGATAGTTTATGGGTGACTTAGGTGCTTCCCCACCAAAAAACTAATTCAAAATTCTTGTGCATAATATGAATAAAATTGAAAGCATAATCTTTCCTTCTTGTAGCTTCATTATACTGCTGCATAGAGAGGAGCCTTCCAGCTGTACATATAGCCTAGGAAGGGAGGAAGGGAGAGTCTTTCAGAAGTTCTGGATTGATTATTTCTTCTTCCTCCTTTGTAATGCCATGTAGCAAAATTTGATATCAGCTCTCTTCTCCTTTTAGAGATTTGTATTAAAATAAAGCAACATGAATACACCTTCATGCTTGTTATTCAGTTTGCAGAAGTTGTTTTTTCATAGACTACTTAGCTTCAAGATTCTCCTAGAATTTTAACTTTGTCATCCCTTCTCCACATAAAAAAAAAACAAAAAACAAAAAAAGTCTCAATAAATAGCTTAGAAATGTCATGTATAAAAAGCCTGAGATCAATTAGAAGCAAAGGAGTTGGTTTTATGGTAGGATAAATAAAAATATAACCATAACATATATAAATAAGAGTTTAGAATATGAGTGGGATGGCCAGTTTTAGCAAATAAAAATATAGGACAACCAGTCAATTTGAATTTCAGATAAATAACAAATAACATTGTCACATAAGCCCCGTACAATGTTGGGAACATGTGTATTCTAAGAAAGTATTCATCTGAAGTATTTATCTGAAATTCAAATTGAACAGGACATCATATCATTCATCTGGCAACTCTAAATATGAACCTAGTTAAAAAGACTAACTTAAATAATGCAATATAAGCCTTTTAAATAAACATAGCTATTTATTTCTGTGATTTCGACAAGGATTACCCATTATATCTATACACTTTACCCACTCTGATACCAGTGTGTACCTTTTAGTTTTAGGACTACATTCCTAAAAAACAAGTTCAACTGTTTTAATTTAATATGATGAGCTGAGAATGCAGACAGGAATATGCAGTAAGGTAAAAGTTGCCTTTTATTTGTTCAACTGAAATTTGAAATATTGCAGAGTTGTGTCTGTTTTGCAGACATCAAAATGATTTCTGTCCTTAATGTCTTCATTTTATCACTTAAATATGTTTATGTGAAAACTTGTTTCCTTTAAATGTATGACTGGATTTCAATTTCCTGGTTAAATCGACTATTCTTAATGAGAATTGCTTTTAGGAAGCAGGCTTACATTTACTGAGCACCTATTATGAGCCAAATGCTTTAATTTTTTAACCTAATCATCACATGCACCCTAAAAGCTAAAAAGTAATTATTATCACCATTTACAAAGTTAGCACAAGTTACAGAGCTAGTACAGGTAGGGAGTAGTACGATTCACAGCCAAGCATAATTGAATGGCAAAATCTGTATTCTTTCCACTATGAAAGAAAGGCTGCCTCACAATAGTTGGCTGAAATTTCCTCTGTCTTTACAAGAAGAGTTGACTTGGGGAAACCAGGATGGTAACATCAGGATAGGAGTCTTACACCAATTCAACACTGTTAGGAGGAATGCTTTCTTTTTCCTCCAGCTGTTCTTTTAGCATACTTAAAGTGGATCAGTTAATGAAAAATTTTTCTACAATCAGGTGCTCGGAATGAGAACATTTTTTCCTATATGTTTTTCTGCCCTTTAGATTCATTTCCACACCATAGAATAGTAAGAAATACCCTTGGAGCCCAATTTGGAAAGAAAAGTTCTTAACCACTTCTACATTAAACCTGTAACTCGTGCACAAGCCCCAGAAGCTGCTTCTTTGGACCAGTCCCCTCTACAACCACTGGGAATTATTCATTAGCATTCACAGCGTGAAAAAATGCGTGAGTAACACCACTGCATTTTGCAAAATGCAATTTTTGGCAGGTTGACTAAAATCTTGGCAAGCATTGCCATTTTCCCAAAATGTATTCACATATAGGCTTACTGATTTTTATTACTCTAGCTGGACTCGCTCCAAATTCTCCCCATCCCTAAATTTAAATGGAGCACTTCAGTAAAGGTTTCTTATAAATTAAAAAGCACTATTAAGAACAGGTGGAAACATGAAACTAGCACTTTATGTATTATAAAAGAAAAGCCTTAAAACACATTCAGAGGCATTTATTTATTGTGTTTTTAAATTCACATTTATTCTTGACAAACTTGAAGTGTTTAACAGGTTACCTGACAGAAAACCTTCCCAGAGAGTGGTTGAAAGCATTCTAAGAGAAGTATAAAAATCCTAAGTTGGGTGGGAGATTTAAAAATATAGAGGCCCTTTTATTTGTCCTTTAATATCACTATCAATCATTTAAAGATTATAGGCTCATATACACAATCCACAAACTTGATCTGAATATATAATATAATTAATATAATGTTTAGATATTATATCTATTCAGAGTTTGTTGCACCACCAGGTAAACAGATGCACAAAGGAATCATTGGCAAACAGGTAAATTTGCACTTTCTCAACTATATTTACAAATGCAAACAGAACTGAAATAGAATGAAAAGGCTTTAAAAAGAAGATCCCAAGTCTCTTCCCTTCAAAATCCACCAGGATCCCAGCCTTGTTTCTCCCCACTCCATGCCATCACATCAGCCACCCTGAGGACAGAGTTTGAGCAATGTAGAGAATATTTGAGAGGATTAATTGAATTGATGCTGTCACTGACCTTATAAAAAGCAATGTTACAGCTCTCTAATGATTCTGAATATTTTAATAGCACAAAACAATTTTCTTTTGATATAGTTTCCAGATCCATTGTGAAATGATGAGAATCTTTTCCTTTGAATATTTTTTCTTACAAAGCTGTTTTGCCAAGAGATAAGATTATAGAATTTTTGGATTTGAAGTAATTCTATGTGTTCTGTGGAGCAAAATACTGTACCACTTTATAATTTGTCTTTTGAAAATATCTATTTTTTTAAAATATGCCCTTGCATAAAGGTTTTCCATAATTCATTGTCTACATTCAAAGACTCTCAGCAATTTATATTTTTTAATGAAAAAGATAGGTACAATAATATATTTAGTCTATTCTACAATGTGGATAATAATTCAAACAAATGAAATCATGAATTTTAAGGGGGACTTTTTTTTTTTTTTTTGGATTTCCAAACGGCTAAGGTGCTCTCAATTCCAAAAGTATTGATAGAGTTGCCCCTTGAGGAAAAGGGTAAATAAAGTTATATTATCATGTTCATGCATTCAGAGTAGAGCTTTTGTAGCCAAGAAAGAAAACAAAATGCCTGTGCCACTTGGAAGTTTGAACACTGATATGACTTGGTTTTGCACCATGTTTAAACTAATCTAGAGGCAGGGGAAAGGCAACCATACATTGATGTTTCTCTCCCTCTCCGTCTCTTTCCCTTCCCCTCTTTCTGAAAGTAATAGATAAAGTCTTGAAGAAGAAGAAGAAGAAGAAGAAGAAGAAGAAGAAGAAGAAGAAGAAGAAGAAATGAATCTAATGTATATTATCATGAAGTTACCAAAACATCAGATTTATTATCTTAAAATGCATTCTCCTTCATGAACAAAGATAGCATTTATTGAGCCCTAGAGTCAACTTAAACTGCAGCAAGAGGGACTTAGGTTGGATCTAAAGGAAAATCCCCTGATAGTAGGATTATCAGAAGGTTGCTAAAAAAATTTATAAAAGTCTCCCATTAGGAAAAATTTTAGCTGGATACCATTGCCTGGGCAATCTTATCTTTAAGCTGAGAGATGACCCATATTTCTTCATTAAGTTTCTTTTAATTGCATAATTCAAAAACTGTTAGGTGATAGCAATAGAAAGGAATTTTGTAAAAGATTTACCTTTTATTCCCAAGAAACACATGGGAGGTCTAATGACAACTTTTTTTCACATAACTTCAAAACAATAACATTTTCACCTGATTCTAATTGATGTGCTAAAAATATTCAAATAGAAAATAACTCTGCAACATTATTTCCCCCCTTTGAATATTTTAGAAAAATAATGGGCGAACCCTGAGAAACCTTCCAGGTTTTCATGAACTTATTGCTACCCATCCCATAGTTAACTGAATTAGGTGCTTAAGGTAAAAGGAACACCGACCAAGTTCCAGTACATAAATGAATGTAAAACTTGAACTTTGTCACATTTTAGAGAATTTAAGGTCCTATTTGAGATCAAGTACTTTTTCATTTTTAATATTACATCAGGACCCTCACTGTGTAAAAAGAAACCCTAAGATCTTAATGGACCCATAGATATAAAATCAGTAGGAGCCAGGGCAAAAAAATAAAAAAAAGTGGGCATGTATCTTGAGGAAAGGAATGTAGTAAAATGGCTGCATCCTTCTCAAGTTGTGTGAGGTTCAATTTCCTAATTAATTAAAAAGAATGTTAAAGGTTTGATATTCTTGTTGTTTATAATTTTTGGTTTTAAAGAATTTAAGTAAGAAAGTTAAGTATAGCAGGTACTCAAATAACATTATTCTATTCAATGTCATTTTGCTATAATTTGGATGGGATGCTGTGGGAACCTAACTTGTTTATATTAATTAGCCTAGGTAAAACTGGTTTTGTTATATGTCCTTTTGCTTAAAATTGCAGAACATATTGACAACTTTGAGGACTTACTGTAAATATCTGCCCCTCATCTGCAATTTGGAAATTTGAAAATTTCTATAAACACCAAACATTTTTTGTAACCTATTTGGTGTAAACACAGATCTGAGCTGATATGAATGTGCATGCATTTCACTGCAGAAATATTAGTATGACTATGGGTGCTGCCCAGATGCTGCTAAAGGTGTTAGCATTGGATAAGAGGTATGCACTATATTCAGACTCTAAAATCCAGAAGTTATCATTCTAAAACACATCTGGCCCCAAGGAATTTAGATGCAGGGCTTGTGGGTCCACATGGCTATTAATAAACCATATTTTCTTTCCTTGGCCTTTTAGAAAATGAAAATATTGAAGTTAAGTCAGCGGTTAGAGTGGTTTGACCTAACTTCACTTAGGTCATCGTTTAAATCCTTCATTTCAAATAGTTTTATCATGATTTGTTACAAGGGTGGAAAAGAATAGGTTGCTTATAAAGCACACCTATAGAGGTCTGAAAATCAAAACAGTCTAAATAAATGTTGGGCGATATGCCAAAAATTACAAGACGTAACAGCAGCAATGCTGGCAAGTCATTAGAGCACACTGATACGCTTGTCTGGAAAGAAGAGCGAGCAAGGCTTGTCAAAGACAATCTCACTTTAAATCCTACTACAACAATATTAGTATTTACTTATTCATTTAAAGTCCTTATCAACAAAACAGACCTACAACACTGGTTATGGACTTTTCTATCAGAGCGCTGTTAGGGATGAATGAATATTCAGAGAATGGTATATTAATAGCAGTAATGTACCCATCTGGCTGATCCTGAATAGGTTTTACTCAACTAGACAATTCCTATTTTTTTAGCTAATAAGAATAATACTTCTTAGCTTGAAACAAAACACAAAACAAGAGAAGGTTTAGACACTTGCAGTCCCTTAGGTCTTATAACAAAGGGCAGGAATTGCCTCTCCTGAGTCCTGGCCTCATTCTTACATCAATGATTATGTTCAACCTCCCTAAATCCCTCCAGTGTGCTGCTTCATTTCTTATTCTCAACTGTTGTGTCGTGAGCAGCTGCCAAGTTTTTCCTAAATTCCTTTTGGATGAATTTTCAGGCAGTTTCCAAAGTATCTCCCTTTTGTGATAAGGACTCTGCAATGTATTTCAGGTGAGGCATTTAAAATCCCACTCATAATTGTTTGAAATCTTCCCTCATTCAAGCTGTCAGAGTTTGACAGCCCTGGTTCTGTTGTTATGCACTATTAAATGGGAGCTGCTCTCCAGCCTAGGGGTACCTCTCTTTTCAGTGGTGGGAAAATGGGCAAAGCTTATTGGGGGTCCTTGGGGAAGGTGACACCATATAAATGGGAGTTTCAGCAGGAGGAATGAAAATAATAAGTCCCTTTCTGAAAGCGCAAACCTACAAAATTTTTAAATGTGTTGACAATGTTGCGTTTTGATGCTTCCATTTCTACTTCTGAGTTTCAAAATAGCTTTAAAGCATGCAATTTTATAGGTCAGAATATGAGAAAAGCACACGATGTATTAGTGTTTTAAGTTTGGGGTTTTCTTTAAAAGCCATTAAACAGTGAATGTCTTGAAGACAATAAATACTTTCTGCATTGATGCCAGGGTGAAGGGGGAACAGATGCAGTAGATTTTCCCTCTGATTTCTATTTTTGATAAATACCCTAATGACTGCTGCAAGATTCAGAGGTCATTAGAAAATAGCATTACTAATCTAGATGGAAACAAATTTCAACCTGGGCCAGTAATTCATCTTAAAGCTCATAAACACATTGCATCCAATTACCTTGATATGCTTTACATGATAAGAGCAATTACAAAATATCTGGAAGAATTGATGTGCTAGAGGTAATTATTTTAATTTATTCACACCTAGATACTGAGTTAAGATATGAAATATATATACTTCCATCAGCAGTCTTTTCTTCTGGAGATACGTATTCATTTGTTGACTCATTCAATAAACATATCGCTTGTGTTTTTTAGATACTGTGCTAAAAAATGGGTACTATAGAACATATCGGAATGTTAAGTGTAAACTCTATGCTAAAGAGCATGCACTCTAGTAGAAGAGATGAAGCTTATACATGGTAACAGCACAAAATGGAATAAGTATTATTAGAGGAATTATCAACTTCTTCTCTTGCATGCAGCCATTTGAAATGAAGAGAACATTTCCAGCTAGAAAAAGCTTTGGGAAAATATCAGATTGACACTAGATCTTCACCCCAGACTTGGGTAGCAGGGAGTTCAGAAGAGAAGGTACCACTTAAAGGAAAGAAAACAGTCCAGGCTGAGAGATTGTGTTCAAGACAAGAAACTAAGCAAGCACAGTGCATGCACAGGGAAAAACCCAACGACACAATGTGTGGTCCAAGGGTAGAGAATATGCCAGTGAGGAGAAGGAGAAAAATGCTAGGAAGGCTGGCCCAGAGCCAGGTCACAGAGGAAGCTTGGCAAAGCACAAAGCTGAGGAAGTCGAACTTGATTAACAAGCACTGAACTTTATTCATCAGCCATTAAAAGTTTGAGAGAATAAAATGGCATGAGGGTGTATGAAGCTTAATCACTCAGCAGTATGAGGGAGAGATGGGCAAGCTGAAAGAACTGAGGGAGGAGAGCAAGCAAAGCAACCAGTTGAGGTGGGGACTAATGAAGAGCTGAGCTAAGCAGTAGGTTTTTCACTCTGTAACCTCAGTGTGGTGATGGTAGACTGGCCTGAGAGGAAGGGGTCTGTGGAAAGGGAGAAGTTGAAGACAAAACGGATGCATGAGAAAATGATGAGGAACATCAAATGAAGGTGGAGGCAGGGCACTGAGTTTCGAAAGTGCAACAGGGGTGCTGGTAATGAGCTAAGAATGAGGACCAGGACAGAGAATGAAAAACCCTAGAACGACCAGTGTGGAGAACAGATTAGAGAAGATTTAGTAGAGCAGTGTGTGCTACTAAGAGCAGGTATGTTCAGTCAGACAACTGAGTGTACCTCACTCAAAAGTGGTAGCATGAAGCAATGCTAAAAACTGTTAAGAACAGTATGTAAACAAGGCAGATTAGAAATCCCAGCAAAAAAAAAAAAAATTTTTTTGGAGTAAATACAGATATAGCAGCATCATTCTGAAAGTAAAAAAATTAGAAGGCAACATAATCTTTTTTGTAAATTATGTGAAACTGTCTTATGTGAACTTTTTCTTATTAAAAAGAGCAAAGGCAATGCATGTGTATATAAAATACATACATTATATCATATTATGTATATATGTACATATAAAATTACAGCAAGCTATGCTTCACTATTAAATGACATATTAAGTGACTGGTACACAATGCACATTTTCTTTCTACATAAAACTCCCTATGCACAAGCAAAGAGTATGGCCAGTGTACAGCAGCAGCAGTGCATTTATGAAAAGTTCTCTGAAATCACTTGCTCAAAATGAGGTGTGGAAGGGAAAAGTCTTTCTCCTCTTCATAGAGTAGACACTTGTCATCCAGCTCCAGGGGACAGTAGTAGGTGCACCAATTTAAGCTCTCCCTGTCAATACTGAAAAGAGCTGGTCCTTCATTTTTGCTCTAACTTTGGTAACTAGGAGTTTTCCCTCAAAGTACAAACCTGCTATAGTAGAAGCTGAAGGAAAGGCTTAGCCCTTCACTGCACACTTCCTGGGAGGTGAAAACGAATGTGTTTTAGGAAGATTGAAAATTTCATCAGGCATAATGATATTAAAAGAGAGGATATAACTACTACATATTTGTTTTCTAAAAACACATTTATGACATATTATACAATAGGTTGAACTTTACTTTGATGGGATGCAGATATTTTTTCAAGCAGCTAATATACAACTAGCTATCAATTGTAAAGGTCTTTCCAATACCTCTATACCTTTCCCCTTGTCAGCCCCTGTCATATCCAGCACATACATACTACAGTGGTACCTCAGTACGTGTCACTTATTTGTTCTGGAATTCTTGAGTGCCGAAACCAACCAAACAAGTAAAGAGTAATGAAGCACTTTTTCTTGTGGTGTGGCATTGTGATGCATACAAGTTCCAGCAAGTACGATGAGTCCCAAGCAAGTACTGAGTGCTGAAACCTTTTTTCTCATCAAAATGCAATGAGTACAGAGTTTGACAAGTTCAGAAATCGACGCATACCAAGGTATAACTGTATTCTTTTAAATTCAAGGTATACGTCAACTGATATCACTGTGAAAAACTAGGGGAAAAAAAAAGAAAATCTTTATACTTCTCAGTGCTGACCCCTATAAAATATACAATGAAAATAATTATATATCATGTATTTCAGGTCAGGCTACATGAATCAGTCCACACATGGCAAATAAAAATATTGTTGCCAACAAATAAGTCAACTAAGACACAAGCATTAATTTAATAGAATGGGAGTGAATCAGTGCTGCCCTGGAAAACAGGTGCTGAAGATGCAGGTACCTTGCACTAGAATGACTATACAAACATACAAACGAGTGTGTGTGCCATGACATATACCGGTGCTTATTAGTGTTTTGAAATGAGAGACAAAACAGGTTTGTCACATTAAGAACTGGGAGCCAAGAAACGTAAATTGAGTGGTACTTAGAGAAGAGATTAGGAGGAGAAACACCTGCCAAAATGGCTATCATTAATAAATCAACATATAACAAGTACTGGCAAGGATGCAGAGAAAAGGGAACCCTTGTGCACTATTGGTGGGAATGCAGACTGTGCAGCCACCGTGGAAAGCAGTGGGGAGATGATACCTCAAAAAAATTAAAAATGGATCTGCCTTTTAACCCAGCAATTTCACTTTCCTAAGAATCTTGAAACACCAATCAAAGGATATATTCACCAATGAAAGGCAGCATTACTGACAGCAGCCAAGGCCTGCAAACAGCCTCAGAGACCATCAGTAAATGAGTGGATAAAGAAAGATGTGGTAAATTTATACAATGGAATACTATGCAGCATTAAAAAGAAGGAACTCTTACCTATTGAGACAGCATAAATGAACCTGGAGACTACTAGGTTAAATAGAATGGTGAATGAATAAAATTTGCAACTAGCCAACATAATCATGAAATAATTAAAATGGGAGTACTTCACCTGGTTAACCTCCAGTTATTCTTCAAGATGTAGGTAGAAGTTTGCCCCTTCTTACCTCGCTGTGAGTACTTGTATAACTCTTCCAAAATGTGCTTACCTCAGTGTTGCCTTACACCTCCCTTGACCACAAGTCACATTGTGTGCACAATATATTTGTTTACCTGTCCCTCTACTTTACAAGATTCTAAGATCATCATGCTAAGGATAGTACTTAATTGATGGTTCTGGTCTTCTGGAATCTCCTATGTCCTGGCACATAGAAGGCACTCACTAAATGTTAAATACATAAATGATCTAATGAACAAATAAGTAAAAAAAATAAATGAATACACATTGACGTTGGGCTCAAGCAGACAATCACTAGGTAAGAGAAATACACAGTTCTAATCACAAGGTCTTTAAAAAACTTCTTCCTCTTAAGAGATGTCATGAGCTAATGCTAAAGCAAATTTAATCTTTGAAAAGTCTGAATTTTTCTAGGCATCAAACCCTCACATCATTGATATTGTGAGGGTGAATAATAATGTACATTGCCTATTCCCTGGTACATGGAAGGATAATAATAGAAAAATCTCAGGTTAGCTATTATTTATAAAGCTATACTGATCTTTCTCAAAGATATCTGGATTTCTGAATTAAGTTCTTATGCCCGGGCAAACAAAATAGTAGTACCCTATTTTTTAAAAAATCGGAATTAACTTTTGATATGTATAGTTTGAACCCCAAGTAAACTTGGCAGGAAGGTGGTAAAGCAGTCCCTGCAATATTAATGATAAGAGTCAACTTCAAAATATTTAGGGCTTAATCTATCAACCATTGACTCTCTGGTACCTTTACTTCCTAAAGTAGTCTTTCTAGAAGGTTGTCTGAAGGAGGTAGTCATTTATCCCAACCAATATGTATGAAGCATCTACATATGAGAAACTTTGGTTCTAAGCTCAATGAGGGCAACAGAGCCATGGTCACAGCTCTCAAAGACTTTTCAATACAGTATTTTTCTTCAGATGCCAAAAATGGAGGAACACAATCACTACACATAGAAATAAAATAATCTGGAGCAGAGAATCACACACTAACTTCTGTTTTAGTTGTAAAAGTCATGTTCAAAGTAACTTATTTATGAAACTCTTATTTCCATTTGAGTTTCTGCTTTGAGGATCAAGAACCACAGATCATTTCATGGGACAAACCAGGCACAGATATCATGTTCTCACTAGTTTCTAACCACCCATGATCATCAGATGATAGAAACAGGATTTTAAAAAAGAAAAAAAGGAAGACAGTCATTTATAACCTAAGTGAACTCATCTCTGAATTGAACTGGGGCCTTGAAAGAAGGTCATGGGAAAGAAAGAAAACTGTAGAGAGCTGGCTATGGCTGGTAAAGCTGACGAAGCTGCAGAACTGTTGCCTGAAAGTCATGGCACAAGAATCTTCTAGCCTCAGTACTCTATCCCATTTAAACTTGGGACTGCGGCTAGTGGGAATAGCCTGCAGCCACTAGCAAGGAGATATTATTAATAACACCTGAAATTTATTAAGTGTTTGCTATATCCATAGAAGCATAGAAGTACCTACTCTTAAAACCAAGAAGTAAAATTATATTTAATGAATGATGAAACCGATTTTTAGAAGTCAAATATTTTACCCAAGGTCACCTAAGTAGGAAAAAGCACCAACTTCTTTGATTCTCTGACCCATATTTCTGAAAATCAAGAATTAGATGAGGGGTCAGAAACTCAAGTGGGCTAAGTTTTAATGTCAGGACTCCAGTTCTAACTGATTCATAAGGCAGAAACCTTGTCATAAGGGCGAGTACGGAAAAGTCAGAGAAAAACATGTTGTGCACTGGACACAAATATTTAGAACCTGCAAATTTAAGGCCAAAAAAAGAGAAAAAATTTAATTACCCAGAAGTAAGTTCAAATGAAAACAAAAATACAGGAGTTAAAACTGAATATAGCAGGGTACGAAGAGTATGTTTCTTCAATTGTTTAACACTGGAAAACTGGAAATAAATAAGGTCTTTTCTTCTCCTTTAAACATCTTTAAAAACTAGGTTCTCTTATGGAATAGTTTAGCAAAAACCTACATGGCAAAAGAAAACAGACTGGGGAGCCAATTAAGGTGTGAAATCCGGGAAATCAGTAATCTTATCAAGATGACAAGAAGTCAAAAGAGAGACTGAGCACAGAAGCAAGAAAAGCATTAGCTTTCATTGAATACAAGATGCTATCTTAAATCATAGTCAAGAAACTAAATTTATAAACTGGCTTTGTTGTATATCCCTTCTTATAAACCCTTTCTTAGGAAAAAAATAAAATATGCACAGAGAAAAGTTAAAAATATTACATAGTGGAATTTTAGTTTTAGTTCATCTTTAGTTTAGGCAACCACGGACCTTTGCAAAACAGCTTCAGTTCCCAGCATACTTTTCATCCACCACCCCACTTGCATCTAGTGAGAAAAAGCTATAATTCTGCCACTAGATGGCTCTGTCACAAATTGGGATGGACAGCACCCTACGGACCGTAAACTTACAACAATTTAGAGAAAAAGCAATAAAGATTAAATAT
This sequence comes from Noctilio leporinus, assembly GCA_004026585.1. Lineage (NCBI taxonomy): Eukaryota > Metazoa > Chordata > Mammalia > Chiroptera > Noctilionidae > Noctilio > Noctilio leporinus. Next base: position 88,525 of record PVIW01003112.1, on the reverse strand, counting down.
ACACCAAAATACAATAAACATTAGAGTGATTCAGAGAACAGTGCAACAAACAAACAAAATATACTGAAACAGTACTGTCCCACTGGGACATACATCACTAAAGATTCTATTTTATGACTAGATTCTCTCTAGATGCGCTAAGATATAATGTTATTTGTTCAACATATTTTGGGTCTCAATATTTTTCCTTCAAGCTATTGCAGTCAGTATTTAACAAACACATTTTCTGCCAAGTTTTAAAGTGATATCATCCTCTGAAGAAACAAAGTCTAGGAATAATTTGTCTTTTTGGCAATATGTACCAGGATTTTGACATAAAACCTGAATTATTATTGAAAGTAAACAGGAAATCAAGGACTCAGATGTCTTGAATTTTTTCAGGTGCTCTCAAGGTTAACATGTACTCTGTGGCAATGAAAAGGCAGCTAAATAAAGGCTATCTGGTGTCACATAATATGTAATATTTCCTATAACTGTGACTATTTCTTAAATAAAAAAAATTCCAACTGACAAATTGAATTTCCCCTTTGGGTTTTGTCTCTATATTGGCATTTCCAGTGTCATGGAGCTAAACACAATACTAGGTACTCCAGACCTCACTACTTCCTTTTTTGACTCTTTATCTGTCATTTATAGCTGTGAACTTGCCATGAAAGTTTTATATCATTAAAACTTATATATACATGATATATATGTATGTGCACATACATATACCCACTAAAAAATCTCAACTTGGTGAGGAAAAAATATGGAACTAATCAAATCCCATTCAGGAAGTTTCTGAAACACCTACTGGAACAACATGGAAGGACAGCAAGTTCCGTCTTCACAGCTGGCTATGTTTAAAAGAACCACAGGAAATGAAGCAGCTTCCAACCTGTCAGGCACTTCCAACCTTTCAGGCACTTCCAAAGGGCAAATGGCTGTAAGCCCTTGGGGACTAAGAAATTTCATGTGGCACACCAAAGCTAACAACTGGCCTTGGCCCAACAGCTTCTGCCTCGAATGAATGTGTGTGTCTATATGTGTGTATGTACGTGAGTATATAAAAAAATACAGAGAGAGAGCCAATAATTGTGACTTGAACTCCATAGTCATTCTGGTCTAAATTTAAACAGGAAATAAAGTTAGGTCATTGTTGGTCAGGGCAAAGGTGACAGTCACAACAATTTTGCAAAGCACACTCAAATGAGGAAACAGAGAGTGACAGGGGTTGACAGTCTACCAAAACAATCTGGAAAATTGTTTATAATAAACAACCCAGGCCCACAGAATGGCTGAGAAACCTGGAGTGAATTTTTCCATCCCCTAGCTCTGCCTTTGTTATGAAGGACTGGACTTTAATTAGGACTCTTCTGAACCAGCAGTGAGCAAAGGCTATTTGTGAGCATTTGCTTCTGTTCTAAGGGGAAAATGGTTCAGTCAGTCACTGAGGGTCTGACTTCTTCCAGAGCTTTACTATTTCTCCACAGTTGTTTGTTCTGAGAATACAGATAGACCATGGAAAATCTGAAACCCCACAGAAGCATTCCTTTCACGATGAGCCTCTACACTGAAGCATATAATATTTGACAGCCTTTTGTGACTAGCGCCGTCCGTGGATTTTTTTTCTCCAGCAGTGATATCCTTTCACCTCATTATAAAATATAACCTGTCATAGCTAAATTGAGGAGTTTTTTCAACTGGGCTGGAAAACTCATCTCTAATTACTGTATAGGAGAGTGCTTCTGAATTATCAACTGTGCAGAAAAAGGCTGAAAGGTAATCTGATCGCTGTAAGAAACAGATACTTCTTGATAAAGAAGCCATGTTGTTGGGTTTTCAGTTTCTCAGGTGGTAGTACTTTGATATGCATGGCTTTGAAATCCATGTGAGATGAAAAACAAAAAGAAGCACTTTCACTAGTCTAGGAGTACTGTGCGTACACATACCTGTTTATGCATAAATCACTTTTAATGATCTTGTTGGATCACCAGTCTTATATATAAATATATAGATAATGCACTCCAAGACAATTTCTAATGGAGGTTTCTTTATATCAACTTAATGGGTTGGTTATATCTTAATTTGTGACAGCCGTGAGTCTAAACACAAGCAGCTTTGTCACTAACCAGCTGACCTTTGCAACTTCTGACTCTCCAAACCTCAGTTATCTTATCTGAAAAAAGGAAGAGCAATATACATGACTTTTAAGAAGATTAGTAAAATAATGAATGTGAATAATTTAGTAAAGTACTTAGCACATTATACAACCGCTCAATAAATGGTAGCTGTTATTATTAGAAACATTCAGCTCTGAACTTCTGATAGTTTTGGCTGTACCTGAAAATCCTTTTCAATGCTAGATTGAATATTAGAAGGGCATAGGATGAGGAAAACCTCAGGTGTATATCTTTCAGTTGCATAAACAGGACTGTGGTTATAAAGAAGCCAAACCAATAGACCCTTGAGCATCTGACATACTGAGCCCTATTTTAATTGATGTTCTCTCAAAGTCAATATTTTCAGAACCAGATTCTGCTAATCAGTCACTCAGAAAAAGTTTCCCATGGACAAATGACTCTGGGCAATACTACATACAACATCTCAATCTTAGCAACTCACAGTGCACACCAGCATACTAAAGGCTTTATGGAGCCCTGTAGTGGAAAAACCATCTTCACTAATTACCACAGATCCCTCAAACCTACTTGATAATGCAACTCTTTTATTTCATTTGATGGCTGCTGATGCACTATCAATTTATTGAGTACTATTACATGCCAACCACAGTGTCATGCATTTTGCATGAATTAACTCATTAAATAACAATAAACATACTGAAGATAGGTACCATCATTGATTCTATGTACTTGCCCAGGATTACTGGCCTAGTCACTGACAATAGGATTCAAATCCCAGCACTCCAACACCGAAGTCTCTTTTTGAACCAGCACTTTATATCTCTTCCCACAATGTTTCAAATAACAGAAAACCAACCAAATTAATTTAACCCATAAAAAATGTATACAGTCTCCTTTAACTAAAATACTAGTATGAGCTTTAGGGACTAGAGACATGAATTCCAATCTCTGAAATTCACTCATCCCTGCCCTCCTACATGGGTCAGCTTTGTCTGCACATGGACTTGCCTTATGGTAGCTTCTCCCAGGTAGTCCTCATTTACCTTCAAAAAGGAGAGAAAGCTACTTCTCTCCAACCATCAGAGACAACTGTGGTTTCTTCTGACTAAGTCACATGTCTGTCTTGGGCCAAGGAAATGTGATGTGCTTTAGGGTTGGTTATTCTTCAGCTGCTCAGGGTGTGGTAGGTTGACTTAAGCCAATCATGGCCCATTGCTGAAGCTGAGAGGAAGGCCAATTCCAGGCAAATCACATAACAGGAAAATGGGCTCCTTATAGGAAAGAGGAAGGATGAATGGAGTTCTCTAGTTTGTGCTTTGAATAATAGGATTCTCATTCAAACCTGATACAAGTGTTCTATGGAATATACTTTCAAAGATACCTCTTCATGCTTTTCTTATTCCTAAACCCTCTGATGATCTATTAAAAAAAAAAAAAAACAGAAAAGAAAAGGTAATTAAGGAAACCAAAGTCATTGAGGAAAGACAACATACCCAAGCCTTAACTTTCCCCTGACAATTTTGGATCTTCTATTCATCAATTCTGATGGTACCTAGAATAGAAATGGACTATAAAACTACCTCAACAAATTTTAGGGGGGAAACCTAAACTAGAACAAGCTGATTAAACTTTTTCTTGGCCAAATGGAAATATCTCTGAAATCTATATATGTACAAATAATTAAGTATGTTATATACAGCTTAGGGAAATGCAGAGAATAAAAGTAAAGTCACCAGCTCCTTGTCTGTGCTCTCCATTCTCATTCTCAGAAGTCATCAGTTTGGTATACATAGTCCCAAACTTTCCAAATGTTCCTTAGCATTTTCATAGGCACATGTAAAAATGTAACTTTGTGACATAAATGGGAACATGTCATTCCTTTGTTTTCTCATTGAAATGCACAGCTAAAGAGCTCTTCATCAGTACAAAGAGAACTTGATCAGTACAAAGAGAACTTCACTAAATGATTGGTGAACAATCATTTTAAGTTTTTCTACTTGCTCACTGACAGGCACTTAAGCTTTCTAATGTTTTACTTTCCAAAAAAAAAAAAAAAACACTCAAAGGACCATACCTGCACATGCTACTTCGTGCACATGTAACCCACCAGTGAAACTGCTTGGTTAAAGGGCTTGGAGCACTTTAAATTTTGATAGAATCAGCCAAAATGCCTGTTCCAATTTTCACTCCCATCAACAGCATCTGAGAGTACCTGTTTCCCCACTGGATATTAGCAAGCTTTTTGCATTCCGTTTCAAAGAATAATCAACAGGACTCTGGTTAACTCTGTGATGAAAGTGGCTCCCTGAGAGCTTTAAGAATGTATCATTAGACACAAAAGAAAACAATTACTTGATGTGAACCCACTCTATGATTGGTATTATAATAATAAAGAAAACCCTCTTGATTGAACAGCTACTTACCTTAGACTTTAAAGATATTAACACCTGCTTTATAGTGTTTTTAAGAGGTCAATAAAGGTCATTTATCCCTATTTTGCAGATACAAATTTTGAAGTCTGAAAAAGTAAGTAAAAATTTCTATCAGGCTGTGTACAAGAATGGACAACAAGAATCCAAATTTTTTGAATCCTTACTTCTTCATTTCCTGGTGAAGAGACAGCCTTTACTCTATCCTGTACCCCTTTGAACCCAGGCAAAGCCCAGCAAATTGCATTAAAAACATATTTCTGCTTTAACTTCCATTTCATTGGACAGCATTTTAAAAACACAATGTAGTCCATGCCAATGAAACTTCAAATTCAGTTCCCAGACATGTGGTGGCCTTCACTACCCTACCAAAGACTACTAGCGTTCTTTTATTGGCTGACCCTGGCAATCTGAAGGGAAATGAGCAGAAAATAAGGTGTCATCTGCAGAACTCAATATTTACTTTTCTCTGTGCACATGAACAGAGTTATGGAAAAATTCACAGGCTTGTGAACTTGCAATCTCTGTACAGGAGGCCGCAGAGACATTTGCAACTTATTCAGGGCACTTTTGAGATCATCACTTTGCGCTCAGCCCCAGATATATGTCCCAGAAGGAAGCCATCTGGGCTTTACTGCATGTCTTATTCCCTTGCTGAGAAGTCACAACTTACCCAAACATGCTTGTTCATAGATGATCTACATGGACTATCTAGATTGATGACAGCTGACCCAAGAAACACAAGAACACCCCTTCACATCTGGGAGCAAGCTACTTGCAAACTAAGAATGAGTATTTCCCTGAGTATTTGATTGTTTTTTTTTGTTTGTTTTGTTTTGTTTTGTTTTTTGGGTTTTTTTATTTCAACCTCATCAGTGAATTGTGATGGCACCAATATTCATTTAAAGCAGTTGGAATGCTTATAACAAAGTAGGCCATCCAGACCAGAAATAAACTTTCTCCTTAAAGTATTTAGTAATGCTTAGCTAGTTTTAGAGCAGATATCAGTAACTTTATCTGCACTCTCCTGCTTCTCTCCTACCTGCTTCAGCACCTTGACTTGGAGGTACAATCCTGTTCTCCTCTGACCCAAGCTTCACCAGCCTCCAGTATTCCCTGTCTGAAGTTGGCCACAAGAGCTAAGGTTCAGGAAGGGAGTAGAAATAATCTCACAAGGCTTGTAGTGATTCAGGTGGCCCTGTGTAGGCCTCTTCACATTCTTTGTTTCCGTCCTTCCAATAAAACATGAGCACCAGCCGTTTCCCTTGCACAGTGTGAACCAGAAAGCCTGGAGCCTTTGCGCTCCAGTTCCAGTCTACAAATCATTAAAGCAGATGGTATTGTCCTGTACATCATGCCTTTCATGCCAACTTCTAAATGAGGGAGAAAGACTACGGTGATGACAATGATCTATTGCTATACCTCTTTTAATAAAGATATCCCTTTGAAGGAAAATACCTCTTCTAATAAATTTAGAGAGCATGTTGAGGTCTTGGGACTATGTGGAGAGGGGATTATACATGTAGCTGAGAAGGGAGAGGGTGCCCAGGGAAAATGAAGTGGGGTGGAGAATAAGGACAATAAAAAATAGATATCTGGTTTCCTGAGCATATTATCCTGCTGTTCTGTCTCCCACTAAGATCTATAGATCTGCTGTTCTTTAGAAGTTGTCAGATGACTCCAACTGTTTTCGCCAGTTTAAGTATCACAAACTGATGGGCCCTGAGTTAAGATGGGAACATCTGTGGTTGAATGTGTCTATAGGAGACAAGCATAATGACAACTTGTATTTTCAGAGGGCCTTTCTCTCAAAGCTAATTATGCCTCTACAACATCCATGGTGTCTGGGAGGATAGTAGGGGACAGGGCAGTGATTTTTATGGGAATGAAGTATAAACACTATCATTACTTTTTGCCTAGGAAAAATAGAATGCAAAATGTTCATTTAAAAAATGCCCTAAGTCAAGATTTAAACATTTTTTTGATGCTCTGCCCTTTTATTTAAAAGAAAATTGATGCTGAACATTACCACAAATAACATAACAAATCCTTTCCTTAACAAAAATCACTGCTAAACTGCCCTTGTTGAAATGCTCTTAAGGCCCTCCCTGCCTGCCTAAACTTTTTCTCTACTACACCCTAGCCTCAAAAATTCCACAGAGCTCAGGATGTTTTTAAAATCACTTTTCCACCCTGGTTGGTGTGGCTCAGTGAACTGAGTGCCAGCCTGCAGACCAGAGTCACTGGTTCGATTCCCAGTCAGGGCACATGCCTGGGTTGTGAGCCAAGTCCCAAGTTAGGGATACATGAGAGGCAACCACACATTAATGCTTCTCTCTCTCTCTTTCTCCATCCCTTCCCTTCTCTCAAAATAAATAAATAAAATCTTTTAAAAATCACTTTTCCAGGTGTCAGGGCAGAGGAATTTCTCTGTCTATGCATGGCTGGACCTTCTTCTGGGTCAGCTGAGGAGCTAGCCTTGGAATTAATCTTATCCCCAGAGCCTCTAGAATGCTAAGGCTCTGGAGGTGAATGACAGCATCTTGGAGCCTGCTGAAATCACCCATATACATAACTCTTGGATATAGAGACTCCTTTGTTCCAATGTGTACATAAGACTGCCCTTGCTGTAAGTTCAACGTGCACTGCTGTTGCAGGAGAGCAGAAAAACTGTTTATGGCAACACTGACACCCTCCAGTGCCCGGCCACATGGAAGCAGGAGGGTGGGTGTTGAAACTCCAAGACTCTCTGCAGTCGTTAACCTAAGTGCTACTGTGAAAAGGGTGGGCCAACTAAGCATGAGGACACCAACACTCTTAACCGCCTGGCCATGTGGTCATTAGCTTGCTCCTGCAATAAAGCATGCAAACCCTCCTAAAGGCTCAGCACAAGTTCTTTGCCCCCAGGTCCTCCCCACTATCATCTCTTGGTGCTCTCACACCCAGCAAAAATGGACCTAACACCAGGTGAGGCAACAAAGAATCAACCAATGTAGAATATGAACCACTCTCCAAAATTCTACTCCAAACAGGCAACATAACCTCCCAAGAATGACAAAGAGTCACCCTCTGTTGCTACAAGGGAGGGATGTACAGAGGGTTCTCCAAAGACCATCATAACGTGCAGTGTAGCAAATCATCCTCTTCACATGTTCTCCTTTGGGAGAAAATCATGACCCCAGTTATCCAAGGCATTCTAAGAACATAGACTGACCTTATCGTCATGACTGATTATTACTATCTCTTCTATCATTATTACAGATTCTAAGGACATACATTTTTCTAAAGGTTATCTGCAAATAGCATTTTTAGACTTTCAAATTTGACAAAGAGGAACTCCACCCTGACTTTAATATTTGTCTCTTCTCAGGATACTAAGTCAGTGTTGGTAGTAATAGTAAGTCCATGTAGGCATGTAAAGAAATATGAACTAAAAATATAATCCTAAAGAACTGTTATGATGAGCAATTTATCCATCCAGAATATTAGATAGATATTTGAGAAATATTTTCAACTTTTTGCTAAATAAAATATTATCCCAACCTAAAAAAAAAAAAAAAAAAGAACTGTTATGACTTAGCAGAAAATAACTTTCTGTGACAACCAGAGGCATGACAGGCTGGAGAAGATCTCAAGCAACCTGCATCCTCTCTCAGAGCCAAAGAAAGATATGTGTCCTAGAATGAAAGTTATGTGTCAAATACTGTGAAAAAAATAATGCAAGTGTCTTTCTCATATATTTTTTCTGTCCCAAGTAATGGATGTTTATCTCTCATGTCTTTTCCACCCAGAGTGACCTTGAAATATGCACTTAAAAAAACACACCAAAACATTAAGGGTAAAAATAGCTTGTTTTTTTATTTGTTTATTTGTTTTTGTCTGTTGCTATTCTTACTGATGCTAAATTTAAAAAATTTTAAGAACATTCTTTGCAAAAATAATGCCCTACTTTTCCATGATTTTTGGTAGGAAACTCAACATGTCCTGACATCCATTGGTCATGCTCCATCTTAGACCAAGTGTGTCACTGGTAGACCAAAATCAGAGGCAAAAGAAGAGATAGCAAATAGAGATCACAGTTGCACAGTGTGAACCAGGAAGAGATCAAATAAGAGAGTATTATAAAAGAAGTGGAATGTGGAGAAAAGAATGAGAAAGAAATGTGGTTGAAAGGATCAAGGATCCAGTAACATTACCATTGTATCAGAGTGGCCTCTCAACCATTGGTTACAGATTATCAATCAAATGTTGAAAAAGGAGCCCACTATTCTCTACTACACATCTATATCAAAGAATTAGGGAGATTATGCTATTATCACAAATTGTAATTATTATAAAATAATCATCTTTTTTAGATTAAAAGAAAAGATACTTCAGTAGCCTTGAGGTTATAGTTAGCATTTGTCCTGATGTTATTGATTAAGTAAGCTTTTCTTCATGCCATTTCTGGCTCCTCAAACCCACAGCAGGTAAGTAATAGAATTGGCATTGAAATCCATTCAATAGTAGAATATCACTAAATCTTGAGGGCCTTTTAATTTACCTAACAATTAATTAGTGGTCTATAACCTTGACATAATGAGGATTCTGCTCAACTGTTATCAGCTCTGGTGGCCCACATGTTCTTATGTACCCAGCTCCTATACTGCCCAAGAAGGAGATCTGAGTAGGTCACTCTATTAGGGTTCTCCAGTGAAACAGCACCCATAAAATATATCATAATTATATAATGAATCTCCTTATATCTGTATCTACATACTTTATATATATAATATGAAATATATATACATATGTATATAAAAAATATAGATACAAATATAAAGAGATTTATTACAAAGAATTGGCTCATTTGATTATAAAGGCTAAGAAGTCCAATGATCTGCCATCTGCAAGCTGAAGACACAGAAAAACCAATGGTGTAATTCTAAGGATGTGAGGGCTGATGGTTTAAGTCCCACCCTAAGGGCAGGAGATGACTGATGTCCAGCTCAAGAAATCAGGCAGAGGGAGCAAATTCTCCCTTTCTCTCCCTTTTTCTCTCTTAAAAGACATGGCTGGTGTCTAACCACTTTGGAAAGAGCAATCTGCCTTACTCAGTCTACCCATTCAAATGCTACCCCTAATAGACACACCCAGAAATAATGTTTAGGCAAATATCTGAGCACCCTGTAATCCAGTTAATTTTTTATTAACATAAAATTCATCATCACAGGTCATCTTTCACCATCCACAATGGCAAATAGGTTATTTATTGCTTTACTTACATCCAGTCCATAATATTTATATGTACCACTCCATATTGGTCAAAGATTTCTGATCAGGCTAGTGGGGATGATTTAACTTCATGCACATAGAAATGGTTGAAAGATAGATCAGGGGTCACTTTCTCAGAAGACCTGACCGTTATTTTGAATTTCAAGGGCTCCTTTCTAGAACAACACCATTACCTAATCAAAGAACTGTCAAAATATCTACACTATAGACCTTATATAGCTTACATAATAGAGGCTCTGAAATGGGATGATAAAACTTCATGTGTCTGTGGTCATAGGAGATAACAATAGTTAAAGTAGATGTCAGAGATTCTATGTCATTGGAGAGGGAAATTTTTTTTCTGCACAGATTATTCAGTAGGCTGGTTTTCCAATAAAAAGTTGTTGCAGAGCACTACAAGTCAACAGATAAAGATAGTAGACAAGGGGCACTAAACATCAGAACACAGACACAGAGCAGTATTCAAGAAAACCAAAAATTCATGGGGGGTGGGGGGAGGCAGAGGCAAGAAAGGGGAGCAGCTTAGCCAAGAACCTAGTATAAAGGAACCATGGATATGGACAACAGGTGGGAGTGACTTTGGGGGGAATGGGTGGGTGGGGAGGGGGACAGAGGGGAGCAAAAAGGGGATGAATGTAATACAACAACAATAAATTTTTTTTAAAAATTTAAATAAAAAAAAAAAAAAGAAAACCACAAATTCAGAGGAGCTACTCAACAGCAATAATAAATGGCAGCAGGCAGCTTTAAAAATGCATTGGAAGGAAGTAAAACTTTGGAAATGAAGTCAATTTAGACTTTTAAGATAAGAAAGTGAACTTTGAGCCATTTCTAATTATAAAGTTAATATATTTCCTAATTAGTATTAAAAGCTATGATTCAATGAAATAATTATTTTTATAAAACAGCATAGAAAAAATAGACTCATAGGTTGAGAAAGAATTTAGGGTAACAAAAACAAATAAATACCATAATGCATTTTCTTTATGCCTACTCAGTTAAGCATTTCACTGATTCTTAAAGAAGTAAAATTAGTCATGATATAGAAAACATGATTTGCATCTATATATTCATGATTAAATTAATCATATTCTAAGTGGAGTACAATTCCCATTTGAAAATGCATGTTTAATCATTCTCAAACTTTTCATTTTCACTATAAAAACTCAAGATAAGGACCCTTCTTTTTCTGGTCTTTTCTTCTCAAGAATTTTAACTTATACTCTTCCTCTGGCAACCCGTAGGTACCAGGAGATTGATCTTTAAGCCTCTTCTAACATATGTGCAATGATTATAGGTTATGTCAATAATTCCTATATTTGTTTCCCCAATGTGACAGACACAGAGAAATACTGTCCAGGTGCCCCTTGAAGGAAGGGCTTCCTGTGTGGAATTGCAGATAACCGTTAGCAGTTGCCTCACTTATAGACACCCACCCTAATGAGGTATGACCTTCCCAGAACAGCCCACCTCTGGTAACTGAATGAGGTGAAAGTATAAAAGCCTAGCCTTTCTAGTCTTTGCAGGATAATTCTGATGGGCTATATTTTCTCCAGAGCTTTCTACTGTATTTGCCAAAGCTATGTCAAACTCACATCAAAGTTTGACTTCTCACTCTGCCCAGTGATGCTTAATCTTTAATAAACATCTTGCATCTCAAATTCCATCTCAGTGTCTGTTTCCAGAAAGAGCAAACATAATTCTCTTTTAATACATGCATCTTCAACTTAGAGATCAATCAACATAGATAACTAATAGAAGCTAATAATCATAAAAAGCAAAATACAGAGAATGCACAAACCATAATCAAGAGTCTTAAGAAAAAATAAAAGAATCATATCAAATATATTTACATCAGAGTTATTACCATAATTAATATATTTTAAGAAGTAAAAAATAAAGTATGAGTAATGAACCAAAAGTGATAGGAAATAATCATATTTGGAGAACTAAATAGAGCTTATAAAAAAAAGAGAACTAAGCTAAATAAAAATTTAAAAGCTCAGTAAATAAGCTAATCAGTATAGTTGAAGAGAGATTTAGAGAACTAAAATATAAAACTAATGATTACATAGTATAAAAGGAAACAAGGAAAACAAAAAGAGAAAAAAACTTTCATAGAACAAAGTCAGAATGTCTAATATACTATATTTATTTTTTAAATTCAATCTTTATTGTATTTTTTCTATTGTCATTTAGTCCCCTTATACCTCCTTACCCCCAGCAATCACCATATTGTTATTCATGTCCATGAGTCCTTTTTCGTTTTTGCTCAATCCCTCTACCCCTTAAAATCCCCTCCCCAAATCTGCCATCTACTTTCCATCTATGAGTCTGTCTTCATTTTGCTTATTAGTTCAGTTTGTTCTTTAGATTCCACATATGAGTGAGATCATATGGTATTTATCTTCCTCTGATTGACTTACTTCACTTAGCATAATGTTCTTCAGGTCCATTTATACTGTTGCATAGAGTAAAATTTTCATGTATTCTATGGCCAAGTAGTACCCCATTGTGTAAATGTCCCATAGTTGTTTTATCCACTCATCTAATGATGGACACTTGGTCTGCTTCCATATCTTGGAGATTGTATATATCGCTGCAATGAACATAAGGCTATTTATGTTTTCAAATTAGTGTTTTGAGTTACTTCAAATATATTCCCAGAAGTGGGATTGCTGGGTCAAATGGCAGATCCATTTTTAATTTTTTTGAGGTATCATCTCCCCACTGCTTTCCACAGTGGCTGCACCAGTCTGCATTCTCACCAACAGTACAAAAGGGTTATCCTTTCTCTACATCCTTGCCAGCACTTGTCATTTGTTAAATTATTGATGATAGCCATTCTGACAGGTGTGAGATGGTTAAGAATCTCTTCATCTATCTACTGGCCATCTGTATGTCCTCTTTGGAGAAGTGTCTATTCAGGTCTTTGTCCATTTTTTAAATGGATTTTTTTGAGTTTTTTGGTGTTGATTTTTGTGTTTTACAAATTTTGTATATTAACCCCTTATCTGTTATATCAGTGAATATGTTCTCCCATTCTGTAGGTTGACTTTTTCTTGTGTTGGTGTTTTCCGTTGCTGTACAAAACCTTTTTAGTTTGATAGAGTCGTATTTGTTTATCTTTTTTTCCCCTTTCCTGGGAAGCTATATCCAATAAAAATTTCCATGAGCAATATCCTAGAAGTTTCTTCCTATTTTCTTTTAAAACTTTTATGGTTTCAGGTCTAAGGTTTAAGTCTGTGATCCATTTTGAATTTATTCTTGTGTGTGGTGTAAGAAGGTGGTCTAGTTTCATTTCTCTGCATGTATCTCACCAATTTTCCCAACACCATTTATTGAACAAACTATCTTCAGTCCATGTATGTGCTTGCTACCCTGTAAAATATTAATTGACTATAAAGGTATGGTTTTATTTATGGACTCTCTATTCTATCCCATTGATCTATGTGTCTGTTTTTATGCCAGTACCAGGCTGTTTTGATGACCATGGCCTTGTATTATAGTTTGATATTAGGTAGTGTGATTTCTGCAATTTTGTTCTTCTTTCTCGGGATTGGTGTTGTTATGCAGGGCTCTTTGTGGTTCCATATACATTTTGAAATATTTATTATAGTTCTGTGAAATATATCATTGGAATCTTGATAGGAATTGCATTGAATCTATAGATTACTTTGGGTAGTATGGACATTTTAATGATGTTAATTCTTCCTGTTCATGAACACAGTATGTACTTCCATTTATTTGTATTTTCTTCAATCTCTTTCTTCATTGTCTTGAATTTTCCAAAGTATGGGTCTTTTATATTCTTGGTAAGGTTTATTCCTGGGTATTTTATTCTTTTTGAATCAATCATGAATGAGATTATTTTTCTTAATTTCCCTTTCTGTTAGTTCATTATTGGCATATAAAAATGCAACTGATTTCTGGATATTAATTTTGTACCTGTCACTTTGCAGAATTCATTTATCAGTTCTAGTAGTTTCTTGGTGGAATCATTGGGGTTCTCTATGTACAGTGTCATGTTATCTGCAAATAAAAAGTTTTACTTCTTCCTTTCCAATTTGTATGCCTTTTATTTGTTCTTGTCTGATGGCTATGGCTAGGATTTCCAGTACCATGTTGAATAATAGAGGGGAAAATGGGCATCCCTGTCTATTTCCCAATCTTAAGGAGAACACTTACAGTTTTTGCTCATTGTTAAGTAAGATGTTGGCGGTAAGTTTACCATATATGGCCTTTATTATGTTTAGATATGTTCCCTCAATTCCCACTTTGCTGATAATTTTTATCATAAATCAATGCTGGATTTTATCAAAAGCTTTTTTTAAAAAAAGATTTTATTTATTATTTCCAGAGAGAGAGGAAAGAAGAGAGGCAGAGAAGGAGAGAAGCATCAATATATAGTTGCCTTTCACCTGCCTCCAGCCATGGACCTGGCTAGAGACCTGGCTTGCAACCCTGGTTATGTGCCATGGCTGGGAATTGAACCAGCAACCTTTGGGTTTGCAGGCTGGCACCTTATCCAGTGTGCTACCAGCCAGGGCCAAAAGCGTTTTTGATTATATGGTTTATATCCTCCATTTGGTTTATGTGGTGAATCACATTTATTGATTTGCAAATGTTCTACCAAGCTTGCATTCCTGGGATAAATCCTACTTGGTCATGGTGTATGATCTTTTTGATGCCTTGCTGTATTAAGTTTGCTAATATTTTGTTGAAGATCTATGTTCATCAGTGATATAAGCCTGTAATTTTCTTTGCAATGTCTTTATCTGGTTTTGGAATTAAGATAATGCTGGCCTCATAAAATGAGTTTGCAAACGTTCCCTCTTCTTGAATTTTATGATAGTTTGAGTTGGACAGGTGTTAGTTCTCACAATGTTTGGTGGTATTCACCTGTGAAGTCACCTGGTCCAAAGCATTATTTTGTTGGGAGCTTTTTTTTTTTTTTTTTAATTATTGCTGCTTCAATTTCATTAGGCATAATTTGTTTATTCAGGTTCTCTGACTCTTCCTAATTTATTTTTGGAAGATTGTATGTTTTTGGAATCTATCCATTTCCTGCAGGTTGCCCAGTGTGTTGGCATATGATTGTTCATAATATTTTCTTATATCCCTTTGTATTTCCTTAGTGTCAATTGTTATTTCTCCTCTTTCATTTCTGATTTTATTTATTTAGTTCCTTTCTCTTTTTTCTTGATGAGTCAGATTAAATGTTTGTCAATCTTATTCATCTTTTCAAAAAATAAGCTCTTAGATACATTGACCTTTGGTATGGTGTTTTCAACACTATTTTGTTCATTTCTGCTCTGATCTTTATTATTCCCTTCCTTCTACTCACTTTGGGCTTTATTTGTTGTACTTTCCAAGTCCCTTTAAGTGTGAAATTAGATTGTTTATTTAAGATTTGTTTGTTTGTTTGTTTCTGATAGGCCTGCAGTGATATGAATTATCCTCTTAGGATTCTTTTCCCAGTGTCCCAAAGATTTTGGATGTTGTGTTCTCATTTTCATTTGTTTCATGGTATCTTTTGATTTCTCCTTTGGTCTCATTGTTAGTCCATTCATTGTTTAATAACATGTTATTTAGTTTCCACGTTCTTGTGTGTTTTTCAGTGTTATTCTTATGATTGATTTCTAGTTTCTTAGCACTGTGGTCAGAAAATAAGCTTGATATTATTTCAATCTTCTTAAATTTATTGAGACTTGTTTTGTGCCCTAACATGTGGTCTATCCTAGAAAACTTTCCATGTGCACTTGAAAAGTATGTATATTTTGCTGCTTTGGGCTGAAATGCTCTGACCACTACCTTTTGATTTTCTGCCTAGATCTAGCCATTGAAATTAATGGGATGTTAAATCCCCAACTATGACTGTATTTCTGTTGCTCCCTCCTTCTACGACCATCAAGGTTTGCATTACATATTTAGCTGCTCCTATGTTCAGTGGGTAAACATTTACTGGGCTTATATTATTCTCTTTTTGGATTGTTCTCTTTACCATTATGTAGTGTCCCTCTTTATCTCCTATTATAGTCTTGATTTTAAAGTCTATTTTGTTGAATATGTAAATATAAGTACTGTTAATCCAGCTTATTTTTCTTTTCCATTTGCATGAAATATCTTTTTCCAATCCTTTACTGTTAGTCTGTGTATAATTTCTTATAAGAATGAGATTCTTTTTAACAGGAAAAGTACAGTATTTTTTAAGGTTTGTTTTATCTTTTTTAAAAGATTTTATTTATTATTTTTAGAGAGAGGGTAAGGGAAAGAGGCAGAGAAGGAGAGAGACATCAATGTATGGTTGCCTTTCACCTGCCTCCAACCGCGGACCTGACTTGCAACCTGATTATGTGCCCTGGCTGGGAAATCGAACCAGCAACCCTTGGGTTCCAGGCCAGTGCCTTATCCACTGCGCCACCAGCCAGGGCAAAAGTACAGTATTTTTAAAAGATTATATTTATTTATTTTTAGAAAGAGGGGAAGGGAAGGAGAAAAAGAAGGAGAGAAACATCAATGTATTGGTTGCCTCTTGTGCACCTCCAACTGGGGACCTAGCCTGCAAGTCAGGCATGTGCCCTGACTGGGAATCAAATCAGCAACCCCTTGATTCACAGTCCATCACTCAATCCACTGAGCCGCACCAGCCAAGGTGTGGCTCATTATTTATTGAGGCTGTCCTAGAAGTTCCCTAAAGCTGATAAATAACAAAAACTCCCATTTTAAAATAGAATTGTGGATAACAACCAGGGCATATTAAAAGAAATGTATATCTAGCCTAATTGTTTTAAAATTGAGGATAAAAGATAGATACAATTCTAAAAACAATCAGAGAGTAAATGAAGATCACATATGAATGAATGATAAGATGGATACCTGACTTCTTAAATTAAAAAGGAAACCAGGATCAAAATAAAATGGGACATATCTTTTAAAGAATTTAAGAGAAAAACCCAACTACCCAGAGTTCTATTCATAGTGAAACTTTCTTTTAAAAATAAGAATAAAATGAGCCCTGGCTGGTAGCACAGTGGATAAGGCGCTGGCCTATAAACCTAAAGGTCACCAGTTTGATTCCCCAGCCAGGGCACATAATCAGGTTGCAAACCAGGTCTCCAGTCAGGTCTGTGGCTGGAGGCAGGTGAAACGCAACCATACATTGATGTCTCTCTCCCTCTCTGCCTCTCTCCCTTCTCCTCTTTCTAAAAATAATGAAATAAAATCTTTAAAAAAAATAAAAATAAAAATGAGAGTAAAATGAAACTAAGAGTGTTTAGCACCAATGTTATCAATAATGACATTTCTAAAGGTGTGTCTATGACTTTTTGTAGGTTTTACTTTTGTTTAGTCCCTTCACTTTTTTCACCTAGCCCCCCAACTAACCTCCCCTTGAAACCTATAAATTTTATTAACTAGTGTTACCCTTATAAATAAAATAATTTTTTAAAAATAAATTAAAATACGCCGGCCTGCAAACCCAAAGGTCGCAGGTTCGATTCCCTAGCCAGGGCACATAAGAAGGTTGCAAACCAGGTCTCTAGTCAGGTCTGTGGCTGGAGGCAGGTGAAAAGCAACCATACATTGATGTCTCTCTTCCTCTGCCTCTCTCCCTTCCCCTCTTTCTCAAAATAAATAAATAAAATCTTTAAAAAAATAAAATAAAATAAAATAAAAAATCTCTAGTAAGAAGCACTCAGAATGGTTTGTAATGCAAGAAGCTATGACAGCACGGAAAATTGTGAACATTTCAATAGATATTTTAAAAGGACTGAATAAAATACTAATAATGTCTAACAGTTTTTTAAATAGAGAAATACTGAAATATAAAGGAAAAGAGTATATATGTCAGAAAGATGATTAAAGTTTTCTAAGCTGTTTGTATTGTTTGGGAACAGGGCAATGACACAAATTAACTTTAGGTTGTATTAAGTATGCATGTTCTAATCTCTTGAATTATTCTTAAGAGACTATAAATAGAGGTTATTACATACAAACTTATAGAAAGGCAAAACAAAAAATATTTCAACCCAAAACAATATAAAAAGGGAAACTAGAGAAGAAATAGAAAAAGTAAAGAAAATAATAAATTCATAAAAATTAATCCATATAAATATAAGTGAACTATGTTCTTTGATTAAAAGAATAAGATTGTCAGAGTATAGTTATAAAACTTATAGATTTATGACTAAAATATACAGATACAGAAATATTGAAAGGTAGATGATTGAAGAATATATCCCAAGAAAGTACTAACCAAAAGGCAATTGTGCAATTGTATTGTTATAACATGAAAATAAACTTTAAAGCAAAAACCCTTGTTTGTCATAGAGTCACTGCATAACAATGTAAGGGTCCCTTTACCAAAAAAGATATTAAAGTTCTAAACATTCAGGCATCAAATAACTTTAAAATATTTTAAGATAAGAACAGAAATTAACTAAATTAAAAATAAAAAATATAAGCCCTGGCTTGTGTGGCTCAGTGGATAGAGTACCAGCCTGTGAACCCAAGGGTCACTGGTTCAAATCCCCCTTAGGGCATGTACCCAGGTTGCAAGCCAGATCTAGAGCCAGGCCCATAGCTGGAGGCAGGTAAAATTCAACCATACATTGATGTTTGTCTCCCTCTCTGCTTCCCTCCCTTCCCTCCTCTCTAAAAATAATAAGTAAAATCTTAAAAAATAAAAATATAATAGAGAAGATAAAAATAAAACCTAAACACTAGCTCTCTGAAAAACATAAAATTGACAAATCCTTAGCAAGAGAGTTTATGAAGAGAGAAGCACGGATAATCAATAATATGAATGAAACAAGAGCTATAGAGAGTCAGCAGACATTGAATAAAAACAGAATATTAAATATCAATTTCTACCATTAAATATGAAAAATCAAATGATATTAACAAATGCCTACAGAAATATGCTTAAAAGAAACTCTCAGAACAGAACAAAAATAAATAGAATTATATAAATAATTAAAGAAATGGAGCTCTGGCTGGTGGAAAGGTGCCAGCCTGCAAACCCAAAGGTCACTGGTTCAATTCATAGTTAGGGCACATAACCAGGTTGCAAGCCAGGTTTCCAGCCAGGTCTCCAGCCAGGTCCATAGCTGGAACCAAGTGAAAGGCAACCATACATTGATGTTTCTCTCCCTTTCTACCTATCTCCCTTCCCCTCTCTAAAAATAATAAATAAAATCGTTAAAAAAATTTTTAATGGAAACATCTTAAAATAAAACATTAGGCTTAGATCATTTTATGGTAATGCTCTGCAAAATATTCAAGGAACAGATCATTTTAATCTTATACCAACTCTTTCATAAAAGAAAAGGAGGGCACATTTCCCAAATGTTTTATTAAACCAGTATACCTCTGACATCAAAACCAGATAAAGATAATATGAAAAGTGTTAAAAGAAAGTTACAAGCCAATTCAATTATGACATGGGTGCAAAAGTAACAAAACAAAATGTTAAGTATAAACAACATACTACATTATGACCAATTAGGATTTATTCAAGTAATGAATAGTTGTTGTAACATTATAAAATCAATTATTCAAATTCACTATGCTTCCTTACTGTTAGAGTTGGCTATAAATTTTGCTTTGACTGATAAAAGGTTAATAAAGATGACATGTGACATTTTTTAGGCAGAAGTACTTAATTGCCATCTTAGACACTCCAAAGCTATCTTCTACTCTATTCATCATAGAATCATGAGTTGATATGAAGATAAAATTTTGAGCCATGTCCTGCAAGACAGAGTCTCTGGTCAGTTTTTTAAACCTACAACATATTTTTCATAAGAGAAAAATACACTTTTTATGCTAACTTACTGAGTTTTCAGAGTTTGTTACCTAGCAATATGTAGTCCAACCAGACTGACATAGCTATAATAACTAATATAGCATAGAATTGGCTCTGAGAAAGACAAATGGACCAATAAAACAAAATAAAGTGCCCAGAAACAGATCCACCTGAATGTGGAAACTTCATATATGATAGATAGGGATGGCAGTACAAATCAGTGAAGAAAAGAAGAGCCAAGAAATAAACATTCTGAGACAATTAACACTCCATATAGAAAAGTGAAATTGAATTACTGTGTTAAGCTACATGCAATAATCAATGTCAGGTGGGGAATGGACATGTGAAAAAAAGAGAAACTTTAAGAATATAACAAAGGAGTTTATAATTCCAAGGTCTGGAAGGATCATGTAAACAAGAACTTAAAAGGACAAACATAAAGGAAAACATAGATAAATTCAACTACATATAAACTGAGAACTTCTATTTGTTAGCATACTCTATAACAAAGGCAAAGAGCAAGCCCCAAACTAGAGGGCATGTTTACAAATTATATAACCAACACATCATCAGTATTTAAAATGTAAAAATTTCCACAAATACATAAGAAAAAGACAGGTGTACAAACAAAATTGGAACAATAAAAAGGACAGACATTTCATGTAAGAAGAAACCAAATGGTATGAAGTGCATATAAAAAGAAAAAGTAAATGAAAAGTGAAACTAATTTCATAGCTGCCATATTGGCAAAAATGTAATAGACAATACCAAATCTCTGCAAGAAAAATTTCTTATGCACACTAACAGGGTCATAAATTCACTCAACTACTATAGAAAACAGCTTTCATTATCTTGCAAAGTTTAAGATGAGTCTACCCTTTCAATATACTACACAAATCCCAGAAAAACCCTTGAGCATGTACTTAAGATACCTATGTAAAAATATTTATAAGCACTGTTTGGAACATCAAAACATACTGAAAATTACTCAAATGTTCATGTCCACTAATAGATGTATTTGGACTTTCCTGTAGTGTGTAGATAGATAGATAAACAGACAGACAGACAGACATTATAAGAAACTGGCTCATGGGATTTCAGAGGCTGAGAAATCCACGGATCTATAACCTACAGGCTAGAGACCCAGGAGAGCTGATGGTACAACTCTACTCCAAGAAGATCTGAGAACCCAGAGAGCTGGTGATATCAGTTCCAGTCTGAAGGATGACAGGCTAGAAACCCAAGAAAAGCTAATTTTTCAGCTCAAGTCCAAAGGCACAAGAAAACATGTTCCCACTCAGAAGATAGGCAGAAGAAATTCTCACTCAGACTTTTTGTCTATTTAGGCATTGAATTGATTAGATGAGACCCACCCACATTAGAGAGGATAGTTTGCTTTACTCAGCCAATTCCAATGTTAACTTCATCTAGGAGCACTCTCACAAACACTTCCATTGTAATGTATGACCAAATATTGGGACACCCTGTGAGTCAGTCAAATTAATACATAAAATTAACTATCACAATAGGAAAAGTTATAAATGTCAGGTCTTCTTTATACAATGGAATTCTGTATGACACTGAAAATTAGTGAATTTGAGTTATATAATCTTATATAATTATGAAATCTTATAGACATTATTTTAAGTGGAAAAAGAGAAAGCTGTGCATTATTTACAGTAGCCAAGACATGAAAACAACCTAATTGTCCAACAATGGATAAACGGGTAAAGAAGTTTATCCTTCCTTCCTTTAAATGGCTGACTAAAACACACAATTGAATATTAGCCATATAAAAGAAGGAAATCCTGCCATTTGTGACAATATGGATGTATCTTAAAGAATTATGCTAAGTGAAATAAGTCAGAAAAAGCAAAGCAGATACTGTATGGTTTCACTTACATATGCAATATTAAAAAGCCAAACTCATAGAAATAAAGAATAAAATGACGGTTGATAGGGACTGGGGCAGGATAAGGGGGAATGAGGAAATGGGAATATGTTGGTCGAAGGGCAAAAACTGCCTCTAATAAGATGAATCAGTCCTGGGGATATAGCATAGCATGGTGACTAGGTTAACAATACTGTATTGCATGTCTGAAAGTAGTCATTTCATAACACATATGTTCACCAAATCATCATGCATACACTTCATGTTTACACAATGTCAATTGTATCTCAATAAAGTTGGGTGGAAAGGAAGCTGCCCAAGATACACACTTTGAAAATTTTTAGATGAAGTTTAAAACTATGACTATACAATACTTTTTAAAGGGTACTTACATACACCATAGTAACAAAGAAAAATAGTAAGAGCTACTCATAAAATTCTAGATAGTGACCTATTTGGGGGAGAGACAGGATTCAAGGAAATATTATCTAGAAGCAGCATGTAAAGCATTTCAAAGGTGTTGATGTTTTATTTTTTTAGGATGGATGTGAGTACACTGGTATTATTCTTTATACCTTACATATAGGGTTATACATATACACATATACATACATATAAAATCAGTTCTCATTATTCATTATAGTTATGTTCTATAAAGTCACTGCAATTGCCAAATTTGCAAACACTATACCCTTGCTCCCAGGGGATATACAGAGTTAAACCCCTACAAGCCTGTAATCACACTTTTACCAACCCAACGGTGCATGGCCTCATTTTATATGTTTATGTTTAAAGACACCTTATTTAATATATATTGTGGATTCATTAACATTGAACTCATGGCCAACAGCACTATAATTCATGCATGAATGGATATTATCCAACACATATATTTTGTGTGTAAGGCACATTACAGCCTTCTTGCAATTAGGAACACTAGAAAACACTTCAGCACCACACTTAGAGCCACTTTTAACAGTGAAATCACCAGCAAAAAGCACAAAAATGCAAGAGGCTGGGCAGTAAATAGTCAGCAGAAAGGACAACTATTAACATCATGGGAACTGAAACAAGAAGGCAGAAAGCATCACCTCCTTGGACCTCAGCTGGGGGCATACTTGTCAGGTGAAGCAAATTTTTCACTGCTCTGCACAGGTTTGTAAATGACAGAAAGTGCCATGAATATGGATTTGAGCTTACAAATAAATTGTGTGTATATGTGTTGTGTACAGAGTTAATTCCCCTTATTTGAAGATTTCAAAGATGGAAAATTTACCTATTCACTAAACTTTTCCAAGTATTAAATATTTAATAATTTTTAAATGGAAATGAAAAGCACTCTTTGAACTTTTATAACTCAAAGATACAATTGGGTCAAATGCATCTACTCATGTAACAGAAAGGTCAATCTCCCATCCCCCATTGAACCTCCTACCCAAGTGTCTCAGACAGATTTCTAGAAGTAACCAGAATGCTGCTTCCCAAGGTTCTCTGTGAGCCCTTGTCAGTCTGCCCAGCCAGACTTATCTCTCAGAGATTCACCTGTGCTGCCTTCAAAGACCTTCAGGGTAGCATCACCTCTCCTGCCACTTAAAATGAAAAAACCACTGACCATGGCAAATGAGTTGTTTCTGGATTCACCCCAAAGCATCTTATCCTCCAGGAGTTGATGGATATCATTCATAAGCAAAAGAAAGAATCTTTTCTACAATGGCATTCCAAATTTGCCTAGACTCCTAACACTGCCTCTGGAGAGAATCTTACAAAATCTCTACTAAATGGGAACTTTAGTTGCTGCCTCTAACACACTGCATTGTGCTCAAAATCAATCCAGTGAATTCAATGGAGGCATGACTTTATCTTTCCCATCTCCAGGCCCCTGCCTCCACAAAATGCATCTCTCCACTTTTCATCTACTACAGAGACAACAAGGACAGAAAAGTATTGGAAGAAAGAAGGTAGGTTATTATCTACACCTGGCAACTGACAGCTTGTTAGAGTTCATTAGAGGAAATCTCAGCTTCCTAACCTACTGAAGAGTTTTGTCAGGGGTGTTTCCTTACATGCTCCTAATTAAAACTTTTTTGCTCACAGTGTTAAAATAAATCGGAAATAAACTGGCCATATGTTTCCCATTTTTCTTCCTCATTGAGTGAATATACAAGTTCTATATCTCAAAATATGGGAAAAAATACATTTTTCTGGAAAGATGGAAATTCTGATAATCACTTGATGAGCAGATAACCATCAACGATTTTTCTTTTTTAAGCTGAAATGGGAATATTATTCAAATATCAACTTTAACTTTCAATAAAAGAAATAAAAATTAAAAAATAAGTTTAGTGATAGATCCAAGAAAGCATGGATTCTTAAAGTACTAAATATTTACCTTAAATTTAATAAGAGCTATTTATAACATTGTCACTTAATTGGTGCCTCCCTTCAATTTTAAACTACTAGAACTGAATGTGGTTGGCCATCTTTTCTGAAAGCAGTCATCATACCCCAACATACAAGCTCTGTCTGGAAAAAATCCAGCCATTGTTAATACAACAAGAATAATTTGCACAACATAGACGTAACCTGGCAGCCAAGGAGATGGACTGGAACACGTGTTTGTGAACATTGAGGCTTCCACTGCACTAGTCAGTGGGGACAGTAGACACCATTGAGTGAAAATATGTACTGTGTGGCTGTCACATTCAAAATGGCTGAGCAAGGAGAGAAATGAGTCTGCATCAAATTTTGTGTTAAGATTGAACATTCCTCCACAGAAACTGTTTGGATGATTCAGAAGACTTTCAAGGATGATGCAATGAGTGATTGGCAGCTTCATCATGACAATATGCCTGCTCATGCACCAGATCTTGTGCAGAGATTTTTTGGCAAAACATCAAATCATCCACATGACTCAACCTACCTACAGTCCAAATTTGGCACCCTGCAACTTCTGGTTTTTCCCAAAACTAAAATCACCTTTGAAAGGGAAAAGAAAAAAAAAAGAAGAAAGGGAAAAGATTTTATACCACCAATGAGATTCATGAAAATATGATGGGCAACTGATAGTGATTCTAAAGAAGGATTTTGCAGAGTGTTTTCAACAGAAGAGACTTTGGGAGAACCACGTGGGTCCCAATGTACCAAAGAAACCAAGGAATCATTGTCTTATGTACAATGTTTCTTATATCTTATATCTTCTTTAATAAATGTCTCTATTTTTATATTACATAGGTGGATCCTTTCTGGACAGTCTTCATATGTATCTTCTATTTGGGAGCCAATCACATAAGTAGCATTTTAAAAAGGATATGTGAAAATCAGATAACCACTGATCATGATCAATTTTAACTACTCTCAAAGTTCTCAAACTTACTGCAACTTAGCTAATTGTATAGAAGGTAATTAAAGATTGCTAGACCCTAAATATTTCAGGTTTTCTTTCTAAGCATTATACACTAAATCCAGATGTCCTTTTCCAGTGATGAAAATACAATTATTTAGACTTGACAGTAGGAAAATTTCTATCATTTGGAGTTGTCTTTATAAACAATTGTAGATAATAATCTCTTGGTTTGTATTTTTAGATGTCCCTCCAAATTCTACATAGTTTCTTTATATCTCAGCTTCTCTGATCTTTCCAAATTCAAGATCCCAAATGTCTTGCAAACACAACAATGAAATAGCATCAAATACTAGCAAAACTGTATCTCAAAGAAATGAAGTAAAACTTTTACTGGTTGGTGTTTTCCCTATTCAAAAAAAAATATTTTCTGAATTACTGCATGTTTGGTTTGTCTTTTAAGCTATACTTGATGGAAAGAATAGAGTTTCAAAATTCTAAGCTAAAGATTCCTAAGAATCCCTAACATAGTAACAATCGTAGTTAAATATTCAATGATAATGCATGTATATTCTCCAGCCTTAGGCAATAACAATGAGATGTCATTATTCTAAGATATATGAACTATGAGACTTAGATAAATTTAACATTATGAATATATAACTTCATGATTGTAGTATACTGACTTTTTCACTGATAAACATTTCCCTTCAAAATAATCTAATTCTATGTCCATATTTTGTTCTAAATCCATACCACCTTTAGTAAACCTCAGATTGCTCTTTGAAAAATACCTTAGGTACCTCTTTCCCTTCCTAACAGTGCTACTGAGGGTGCACTTGCTTTTGGCCAAAATAAAGTGGGCTCAAAGCTCTAAACATAATTCTACAAGTCCTCTTTTTTTGTCCTAATGTCCAACACTATCAATATATCATCCTGTTAGAATCTGTGTAATTTTTTAACTGTCTTAAATCTTTTTTGGAATGAGACAGAGAAAAAAAGCAAGCACATGTACACAGAATACTATTTATGATACTGATAAGTAGGTCTGATTTCTCTTTGGTTGCAATGGAGATATTGATTCACCAGGTATTTAGCCAATGGGTCATTGACTACTTTATGCTAGACATAGCAACATAAAAATGAAGACCCTCATTTCTGTCAATGTAGCTTACAGCCCAGAACTTTAAAACAAACATCTAAACAAAAATACTTAATGAGATACTCCAATAATTAAAATACTCATAGATACATGTGGGCATGAAAGGCTGAGAGATCAATTCCCTAATAGAATGTTAAGTTGAAGAAATGTGATTTACATGAAAAGTATTTATGAAAGGCTTGGAAGAGGTTACAAACCTAGAGAGCCTGGGAAATGCACAGGAATCTCTTAGGACTGGAGCTTATGAGTAAAAAAGGTAATTTTGAAAGAAAAAGGTAGGAGATGGCTGAGATCAAGGCAGGCCTTGTCTGTTACAACCAGAGTTCAAGCTTTATCCCATGGCCAAAAGAAGACCATGGAAAGAAATAAGGTAGTAACATGATCAGTTAGTTGTACATAAAGAATATTCAGTAATGATGGAGACTTGACACAGGCAGAGAGAGTTGTTTGCAAACTATTGCAACAATCCCGACAAGAGATTTGCCTCCCTCAGTTTAGGGGTGTAGAGTAAATCAAGTGGTTACTATTAACAAAGTACTCCAATTCCCTCTGAAAGTAGAAAGTAAGGCCAGATAAAAAAATACCAAATGAACAAAGAGTCCTTCCAGACCATTTAATGCATACTCTATGTTTGAAATGAAATTGGGGCCTTGATTGCCCCAGCTGGGACCTGACCAGGGCTTAATCTGGGTCATGACAGGGTGAGGTAAGAGGCAGCATTGAAACAATTTGCTGATAACTATTCCCCACAGAAACTCAATCTTAATTTTGCATGTGTTGAAAATGAGCTCTTTGAAAAGGTCTAAAATTAACAACTAAATGACATTAAAAACAGATAGTGAGTTATCCATGCATTTCCTTGAGGTCCTTGGTGTCTGTCTTAAAATCCTTTGGAGTTTCGAAGGGCAAAGTCATCAGTGAGATGTAAAAATTTCCCTAACAAAGGGCACGAAAGGTCATGAGCACCTGATTATAGTCAAGAACTTCTTATTCCTTAGAATTTAAAACTTTCTAATTCTTAGGGCCCCATGAGAAAATAGTAGCTGCTGTTGATATTAAACAAATTCTCATGCCCCTTAGATTCCTTAGCTCTTCGTATATCAAATCAAAAGATAAAAAAATCATGTTGACAGTTATTTTGGCCTAAAATATAGGAAGGAATAGCTAAAAAAGCAACTTCTCAGCACCTAAAGAGATCTGGGCAACCCAATCAGTCCAGAAAGCAGCAAGAGTACAATAGAAGAGGTTTTGTTCTCCATGATATCATTTCACCCCAGACCTTACACTGATTTCTCCATGATTTATTTGTGCACAGTGATCTTGGGGCAGTGTGTCCACCACCTGTGATATGCATATTCATGTACCTATGCAAACTTCTGAGCTCTAAACTCTCCTACAGAGCATAAAAATGTGTAACTGCACAGATAAAACCAGGAATGACAGCAGGCAGTAACATACCCAATCTAGGAGTTGTAGATTATTTTCCTTAAGAGAAAGATTATACTCAAGGAAGATTCTTTATAGTTTTCTTTTGAATAATGGTTAGATATATTTTTAAAGCCAAATTAAACTTGCATAAGTGATTCAGTGGTTTTCATTTCCAAGGATATGCATTGCCTTAGTTCTCAAAGTTGGCTGTTGATTGTCAGTTAAACCCAATGAGCAAAAACATAAACAGTCCTTGTTTTAAAGACCAAGTCTAGTTTAGCTTCATTTGTCTTCAATCCAGGACTTTGTACAAAAGAGCAAAATTTTATAATCAGAAGTTTTTGTAAAGTCCTTTAACAGAATCTATAAAGATGTTAAATGAGCCAAACAACCCTTTTTCTGGTACCCAAGCCTTCAGAAATAGCAGCATGAAAACATTCATATATATAAAAACAAAAATATATATTATCATTGGTAATGGTCTGAGATTAGAAATAATTTAAATATCCTTCTATAGAGAAGTACATAAATATATGAGGTCTGTTCAGAAAAAGTCCAGCCACTGTTAATATAACATGAACAGTTTGAGTGACATCCATGTAACCTGGCAGCCAAGGAGAGTAGACTGGCATGCACATGCATGAACAATGATGGCTTCACTTTGCTAGTCAGTGAGGGTGGTAGATGCCATTAAGTGAGTGTGTGTACCATGTGGCCATTGCATTGAAAATGACTGAATGAATTTGCATCAGCTTTTACATTAAGGTTGAACATTCTCCCATGGAAACTGCTCAGGTGATTCAGAAGGTTGCAGCTATGGGTAGCTGGTGATTGGCAGCCTTATCACAACAATGTGCCCACTCATATATCATGTCTTGTGCAGAGTTTTTTAGCAAAACATCAAACCACCCAGCCCCTTATAGCTCAGATATGGCACCCCATGAGTTCTGCCTTTTCCCAAAACTAAAATCACTTTTGAAAGGGAAAATATTTCAGATCATCAATGGTATTCAGAAAAATATTCAGCTGATGACAATTGAGAGAGCTTGTGAGGTACCAAAGTACCAAGGTGACTTTGAAGGGGACTGAGGTATCATTTGTCCTATGTACAATGTTGTTTGTATCTTGTATCTTCAATAAATATCTCTAGTGTTCATATTACATGGCTGAATACCTTCTGGACAGACCTTGTGTACTCATAAATTGGGTACAATCTACACACATAGGCTTGGAAAGATGTCTATGATTTTTTTTCTAAATAAATTAAAGCAAATTATAAAACAATAAGTGTAGATTAATATCATTTTTATTTTTTAAAACTACTGGTACTGGATAACTCTAATGGTTGATTTATAAAACCCAGTTTTTACTTTACAAACCTCTTCATTGTTTGATATTTTTCTAAAATAAGGAAGTACTATTCTTGTAATTTAAAAACAACAAAAATATGGCTATCAAATTTATCTTCTGGCCTTGGCTGGTAACACAGTGGATAAGGTGC
Organism: Noctilio leporinus; assembly: GCA_004026585.1. NCBI lineage: Eukaryota > Metazoa > Chordata > Mammalia > Chiroptera > Noctilionidae > Noctilio > Noctilio leporinus. The sequence goes on along the minus strand of PVIW01003112.1, from coordinate 59,569 downwards.
CAGCCTGCAAACCCAGAGGTCACTGGTTTTATTCCCCAGCCAGGGCACATAACCAGGTTGCAAGCCAGGTCTCCATCCGGGTCCATAGTTGGAGGCAAGTGAAATACATTCCTCTCTGCCTCTCTCTCTCTTCCTCCCTCTCTCTGAAACTAATAAATAAAATCTTTAAAAAATTGTATCTTCTGCATCTAAGAAATATATCTCCTGAACACAAAATGTCCTTGGTATATTTACCTATTTTGATTAATTTAACTCTGAGAATTCCAGGTAATACAAATCAAAACTACTGATGACACTCAGGGATATGACCTCAGCAAAGCTTTAAAGATAATTTGTGTACACTTCTGTGGACTGAAAATATTAACATTCACACAGATCTACTGGTAAACAAAGTCAATGGGATCTTAAGATTTTCCTTAGCTGTGGTTGGACATCCCTTCATAACTCTTTCTACCATCTCCCACTTGTCCCCTTTTATAAATGGATAAACCAGAAATACAAAACAGGTTGTAGCTTCTGAAGGAGGTGGACAATAAGTGTTGGCAATTGCTAACATGTTCAGAATGACCCAGGATATTTAGGCATTTTATCATTGGAATATCATTTTTAAAGCAAACACTTTCTCTACCTTCTGTGTGTGTACCAGTTCACTTACCAAAAGCTGAAAGGGTTCTTTCAATTTCATAGTCAACTGGTTTTGCCTGAGCTGCTGACTAAAAGATAACTTTGGAAATATAGTAAGTTTTACCTATAGGGGATGAGAGATTAATTCATATAGCTGCCTCATAAAGTTCAGCTATATCAATGAGGGAAAAATTAATTTACTCCTGAGAAAATCTGCAGAATTAAACATTAGCTGGATGTAGATTTTTTTATCATTTATTATATTACCAAAATAAAATTGAAGTATGATAAAATGTGTTTTTTCAAAAACTTATAAATCAGTATATGTCAAGAAATAAAGAAAAGTTTTATTTCCTCTCCAGTTTCAAAATCATCATTGCTGCAGTCATAAATGTCTTGTTCTAAGTAAGAATCCTTAACTTATTTTAAAGGTAGGAAGATTGAGAGTAAAGAAGAGTAGGGGAAATTGTCTATCACAAGGAAAACCGCAGTATTGAATCCTGAAAAGAGACTGTAAAATAAGCCCACAATACTACATTTTCCTGCCCCTTTACATTCCAATAATTTTGTTGGCTTTTTAAGATTATACCTCACCCCGAGAAATCACCACACTGTTGTCCATGTCCATGAGTCCTTTAAAAAAATAATCTACCACCCTGGGTGGTGGTACAGTGGGTAAGGGGCCAGCCTGAGAGCCCAAAGGCTGCTGGTTCGATTCCCAGCCAGGGCACAATAACCAGGTTGCAAGCCAGATCTCCAGCCAGATCCTTAGCTGGAGGCAGGTGAAAGGCAACCATACATTGATGTCTTTCTCCCTCTCTGCCTCTCTCCTTTTGCCTCTGTCTAAAAATAATAAATAAAATCTTTAAAAATAATTTTAAAAATCTACCAATCATCCAATAATGATTATAGGTAATATAAAAAATACAAGATTAAATTTAAAATAAACTATAGCAACCATACGATAATGTTTTCAGGTAAGTGTCAATATGTTAGTAATCACCAAATATTTTACAGACCCCAATTTTTCTTATACCTATAGTAATTGCAAAGGCAATATTGCATTCATCCCTAAATAGCTTACTATAAATTGTCTTGGGGATCTGTCAATCTGAATATTTGCTGAGCTACAGTAAATAATCTTTCATTTGAGAACTATCACCTTGAAATTAATACTCACTTTAAAGTCTGGAACAGAAGCATATATCTATTTCTAAAGGAATTAATTTAATGTTAAGAAAAATCAGAATTCCATTTATTAAGCACATAAGTCTACAAATCAGTGGATTGCTATTGATTGGTAAGTTAGATAGAAGCATTATTTTACACTGAAAACACTGAAAGAGTGGGGTACTACTAGGAATCAAGGAAAAAATATTTCAAAGAAACCACCATCAAGTCCAACTCTTTTGTTTTAAATATGAGGAAACTAAAGTCCAGAAATGTATTTGATTTAAATTTTTATAGCTCTATGAAATAGTTTTTCATAAATATATATTTCAGCAAGTGATATCTTTTAAGAGTATATTTTTGGTCCTGGCTGGTGTGGCTCAGCAGACTGAATACTGGGCTGTGAACTAAAAGGTTATTAGTCTGATTCCCAGTCAGCACACATGCCTGGATTGTGGGCCAGGTCCCCAGTTAGAGGCATGCAAGAGGCAACCAAACGATGTTTCTCTCATGCATTGATGTTTCTCAGCCTTTTTCTCTCACTCCCTTTCCCTCTCTCTAAAATTAAATAAAATATTTTTAAAGATCATATTTTTGACATTGTTCTGGAAAGTTAACCTTCTTTATAATTAGACCCAACTATGCTAGCAAAAACATAAGACATAAGCCCTGAAATCTTCTCATAATGTTGTTAACATATGAATAGGACTACTAGAAAGCTTTCAAAATTTGGGTCTGAAACTGTCTAGGGCTGGAGGAAAAACAATTGAGATCAAATTCTTATCAATAGTTGTTGAAATCATCATTGCCTATGAGGTAATCTGATAGAAGTAAATTAAGTGAGAAGCGAATCAAACTTCAAATCCCAACTCTAAAAATTGTTAATCACTTAACATATCAATTTTAAAAAGGAGGAGGCAATATCCATGTATGTACATACTTTTATATCATACTTTTCTTGAGCTAATTTCTTAATTCTCTTAAATGCAGTACAAATTTTATAAATAACCTAACATAGACCTAATACATAGAAAGACTCCAATAAATGCTATTTACACACACACGTAATAGTGTACATACATCGTATGGAAGCTACACTAATATAATGAGTACATAATGAAACCCACATAAAATAAAAATTTGAAAAAGACAAGCTAAAAAATAGAAATAGATATCTAATATGCTTTTTCCACATTCCTATAAATTATCTTGTAGAACCTACAGAATGCATTCACTCCAATTTGGAAACCACTCCTTCAGAGAATTCCTATGGTGAGGGGCAAGCTAACAAAAGAAGACTGAGACTTGGTGGTATGCTAGAGTCACCTTGCATCAGTTGGAGAAAAACAATTGTTCACATATCTTCTCAAGTCTATATCTAGTGATGTCACATTAGTAGCTAGAAATGGACCATGGTGAGAGTATTTACACCATGGAAACCAGAAGACATTATACTGTACATTAGAGCTTTCATTTTTCCCATCTAGAGGAAGAGTTGTTAGACATTCACCAGCAAATCACTGCCAGCATTTCAGGAGTAGGAAGAGAACAAGGAGAAAGTATTGTGGAATCGGAAGTTCAAAATTATCATTGAATTTGACAATTAGATCACCAGTGATTTTTGAAAAAACTATTTCTGTGAAGTGGCTGGGCAGAGCCAGAAAACAGTGGATTCAGGCAGTGAATGAGAAGCTGGGAGAAAAAGAAGACAATGAAGGAAATGAGTAGAATCAATCCATAGCCTGAGAAGAAAGCTGTACCATGGACATAGGAGTAGAAAGCAGGCAAAGATGTCAAAGTTGAAGCTGAGAGTAAAACAGGGTTTGAGTGAAACCAAGAGGAAAAGATATGGGAACCGCTGAAGCTGTGGGATGGGGAGATGGCCTGCTGGTATGCATATGGCAACCATGTTCTCTGAGAGATGATTACAGGAAGGCAAGGTGACCAGTCAGAGGGCAGAGGCTAAGCCAAGCAAACATTGTAAGAAGTGTAAACATTGTAAAGGGATCCAAAGAATGAAAAATGGAAAAGCCAGAAGAAAAACACACCTGCATCACAAATTTCTAACTGGTTAAAATTAAAAGAAATATATGATATTCTACGCCATTTGTTTCAACACTTTTAAAGAAGCTAGAACTTCATCAAAAGCAATGATGCTTAATCCTCTGAATATGGTGACCTAACTATTACTTCCATGTGATCAAGACCTTCTATTTTATTTTGTTTAGGGGAAAATATTGCTCTGGCCAGGTTATTTTTGCACTCCAAGTTTAAACATTTGATTGGAAATGACACTGAGAACTGCACGTATCATTTGTGTGCTTAGCACTCACAAATTCCCTCCACCCGAGAGAATACAGAAAGCACTGGCCAAATATTGCATTGGTGCTTTTGTAACTGGGACAGAATTCCCCTGTACAAATACATCTGCCACTTAGGGTTAAAGACAAGCCTTTAATTAATTGGGTTTATAATTTTGTTTTCTTTTTTCATTGCTTTTCTTAGCCTAATGTTCACTTTCCATGCCCATAAAAGAGGAACAGGTAAAGGCCAGATGAAAAATCAACGTCCACAGACAATATTTGCAGAGCTGTTTCTGGTAAACAGTCAAACTCACCAGGCTCTTAAATCATCATTTATTTGCACCTGTCTTTGAGCATGGGTCTTTGTGCTGCCATAAGCAATTCTTAATTTCCATCAATAACCTTTCATTTCAAGCATGGCCAGTTTGCATTATGAGCATGAGAGCTGAGAATCATCCTTTCTTGGAATCAGGAAATTGAGGACTATAACAAAGGAGGATAATTTAAAGATTAGGTTAAACTCAACTATCACAGACCAAGTAGGGCCCAATCTGTAAATTGGGTCAGTTTGGGTCATCTTGCTAGGGAGAAGAGCTCTCAAGCCCAATGGAATTTTTACTAGGAAATCTTACAAGGATGTAATGTAACTTGTCAACCTGAAGTGGTTTTTGCTCTTCATCACATTGTACATGTTGATTTGTGCTGTCAATTACTCATCTAGAGTTAACTAGGCCCTCTGAGAAACACCTTTGAAATGTTCATTTAAACTATAAGAAGTACCATGCTGCCTTCTAAGAAACACCATATCCAGCTTCCAGACTGTTACAACTCCAAATAAGATACAAAATTGTAAGAAAGTAGGAAGGAAATATTAGATCTGAATTTCTTTCAAGAAGCTAGAAGAAACTCAGATTTGTCAGCATCAGAAAGAAATGGCCTCAAAATTGTGTTCAAGTGGGTCCAGAGCAGCACACATTGGTTGGATGCTTCTGTGACTCGAACAATGGGTTTCACCTAGACTAACTATTGCTTGCAACATGGTAGGTGTTCAATAGACACTTTGAATTACTGTCTAACTCACTAATTGAATCAGACATAGAAATAATGCCCCTCAAAACTTTGGCTGGAAATAGAGATAAAAAATTTATACTCAACATGGAGAGTATACCAATTACTACCAAGAAGTAGCAAGAGGTGTAGTGATAGAACTGCCATTTGATTAAAAATGAGTCAATATTGATTTTCATTATGTGATGGTCTGAATGATGGTATCTGTTAAAATTCTAACCCCCAAAGGTGAGGGTATTAGCATGTGGGGCCTTTGGAATGATTAGGTCCTGATGGTAGAACCCTCATGAATGAAATTAGTTCTCTTAGAGACCCCATAAAGCTCCTTAGTCCCTCCCATCACTTGATGCTACTGTGAAACCTGTGACCAGAAGAAGGACCTCACTGACCTATGCTGGCACCTTAATCTTCCAGCCTTAAGAACTGTGAACAGTAAACTTCTACTGTTTATATGCCACTCTGATTGTGGTATTTTGTTATAGCAGCCTGAATGAACTAAGATGCAAAAGTAAGTCACGTAATAAAGCAAATGAAGAATTTTATTGTTTATTGTTTTCTGTTTGTTTGTTTTGTTTTTAACTATATTTTTTAATTTTTATTTATTATTTTTAGAGAGAAGGGCAAGGAAGAAGAAAGGGAGAGAAACATCAATGTATGATTGCCTTTCACCTGCCTTCAGTTACGGACCTGGCTGGAGACTTGGCTTACAGCCTGGTTATGGGGCCCTGATTAGGGGATTGAACCAGTGACCTTTGGGTTCACAGGCCAGCACCTATCCACTGAGCCACCAGCCAGGGCTTCATTTATTGTTTTAGCCTTTCCATTTTATGGTAAATGGGATTCATTTCTTGTCCCCTTTAAAAGAAAAAAAAATTACATGGAACTATGTTATTTTCCATTCTTTATGGTCACAAATCGATCATTTTGCATTCTTCAGATCACATGCTGGTTTTCAGTAGAGAAATGAGACACTAGAAACAGGTTCTCTCTTTCATTTGTTATTTAAATGAGGTACATTCATTGCTGTTTAGCAGAAATGGTAGGTTTAACCAGTAGGATCAAGACTGTCAAGATCAGTTCAATGACTTCACATGGCAGCTAAACAGAAGCTCCTTCAGGAGGTGTCTAGCACCAATGTGGGAGGAGAGGGAAGGGAGCTTAATTTTGCCACATATTGTGCTCAGAGATTCCAAAAGTAATCCTACCACAGTTTTGGGTAAAAGTATCTTAACAGCTAACCTAACAGCTTCATTAATAAATTTTTAAAACTTGGTTCACAAATAATTCGCACTTTTTATTTGATGGAGTGCCAGTAACTTCTAAACCACTGGTGCTACCCAGTGGTTTGGAGACTGTCATTTTGGGACTGGGGCAAATCATACAAGCAGGGATAAGATCCACTTGAATATATTTGAACTGGGTAAATTCAGGAGGGATAATACATAACCAAAAGTCCTGAGGCTGGAGGAAAGAATAATAGAAGGAAAACCTGCATTATCACTTATGAACAACCATGATCATAGTCATGAAGGCAACTGAAGAGAAATATAAAGCAGAAAAGTCATGCTATCCAAAGCTGGGGAAATACACCAGCAATGAATGCAACTCATTTAAGTAACATATGAAAGAGACAACCTATTTCTAGTGTTTCATTTCTCTACTGAAAACCAGCATGTGATTTGAAGAATGCAAAATGATCAATTTGTGACCATAAAGAATGGAAAATAATATAGTTCCATGTAATTGTTTTTTGTTTTTTGTTTTTTGTTTTCTTTTAAAGGGAATAAGAAATGAATCCCACTTACCATAAAATAGAAAGGCTTAGGGTAGTTTGGACATTTTAATGATGTTGATTCTTCCCATCCATGAACATGGTATATGTTTCCATTTATTTGTATCTTCCTTGATTTCTTTCTTCATTGTTCTGCAGTTTTCTGAGTACAGGTCTTTGACCTTCTTAGTTAAGTTTATTCCTAGGTACTTTATTTTTCTTGTTGCTGTGGTAAATGGGATTTGTTTTTTTGCTTCTATTTCTGTTGCTTCATTATTGGTATACAAAAATGTTTTTGATTTCTGTATATTGACTTTATACCCAGCTATTTTGCTAAATTTGCTAATTAGGTAGAATCAACATCATTAAAATGTCCATACTACCCAAAGCAATCTACATATTCAATGCAATCCCAATTAAAATACCAATGACAGACTTTACAGAAATAGAAAAAAATACTTCAAAAATTTATATGGGGCCAAAAACACCCACGAATAGTCACTGCAATTTTGAGAAAGAAGAACAAGATAGGAGGAATCACAATACCGAACTTCAAACAATACTACAAGGCTACTGTCATCAAAACAGCATGGTACTGGCATAAGAACAGACATATAAATCAATGGAACAGAATAGAGAGCCCAGAAATTAACCCAGGACTCTATGGTCAACTAATATTTGACAAAGGGGGAAGGAACATCCAATGGAGTAAAAACAGTCTCTTCAACAAATGGTGTTGGGAGAACTGGACAGCAACATGCAAAAAGATAAAACTAGACCACCAACTTACACCATACACCAGAATAAACTCAAGATG
>PVIW01003112.1:0-51716 GCA_004026585.1 Noctilio leporinus | reverse complement strand
CAAACTTTTGGATATCCTACGCAGAAATAGGTTTACTGATACTTCACCAAGGGCAAAGGAAATCAAAGAACAAATCAACAAATGGGACTATATCAAATTGAAAAATTTCTGTTCAGCTAAAGAAAATATCAGCAAAATTCAAAGGGAACCAACTGTATGGGAAAACATAATTGCCAATGATACCTCAGACAAGGGTCTGATCTCCAAAATATATAAAGAACTAATGTGACTCAACACCAGGGAGACAGACAGCCCAATTAAAAAATGGGCAAAAGACCTGAACAGACAACTCACTGAGGAAGATATACAAAGGACCCAGAGGCATATGAAAGAATGCTCAACATCACTAGTCATCAGGGAGATGCAAATTAAAACCACAATAAGATACCACCTCACACCTGTCAGAATGGCAATCATCAACAAATCAACAGACAACAAGTGTTGGCGAGGATGCGGGGCAAAGGGAACCCTCATACACTGTTGCTGGGAATGTAGGCTGGTGCAGCCACTGTGGAAAACAGTATGGGGTTTCCTTAAAAAACTGAAAACAGAACTGCCTTTTGATCCAGCAATTCTACTACTTGGACTATACCCAAAGAATCCTGAAACACCAATTCACAAGAACCTATGCACACCTATGTTCACAGCAGCACTATTTACAATAGCCATGTGCTGGAAACAGCCTAAGTGCCCATCAGTGAATGATTGGATCAAAAAACTTTGGTACATTTACACAATGGAATTCTATATAGCAGAAAGAAAGAAGGAACTTGTACCCTTTGCAACAACATGGATGGAACTGGAGAGTATTATGCTTAGTGAAATAAGCCAGTCAGTGAAGGACAAATATCATATGATCCCACCCATTACAGGACAATAATGAACAAAACTAACAACAAGCAAAACAGAACCAAATATATGAATACAGTGAATAGGCCTTCAGTGGTCAGGGGGAAAGGGGTTGGAGGGAGGGGGGAGGCAGAGGCAAGAAAGGGGAGCAGCTTAGATAAGAACCTAGTATAAAGGAACCATGGACATGGACAACAGGTGGGATTTACTTTGGGGGAAATGGGTGGGTGGGGAGGGGGACAGAGGGGAGCAAAAAGTGATGGATGTAATACAACAACAATAAAATTTTTTTAAAAATAGAAAGGCTTAAAACAATAAACGAAGCCCTGGTTGGTGGCTCAGTAGATACGTGCTGGCCTGTGAACCCAAAGGTCACTGGTTCAATTCCCTAGTCAGGGCCCATAAGGTTGTAAGCCAGGTCCGTAACTGAAGGTAGGTGAAAGACAATCATACATTGATGTTTCTCTCCCTTTCTATTTCCCCAGCTTTGGGTCAGTGCACAGAGAGAAATGAGTTGGGGAAAGGAATCAGATCTAAGGCCAGGAATTAGAACTCCATAAGGAACTGAAGTTCCCTTTGTTGTATGACCCAGTGCAAAGATCAGAGAGATGAAGATAAAGACCACTAGAACTGTAACCCATCAAATTCCTGTGCCAGTTTTACCAAGTAGATGACTATGGAAGGTTTTGAAGTTTGATTTGAAACATTGGGACTCTCAGATATTCATATTCTATTTTTATTGCTAATTCTGTTTAAAGTTTAAAATAAATAAGATCACTAGATGAAATCTACATCTTATTTTTGAATCTTATATTCATATACATAAATATATTTTGATGGATATAAGCAGAAAGGTATAAGAAATGTGCTTTGACTAATATAGCAAAAAGAAATCTGCATGCATACCTCTTAAATTTTATTCTGTACTTTTTCTAATATATTTTAATATTTTGATTATAACCTATAATTTCATGTCAGGGGTGGGAAATCATGTTAAGATGTATCAGTAAAGCCCATCTAATCACTATTTTATTTGCTACTATGATGACATATTCATGATGTTTTACTACATTTTTCTAACTGAGGAAACAATTTGAACACTGTAAAAATATAAATTTTGTAGGAAAGTGCAACTTATAAGTTTTTTGATAGGATACTTTATCATAGCTGGCCAAATCCAAAAAAGGAAAGCCAATTTTGCCAAACATCTCTTCAGAATTTCCTAAAGATCACAGATCTAGGGCAACTGATCATTTTGACTTCTCACCTTTACTCCTCCTTTTCTCTAACAGATGAGGTAAAGGAAATAACCCAGAGGGACAAGAATATTTTGTTTTGTTTTTTTTTTTGGTAAACATTTTATTTATTATTTCCAGAGAGAGGGGAAGGGAAAGAGGCAGAGAGGGAGAGGAGAATCAATGTATGGTTGCCTTTCACCTGCCTCAATATTTTGGTTTTGATACCATCATGGAAGGAGTTATACTTGGAAAATCCAACAAGAATGGGTATTTTAGTGGTCTTGGGGTAGGAGAGGGACAGTAGGAAAGAATTCTGAACCCTAATGAATCAAGATAAGAGATAGACAATAGATTGTAACCAAGAATTCTCTTTGTGCACCTGAGTTGAACCTAAGATAAACTGGGGAAAAGAGTAACAGCCATCCCTTTTATTTTTCCCCCTTCTCAAAGTGGAGTCACACTTGAGTTTCATAAATCATTACTTTTATCTCCTTTGTTATTTTTCCTTAACTTTTAACATTAGCCTTACTTTCCAAAATCCTCATCAAAATTCATTTGCAAATATCAACCCCAGAATTAATCCAGGTATAGAAAAGCAATCAAGAAGTATTTTTGTATTTAACTAAAATTAGATGAAGAAATTAGAACTGTATTCAAAATATGAAAAAAGATATTATTTACCTTAGTCTTTGTATACCATGAGATACTTAGGAAGGGAGTTTATAACTAGCTACCAAAGAGTTACTTTATCATCACTTTTGTTTGCTCAAAAAAAAATGTAGACTTTGTTACCACAAATATTTTTCTAGTCCTTTATTTCTCCAGTTTCAAGTCATCCTGCATGGTCTCCTTACTGACCAGCTCAGGAAATATAGAACAAGAGTTTGACAAGCTGTGTTTCTTACATTTCTTTAGAATCAGTTGTCAGAACTTGCCATTGTTGAGCTAGCCTCACCTGCCCAAACACCAATTTTTAAAAGCTCACAGTACCAGAAACAAAAGGAATTTCAACCATGAGTGTTAAATAAGCCCAGAAAATAGCAGAGACTGACGTCTATTGTTGCTTTGTCTCATCAGGTACTGAAATGTTATTATAAGCTTTCAGTATGGCTTTCTACATACATACCTGAGTGTCAGGGGTGGAGTGGAATGGGCTAGAGACAAGGAGAACCCATACTCCTGGCAACAGATGCTTACCTAATGCCATCTTTTTCCATAATTCACCATTCTTGCTCAGCCTGGCATACACATGAAAAAAAAAAATTAAAATGCCAGAAGTTCTTTTGCTACCAGGTAGTCCAAAAGAAATGTAAATTAGTGTCTGTCATAAAGTTATGAAGAATTAATTAAAGTCATCAATGTTAACACATTAATCACAGAATGGAACACTTTTCCAAAGTAGAAACTCAATCAATATAATGCAATAAATCAAACATGATTCAGTACACAAAGTGACCCATTTCCAGTTCACTTTAAAAAGATTTGGGATAAGGCCACAGAACAGCTTACTGTTTAACACATTTTCATATTTTTGTCACTAAAAATAGATAAAATATCTAATTTCAGACTCAGAACAAAAAGCATTTAATGTAATTTCCTTGAAAATTGCTCTTTCTTGTGCACCTCTGAATGTGTACTCAAAGTGAATTAATTACCACTGGTTCCTTACTTATATTTTAGTCACTGCAAAAAATGAAACCTGTCCCCTTTGTCTTTCCACTAAAAGAAGGAAGGTGGAGCCTATGTCATTAGCAGGTGTATGGCCCCAGAACCAATGTGACTTTCAGAAAGTTTTTCTGTTAAACTGGGTTACATGGAATCATTATGTCTTACATGATTATATCTAAGATCTGCAATAACATTTTCTCAGTTTCTTTTGTTTTCCTTGTTAACATTTTCATTTCAATGTGGCTGATAATTTTCTATTATCTCTGCCTTCTTTATGTTTCTTGTGTATTTCCCTTGCAGATAGTCTTGTTGAATTAACTGAAGAATAAAACTATGTAATAGTATAGTCTTATTATAAGAGAAGAAAATGAAAATTATCTGATGAGATAAATCACTGAAGGTTAATAGCTTTTTAAAAATCAATCTTCCTTCAAGGGAAAAGACTAAATAGCTTAGTGGATGAAATGCTAGCCTCTCACCTCTGAGACCATAGTTCAAGTCTAAACCATGAAGCCTTAAGCAACATATTTACTGGGTAGAGATCAGTCTCTAGTGGACAAAATCTGCACTGCATGAGTGGGAGGCTGCCACAGAGACCGCCATCCCTGCACCACTGGCCCAGTGAGGGGGACTGATGTACTTTAGGCCATCTTGTTCTTTTGGAAACAGTCTTGGTAGGAGCTAATGTCACTCAGGAAACAGAGCATTTTCAGAGGAACTTCCTCAAGTAGTAGCAGTGGTGTTAAGTCACTAAAGATGGCTGCTTTGCAATTCTGACCCATCAGTTGTTACCCAGATAACCTGATCTTGCCTTCCTGTAAACTGTGGCACTTGTCTCTCTCCATTAATTAACCAGGACAAACAGCACTTATCACTTAGCTGTTCCAGACTAGCTAAGAACTTAACGGAGTCACTCAGGTGGAAGGCAATCTTCAATAGTGAAAATTTAAATATATGCAAATAAAATGTGAAGACATAAACACAACGTATATGTACTCATATATAAACATGTATAGTCCTAATAGTGTGTGTAGTCATGTTTTTAACAGACACAAATTGAACCATTCTTTTATTGTCATAAGAAACCATAACCAAAATGTAGATCCAGCTGCCTGCTGCTACGAAAGCCAACACTTACACAGGTGCTGATGTGAAGGAAAGTGGTTGATTTTCAGGTGTTGGCCACCTGGAAGATGGGGGGTTCATGTCACAAAGCCCATGGCCACCTATCATTGGAAGCAGAGGGTTTTTTATTAGGAGGAAGAGGGGAACAAAACAAAGATCAAGGGAGACGGTTGCAAAGTTCTCCACGTGCAGATGAACACAATTCCTTCCAGTAAAACAGGTGATGGTCCAGTGTGCTTCATCCTGGTTTGGTCACCATGGATTCACATCATCCCACTTCTTGTTATCCTGGCTCCATGGCTGAAGGTCAGCAAATCTCTCACAACTGGGATTCCTGAAGTTTGGGGTCTGTATCTTTTGAAACTAGTTCCTAGGATTCTTATACAAATATGTTGTTCATCTCTAAGCTACATATTAGTCAGAATCAGCACTTATAGAAACAATGCCAACAGAATGGTGGGGTGGGTTATCATTTCCCACCGTAATAATTTTCCACTGTTACGTAATCATCCATTGCTGGCTACTTGAGGGGCTTCTTTGTGTTCACTTGTCAGTAATGTGTTTTTCAGTTTCCGTCCTTCGATAACATAGTGCAAAGCATTTTGAGCCTCCAAAAGAGATATCTAAACTGTTTACAAAACACACAGCACAAATAGCTGTTATTTAGGAGACTGTACTTAGCTCAATTCTATGGGAAAAGATGTGTATATCAAATAATCCTACTGTAGTATCCAACTAAAATATTTATTTCACAGTTTTATTGTGAGATGTGTTTCTCTGCTTTTTATGCATTGTGCAGTAACCCACTTGAAAGTGGAAGCAAGGTCTAATTTGGAACCATTTGGACAGAAGATGGTATTTGCATACAATGAAATGTGTAAGAAAAGTTTAAGTGTAGTATCATATTAAAATGTTGATGCATCCATGACATTTCCATATTCTTCCAAAATAATTTATTAATGATTGTTGTTTACTGCTAATTCAAACCACCTGCAAATCTCTTTGTTATGATTAAAGAGAGCGTTTTCCCCCCAGGCTGATAGATGGCTCTGTAATTTCGGAGGAAATATGCTAAAGGTCATGAGTTAATACATCCTCTTGTACTTGCTCTTCCCATCTTTGCTTTCCCAAATGGGAGGAAAGCTGTGTTGTATTATTTCCATGTCTTTGTGATGTCCATTCAAAATGAAATTAGAGAGTGCATTAGAAAGAGTATCTGTGTGTACACACAGCAAAATCCACACATATTCTGTATAGTCTATTACTAAAATTATACAATTGCCTTTTGAGAAATTTCATACAAAATAATCTTTCCTTAATAATATATGAATATCACTGTCTGGATCAAGTATTATTATCCCTTTTAAAATTAAACTATCCACAAAACATGCATTTACTTTCTGCTATACAAAATGCTAATAATGCTTTTAGAATGGTCTTTAAAAAGTCTAATTATATCATTTAAAAACTGAAAGACCAAAGGGCAAGCTAAATTCTCCTAACATAAATCAGACTTTTTTTTATTTCAATGACTTTAAAAACCTCAAATGCAGTAATTTTAATAGCAATGAAAGAATGAATAAGTCATAACTCCGCCTGATCACATAACTGTCTATAACTGTTATTAAATGCTCCAAAATAAGTGAACTCATTATGTTTCTGCACTGCTTTTAGCTAATCTAAGATTCTGCTCACTTAATCATGCAGAAAAGGCTTCAGTGCAGTTTTAGACCCTCAGCAAGGTCACTTCAATGCCTTTTTTCTGTTCTATACTGATCATTTAAGAGCAGCACTTTGACCTGAAACTGATGCTATCTCATATAAGCTTGAATGTTCAACCCCCACAGAGCTGCATTTTAGACATACATTTGCACAGCCTATTGTCATATTTGCTGCAAACTGAGCTAGGTTCGCCTTTCAACAAAGAACAAAATGCCAATCAGAATTTGTAAATGCCATTTGCCCAGTGAAACTCCCTCTTGTGATACCTACAGAAACAGAATGTGTGATTTTTTAAACACATTAGCCTTCTGTGAACACTTTATTAAGTTATAATTGGCTTTAAAGCTATGGTGAGTATTTTTTTACCATGTGTTTTTGTCAGACCATATGTAAACCTTGGTCAGTTCTGGTTCTTTGTTAATGAAACAAATGCCACTTTCAAACTTGCATAATAATCCTCCATACCTGGTAAGCCAGGTGCATGAAAATGGATGTTCTAGGAAGGGTCTGGGTGGCTCTTGTGGTGCCTGGAGGCAGAGTTTTTCATTGAGAAACAAAAGGAAGACAACACAAATAGAGCAGCCTGGAGTGCTGATGAGGAGAGTAGTAAGAGGGTAGCTGAAAGCAAAATGGAAATAAGAAAAGGAACATTTTGTAAAAGGTTAAAGAGGAAGAGAGAAAAGGAGGAGGAGGAGAAGAAGAGGAGGACAAACAACAAGGGGATGAAAAAGAAAAAAGTCAAAAGCAGATTATTAAGATCCAAACAAGGGTCTTTTAAAAAGGATGAGTTGCCTCTGAAAAATAGGCAAATCCAAAAGAATTGTAGTATCTTGTGAAACCTCCCTGAAGGTTCTTTCTCTAAAGGGAAAGAACACCCTTTAGATCGATCAAGTACCTGAGGCATAGTGCCGGACTGGATGGCTTCCTTGGAGCTGTTCCCTGGGACCCAACTTCTTAAGACATACACTTCAATTCAGGACACTCATACCACCAAAAGGATTTAGGGCAGAACACAACTTCCATTCCCAGTCCAAGCACAGATCCAGGAAGTAAAAAAAGTGCGCCCCTACACCACAGAAGGTCACACCACTAAGACAGTAAGTCAAAGCAGACCAATCTAAGAAGCAGAAACAAACAAGAGCCACCTAAAATGGGGAGACAAAGAAATAAACCCTCAGCAAATGGAAAGGAGGAATCCCCAGGAAGGGTACAAAATGAAATAGAGGCAAGCACCCTATCAGACATAGAACTCAAAATAATGATGATAGAGAAGCTCAATGAGCTCAGTGAATTCAAAGAAAACTACAAACAACTCCAGGGGAACTACAAAGAACTCCAGGAAAGCTACAAGGAACTTATTGAGAACTCCACAAGTATTAAAAAGGACATAGAAACCATCAATAAGAGCCAGGAGGAAATGAAGAATACAATTTCTGAATGGAAGAACACAGTAGAAGGAATCAAAAGCAGGCTGGAGAAAGCAGAGGATCGGGTCATCAAGCTGGAAGTCAATTTATAAAAAAAAATTCCCAGGCAGTGCAACAAAATGAAAAAAGACTGAAAAAGAAAAAAGAGGTTTTAAGAGAGCTGCAGGACAATATGAAACATAATAACATCCATATCCTAGGGATACCTGAAGAAGAAGAGGAGGAGCAAGGGATAGAAAACCTGTTTGAAAAAGTAATGACAGAAAACTTCCCTAACTTGAGGAGAGAAAATATTATGCAAGCTCAGGAAACACAGAGGGTCCCCAAAGAAAATGAACCCAAACAGGCCCACTCCAAGACACATTACAATGGAAATGAAAATTTCGAAAACAAAGAGAGAATCCTAAAAGCAGCAAGAGATAAATAGCTAATAACATACAAGGGGGCTCCCATAAGGTTATCAGCTGATTTCTCAACAGAAACACAACAAGCCAGAAGGGAATGTCAAAAAGTATTTCAAGCAATGAAAAACAAAGGCCTGCAACCAAGGATACTCTACCCAGCAAGGCTCTCATTCAAAATGGAAGATAAAATAAGGAGCTTCCCAGACAAAAGAAGTCTAAAAGAATACATCACAAAACAAACATTGCAAGAGATGCTTTAGGGTCTGTTTTAAGAAGATGAAGAAACAGAGAGACAAACAGGAACACAGGTACAAAGGTAAATAGATTAAATTTACCAATCAAAAGACATAGGGCAGCTGAATGGATAAGAACCAACTTTAACTTATGAATGTTTTCAAGTGATCTTGTTATAAATAGATTTTACTAAATAAGGTACAATTTTGTATATTACTTGTATCTGCATTACTGCAGGTTAAGTTTTCTTAGATTGGAATCATTTCACAATATGGGAAAATCAGGTTACTTGCAATAACTCAGAAAAATCAAAGGCAGTTAAGAAAGAAGAAACAAGTAAGAAAATGTGGATGTATATTACATGGAAGACATGCTATCTTTCTTATTCACTGTTACAAAATATGTGCTTACTTGTGGTGTGTAATATATAGATTTTGTTAGGAATTTATGTTTTAAATAGCAACCAACTGGTCATGGGTGTGTAGTGAAATCAGACAATCTTTAGGTTAGAATGCTGAGAATGAAGACCAATTTGTATGGAAGTTGCAAACTACTAAACTATATGATTCGTGTACATAGACAATATATATTCTCATATTAGCATGTAAATTAGATGAGATTCCTTTCAACTATATCGTGGAAATATACACTTCCAGTTATGAAGGCCCCCAAACTGGGGATGCTTGGAGAAAGGAATTAATGCTATGGTAAACTTAATTATTGAAATGTGAACATACTTAATCTCTACCTCAACAGACTCTTAAATAGTTCAATGATTAGTTCAGGACCACATAGGAAGTCCACCACAAGTTCAAAAAATAGCTAGAATACTATTCTAGAAAATTATTTAAATCCTAGGAGTTTTTATTTTTTACCTTAACTTAATAGACATAGTAATTTCTACTCTGGGGACCAGCTGAGCACTGCAAGTGCCATTATTTGTGAAGGTTTTAACTTATAAAACACATGTAGAGGAAAAACAAAGGATATTGAAAGAAGTAAGACCTGTGCACAGCCTAAATAAATAAATAAATAATATTTTTTTAAAAACTGCTTTATTTCAGATGCCAGCAATGTTTGATGGGTCCAGAGACTGTCACCAATCTTACCAAATGGCTATAAATTTGGGGGTTCCCATAATTCTCTCAGATTCAATAAATCATTAGAATGATTCACAGAACCCAGGAAAGTACTATGCTTATGATACAATTTTGTCATTAAGAATACAGGTCACCTGGCTGGTGGCTCAGTGGACAGACACTGGCCTGTGAACCCAAAGGTCACTGGTTTGATTCCCAGCCAGGGCACATAACCAGGTTGTAAGCCAGGTCTCCAGCCAAGTCTGTAGCTGGAGGCAAGTGAAAGGCAACCATACACTGATGTGTCTCTCCCCCTCTGCCTCTTTCCCTTCCCCCCTCTCTAAAAACAATAAGTAAAATCTTAAAATAAAATTAAAAATAAGAATACAGATCAAGGTCATCTAAAGGAAACAATAAATAGTGTGAGGTCTGGGAGGCTCCTGAATGTAGAGTTTTTAGGCCCTCTCCCTGTAGAATGAGGACACATTAATACCTTCACCAAATAGCAAGCTCCACTGAGCTTTGCTGTCCAGAGTTTTTATTGTGGTTGCATTGTATAGACATGATTGACTGACTCATTGGCCATATGATTGAATTAAATCTCCAGCCACTTTCCTTCCCCAGAGGGTAGGTGGTCCAGCTGATAGAAAGTGGCTCAAAGTTCCAATTCTCTTATCATATGGCTGGTCTTTCCAGCATAGCCAGCCTCCATCCTAAAGCTATCTGAGGACCATGAGGAGTCATTTCATCAGAACAAACTATTATATGTGATCCAAGGGGCTCATGAGTAATAAAGATATTCCTATTACTCAGGAAATTCCAAGGATTTAGACTCTCCTTCCTTGGATCCTGGGATAAATGCCAGTCAAACTCTTTATTATACCACAGTGTTTTTGTTCATCCCTAATGAATTTATACAGCATCTAATTGGCCAGGAATCTTTGAAGTCAATAAAGGGAATATTTGACTTGATCTGTGCTCACCATGAACTCATAGCCCATTTACGAAGGTAAGTCACACACAAGTGGTAACAAGAAGGGTTACCCAGAAAGATAGTCCTCTTTATTCATCCATTACTTATTCATGAAACAATTGCCAGCAGATCAGAAATAGGAGTCAGGAGGATACTCTAAAATGCTTCTCATGTTTCTTGGAGTTTCTAGACTGTAGTATTCTGCCTGCAACAACTTTGTAAACCCAGTACTTGCATCAGCAGCCAAGACTTATGATTTAAACATGTGTCTTGAAATTTTCAGAACTATTGTGCTGTCCTCTGCATGCCATTCTTACCTGGCCTCATCATGTGTTCTCAGTGTCCTGTCAAATGCAACGTCCTTAAGTCTCTGTTGCTTTGGTTTAACCTTCCTGACCTACTTATTTTATTCCTTGAAATTGACCTTAATCAACAAATATGTATTCAAACTTAACAGGTATTGAGATAGTTTTTCACTTATACTATATATCAAATTTTTTCTCTTCTGAAGACCATAGTCTCTGGGAGTTGCTAAAAAGCCAGTGACTAAGCTATCATAGTCATGCAATATTAACAGGTGATACTGATTAGTCCACACCAAACTAGTTATGCCTTATTTTCTTATTCTTTAAACATTTTTTTCCTGGAAAGTTTATATTCAATATTATTTTTGTTAGTTTCAGATGTACAGCACAGCAATTAGATAAACATATACTTTGCATAGTGTTCCCCCTCGATATTTCCAGTACTCACCTGGTAGTTATGCCTTCTAAGGCCATCCATGCCTTAAATCAGGGTTTCTCAGAAAGTTTTGTGGAATTTGGGTAGTTCAATGAGGTGTTTCTTGAACAAAGGGGTTTTATTATCAAAATGTGTGGAAAGTATAGCATGTCTATATGCTTCTGTAAGATAAGTATTTTAAAAGGGATGTTTAACCATTTAACCCAAAAGACTGTTTTCTTGTGACATACCTAATGCGTTCGTTCAGAAAGTTTGCTTTAATCGAAAAGAATGTTGCCCCATCTATCAGGTCCTTGAAGCAAGTATATTTGGAAGTCAATATTCTAGATTAGCCCATACAAATAATAAAGCAAAATGTAAGGTATTATTATTCCTTGAAAGAAAAATCTAAGCATGATTATCAGTTAAATTACTGTCCAGCAACAGTTTGTCTGACATATCTATCAGGATAAACCTATTTATGAAACTTTATTATTATTACTACTTAGCAATGTGTTTTTATAAACCACAAAATGTCTAGAGTTAGCAGAAAAATAAAGTTGAAGAGAAAAAAAGTAGTATATAATTAACCCCACCCTGCATTTGGCCCTTTCCATTTCTTCAAATGCATCTTTTATTTTTATCAATTAAATCTGTAGCTGAGAGTATATCAAATATGTCTGCTTAATTCAATTTGAAACACAGCCAAGCCTCAGACATAGACCTTCCCCTCAAGGAGTTCATAGTATAAGGGAGGAAATAAGATCTATATACAGATAATGTCCACACAGTATTAGATGGGACGCTTTAGAGATAAGAACAAAGGAAAGATAGTGATGGAAGATACAGTTCATATAAAACAAAGACCCAAAGGGGAGAAACTGTTAGACCCCGGCAATACCTGCCTTAAAGACATTAGTGTTCAACAATGAAAAGAGGCATCATTTCTTGAGAAGTTTGTATTTTAGGCTAAAGAACTATTTCTCTGTTTTCTAGGTCTGGCTCTTGAAAGGGGTGTGCAATGGTCCTCTGAAAATTAGCAAGAAAATACAATTTCTAATTATATTTATTTTTATGTTATGCTTTTAAATTTTCTGTTTATTGTTTTTAGTGCAATTAATACATGTAGACTTTGCACAGATTGTTTACTAATAAATAAATATACATATATTGGAGTGGGGGAATTCTTGAACTTTTTTTTTACTGATAGGCATGTGATCAAATAAATTGAAGGCCATCTTTTCAGTAACATGTAGCTTGTGACGACTTTTAGATATTGGAGTCAATTCATATATAGAATTTTAATATGAGAGTTAAATTACATTTTTGATAGATCAAAGTTTATTTTATGCATTCACTGGAATCTTTTCATCCACTATTTGTTATGAAACAAAATTTAGTATAAAGGCATTCTACACTTAGCTTCCACCCGCCTCCCCATACACATCCTCAATACTACCAGCAGAGCAAACTTTCCAAGTATAGACCTTATCATGTTTAATTCCCTTGTTTAAATCATTCAACAAATCCTCATTGTCTTTATTAGAAAAATCAGGTTTCTCAGAAATATCACCCTCTTTTCTCTGGGCTTGTTCATTTACCATACTTCAGGGACACACAAGGTTAGTTTATTCTCTGGGCCGTTAGCCTTTATTCAGAACCTGATTATAAGTTGAGTTCCCAAAAGAAGAGAAGACTAAAAGTAATGATCAGGTGTTCAGTGCCACTTCCATAATCCCTAGCCCCCACTCTCTCACAGGCAGTAGGGGTGAACAGATAGTAGGGAAAATACATATGGCCCTTGTGAAGTTCTGAGTGGGAAATTCATTCCAACAGAGAATGTTCAGACCCTAACTGGGCTCTGAACTTGCCTGGCTGCCTGGAAGAACAGCCACCTATTCAGGTCTATCTCAGGTAGCTGATCCATTTGTCAGGGCTCTCATTCTATTTTCCTATCTTCTCTTGAGATAACGTAATGGGTTCTCTGATGACCAGCTGCTTGCACATTTGTACCCAGCTATTGGGTCCAACTATAGGAATTAGTATCAGGCCAAGCAAGAAGGCTCAAGTGGCCATTTTTTCCTCAATAGTGGTAGACCTTAACAGTTGGTGTTTCCTTTGACAATGCCCCCCATTGACATCTTAATGGCTTACAAAGGTGAATTTATATTTATTTTCTGTTTATTCTAACCCCAGTCTTTTTTCACTATCAAATGATCCCTAATTTTACACTTAACTCACATCTATAAATATTATTTCCACAACCTAACAAGCTATTCAAGCAGCATTTTCCAGTAATAAAATCCCTGCAGATCCTTTGAGACTACTCATCTTTCTCTCTCCCTCTCTCTTTCTCTCTCTCTTTCTCTCCCTCTTCCTCTCCCTCTTTCTCTCTCTGCTTTGGGGGTGGGAATATTCTTTAGCAGAACCCGCTATAGTCTTTTAGTTGATGTGCACCCACGGTTTGGGTCTTCTTTCCCCAGCATTATGCTTCACTAGTTCACATAGGTCCCTCCCACAGTCTCACAAAGGCTCCTGAAACTGAAGGTCTACCTCATCCATCACAGAGAGGGTGCTAAGAGTTTGGGGGGGTTATTGAACAGCTGGCCTAATGTGAAGATGTTAATCGTTGCTGACAAAGATAACTTTCTTCATTATTAAGCAGTTCTCTGACCTAATCCACTAAGCCAGTATGACAGGTGAGGTGCATTCAGTAACAGAAAAAGGGGTGAGAACCACTCAGCAAGCTCTTTTCCCCAAACTATATCCCAATCTCTTCCCTCACCACCCTCTCAATGTAAATCCACATGAGCAAGGTACCTGGAAAGGTTCAAAGGGAAGGAGCTACCAAAAGATCAGAACCTAAGTGGCTGATGTGCTGTTCAGAAAGCATTTTTTGAAATACTTCCTATAAGTGCATGTTAGGTTCCCCATAATGGATTTTAGTAAGTGGATGATCTGAAAGCCAGACCACTGTTCTCTTACTCATATCATCTGTCTTTTAGATCGAAGGTTCTCAAAGAGTGGTCCCTAGAACAGCAGCAACTGTGTCCCTTGAAAACTTATTACAAATAGAAACACAAACTGTCAAGCTCCCCCTCCAACCTACTGAATCAGAATCCCTGGTCAGAGGGACCCAGCAATCAGTGTGGTATCACACCCTCCAGGTGATACACACAAACACCTACTTCTAGAGAGCTGGCCTGCTTCCTCTCTGACCTGCTTTCAGCCACCCGAAAGCACCATTTGGCAGGCTTGATCGTTCATTCAAAACTATCTGACTGAAACACCTTGCCCATTCTCATAGCATATTTGCTTTGAGCGCCACAGGTGCTTGAACAAAATGTGTAAATGAGTTATGATGAGAAGTAAACCTAAAAAAAGTAAATGACCCAACCTGAGACCATCTGCCCCAGCAGCCACCCCCACATGGTAAACACACAGGCTGCTGTTAGCAAGACAGGTTTTTCCTCTCCCTGAAACGCCATGCGTGGAACCCAAACAGTACAACTGTGTATTCAAACACAGGAGCTCCCGGTGACTAAAGACACAAATGATATAAATGTACCTGGTGATACGTTTTACAAACATATGTTGGGCTTAAAATAATTGATCTTGGTTAAAAAAAAAAAAATAGTAAGACGCCTACAGAAAGGATTCAAAGATATAATGATATTAATACCATCTGTGCAATAGCCATTGTAAATGAATCAGCGACACATTTTATTTTTTAAATCCTGTAATAGATGCTCCTGAACAACACTGTAATTTCCATGAAAATGCTCTGGAAATTTACTACATATTTTAAATACATTAATTCATTATCACTTTCTCCTAGGTTTTTTCCTCCTTTTTGTCTGGAAGGTAGTAAAACCAGGAATCATGTTTTTCAGGTAATTTCCATCTCTTTCAAGTGCACTGTTGGACTGTAGATGTTTTTCTAAATATATTACTATTACCAATCTATTACATTATTTTGCTCAATATTCTACTAAATATTGTTTAGCTTTAAAATGACACATGCAAAAAAGTTACTATTCCCCAATGTATTTTGAGCCCAAATCATTTCACAGATCAAATGCATTCAACACTCAGCTCATTGCTTGTATTTTCTGTGTCTATTGAGAATTACTACAAGGCTTTGCAGTTTTGCTCTTGCAAAACTGTTAAAGGAATGAGGTGCTAAAAGGGCTTAATTTCCTTTCTCTCCAAAAAGAATTCTAGGCCCTTGGAGAGCAGGCACTAAACAAGGGACAAACATTGTGAACAGAGAATTTAAATGAATATTAAAGATACGTGAAAAATAGGTGAAATTAATCTATTCTATTAGAAGCCAAGGTCATAGTACCCTTGGCAGAAGGCTAGGTAGTGAATGGAATGGAACAAGAGTGGGCCCCTGGGGTGCTGGTAATGTGCTTTTTCTTCACATGGGTGATGGCCTCTTGGTTATGCAGTTTAGGAAAATCAGCACTATGCCTTGTGCAGTTTTCTGAAATATAATATTTCAATGACTTCAATATTTAATAAAAATAGTTAATGATCCTTCAGTAAATGTTAAAAACAGTAAAGGTATTAGCCCACTTAGCTCTATTTTAATATTGAAACCAGCTTCCAGGAAATACCCACAACAATACATATGACCCTGTAAGGGAAGACATGGGGTCACTTCATTTTTACAAAAAAAGAAAAGAAAAAAGAAATACTAACAAACTAGCAAACATTGAATGAGGCAATCATGTATTCTGTCTTTTAGTCAAAGCTCCCGGAGTATTCTTCACTCTGCATCGGCTATATTCCAGGTGACAGGAATACAGAGGAATAGTACTTGTTCGGTAGCTTACATTCTACTGCGGGAGGCCAGGGACCAGGAGATACCCATGAGGTGAGAGAGGGGCAAGCTCGGGAAGAAAAGTAAGGCAGGGGAAGAAAGCAGAGAGAAGTGGCGGGTCTTAAGATAGTCAGGTTAGGCCACAGGGCCTCTCAAAGAGGAGGTGACATTTGCACAGAGATTTGAATAAAGTTTGGGAGCGAGCCAGGCAACTCGACCTGCAGGAAAGTTCGCAGGTACAGGAAGCAAAGGTGAAGGCTCAGAGGCTTCCGGAGTTGCTGCCGCTTTCGCTAAGGCTGGAATGGCTACAGCCAAGTGGGCTGGCCAGGCGGTAGCCTAGGAGAGGCCAAAGCAAACAGGCAGTGGACAGTGTCAGGAAAAGCTTGGGTTTTATTTTGAGAGTGCTGGAAAGCCGTTGGAGAATTCTGAGCAGAAGAGCAGCATGATGTGACTAAAAGACTGAGGTTTAGATTCTGCTCCCAGACTGCATTGGGGTATAATTAAGGTTTAGAGTATATCTAATTGTGTTATAGAAATCCTTGTGATTTGATCTGACTGGTTTCTTGTCATTTACCCATTTTCAGTTAACTTGGGCGAAAGAGCAGAATGTGTTTGGGTCCTGAGTTCAAATGTGATCTCTGCCAATATCTAAACTTTTAACTTTGAGCCTGTTTCTTAATTTTATCAAAAATGTGGATTGAGGGAATCACTTGACACATTGTAGATGCTCAACAAGAGGTACTTAGTACATTTTTTTTTTTTAAGATGAAAAGAAATCCAGGGGAAGAAAAGAACCTTTGAAAACAGTCTTTGTGGCTAAGCAATGTCCTACAGCAAGAGTCATAGAAATCTCCAGAAAGTTCTAACTAGGCTATGTTCGTTTGTTTGGGCTGCTATAACAAAATACCGCAGTCTGGGTAGCTAAGGAACAATAGAAATTTATTTCTGATAGTTTGGGGATGGGGGGAGCTTCCAAGATCAAGGCACCACATTGACTGCACTAGTGAGGTCCAAACTTCCTGTTTCACAGCAGTTGGCTCCTGCCTGTGTTCTCACATGGTACAGTGGGTTAGGGAGCTCTGTGGGGTCTCTTTTACAAGAACATGAACCCCCCTTCATGAAGGCTCCCCTCACATGATCTAAACACCTCCCAAAGGCCCCACTTCTAATACTTTGGAGGTTAGGGTTTCAACATTTGAATTTTTTTAAAGATTTTATTAGTTTTAGAGAGAGGGAAAGGGAAGGAGTCAGAGAGGGAGAGAAACATCAATGTACGGTTGCCTTTCACCTGCCACCAGCAATGGGCCTGGCTGGAGATGGGGCTTGCAACCTGGGTATGCGCCCTGCCTGGGAATTGAACCAGCATCCTTTGGGTTTGCAGGCCAGCATCTTCCCACTGAGCCATCATCCAGGGCCTTCGACATTTGAATTTTGAGGGGATACAAACATGCAGACCACAGCCTAGGCAGTCTACCCAGCTATTCCCTGAGACATGTAGCTCAAAGCTGTATTGTATTACTGGAAAAATAAAGTGTTCAGTGAAATGAGAGTTTCTATTTTAACTCCTATTAAAACAAATTCTGTTTAGAAAATTCAAATCCTATCCTGAAAAATTGGTAGTAATCTAGTTGCCTTTTACTAGGAGACTGATCAAATAAGTTATGGAACGGATCCCTTATTATAGAATGCTATGAAGTGGTTAAAAGAACAAAGAAGATCTAGTGAACTTGCAAAAGCAAGTTACAGATCTATATAAATAATATAAAACTATATAAGTAAAATTTTTCTATATGCATCTCAAAAGACACTTTGAAAAAAAGTATGATTTCACCTTTTCATTTTTTATACTTCTACACTGTTTAAATACTTTTCAACTAAAGTTGAATACATAAAGTTTAGATACATATCTAAAATGAAAAAAAAAAACATTTTAAAGTATATCCTCAGGATAAACAGATAAGAATATAAATCAAATAAAAGAATAAAAAGCAATATTTCAATATTCATTAAACAGATAAATATTTGTTAGGCACTACGCCAAATGCTTTATACATATAATCCCATTTATTCCTCAGAATAATACTCAAAAGTAGATAATGTTTTATAGATATAGCAACTAAGTCAATGGACAATAAGTAACTTGTCCAGAAACACCTACAGAGCCTGAGTACATCCACTCCATCTTTAACCATAGCTTAATTGCTTCCACACATAAGGGAGATAAAGCTAACTTTATAGAATTAGTACTTTTGCAAATTCTATATTCTGCCTAACCTACAGGCAAATCTGTACCTATATTGCTGATGATGATTGATTTCTTTTAGATATTACCATAAATTTGAATATGAAATTTTACCACTAGAATTACTATCACCTTAAGTTGTAACCCTCCAGGGGTATATAACAAAAATAGATTTAAATGTTTCAGATGATAACTGTAAGGTTGGTGAAATAAGATTCTCTATTAAAAACTGCTGATTAAATTAACACATGCAATTTATAATATTTAGTTTATATTACAAGTCAAAAATTTTACCAAACTGGTGGAATCTTTGTTTTAACTTGGCTACTTACTTGTCATTTAAAACTTGTCATTATGTCTTTCTGTTCTATGACAGTTCTTAAAATATTTCACTAAATTTGAATGAATAAAATAACCTTTGGTGAACTTAGTCATACAGTTAATCTTTATAAACAAAACGGTGGCCAGAAACACTTTTCAAATAGGCACATTCTCTGTATTTTGAAGAAATTGTCATGCAATGTGGTACAGGATATGGAGGGAAACTGTCTCGGATGAAAAG
This sequence comes from Noctilio leporinus, assembly GCA_004026585.1. Lineage (NCBI taxonomy): Eukaryota > Metazoa > Chordata > Mammalia > Chiroptera > Noctilionidae > Noctilio > Noctilio leporinus. Next base: position 32,645 of record PVIW01003112.1, on the reverse strand, counting down.
AATAGTTAACATTTATGTCTGAAAACTGTGTCATTGCCATGTTGCTTGACAGTGATGTAGATAATTTTATCCCCTAGTGAGGTTTACAATTTTAAGAACTAGTAGTTATGTTGATCTCATCATAACCAAGTGAAAAAGAGTAGACATTACGGAATATCATGCTGAAAATGGAAATAATCTAGATGGCAAATGGGTTCCATTTTTTACCAGGAGATGTTTTTACTTCGGAGAGTCTTTCTGAAGTGAACTGGTTTCTGAAATCTTCTCTACAGGTGGAAATCCTATTTGTTCCTACTTGTCAAAATCTTTTCCCTTGATAATCCCAGAAATTGGTTGGGCCATGATTAGCTGGCTGGGAAGAGGTTGATGGGCATTGGCCTTATGTTGGATCTTAGACCTTGTGTTGTGTATGAAATCCATTTTGTCAATGTGTGTCTGTGTTCCAGTAAACAAATTTAGCTCTAAATCTTGTACCTTAGAAGTGGATTTCATACATATCAACATTATTACATTTAACATTGAGTCTGTCCTATAATAAAAAATAAACCACTTTGGAGGTTCATGGGAACAGTGACCTCCAGTTTAACTTTCACTGTTTCATTCTTTGGTGACTGGTCTGGCTGCTGCCTTCAGCTGTGAGTCAGGAGAGAAGTCACCAATCTCTGCACTTTCAATACGTCATTATTTCACTCAGTGACAGTATCTAACGTGATTATACTGTAGTCCAGTTGACCTATTACAGTTCATGTTTCTCCTAATTAATATACAAACAACTTCATCCTTTTTACATTGTTAAATAAAACATCTTGGGGGGACAGAGGAGAGCAAAAAGGGGATGGATGTAATACAACAACAATAAATTTTTTTTTAAATCTCCCAAATATATAAATAAATAAAACATCTTGAAGCATCTTCATATGTGTGAGTGAGTATGTGAGTGAGTACATACTGTCAAGCAAATATTTTGCCAGCATTTTCTACCATATTAATTGGTTATTTATCTGAGCATCATCAACTATATCCTCTCATTTATATAACAGATCCCTTCTTACATTTGTTTTTCTTCCCCAATGTTCTAAAATTTTGAGTCAAAGACAAACGCTGCTACATCCTTGTTGTGTTCCTATCACTATGTTCCTAGACTACTTTGGTTTCTGTCTTAGAACGTGAGTCAAAGCCCTGGCTGGTGGCACAGTAGGTAAGGAGCAGGCTTGTGAACCCAAAGGTTGCTGGTTTAATTCCCAGCCAGGGCAACGTAATCAGGTTGCAAGCCGGGTCTCCAACCAGGTCTTTAGCTGGAGGCAGGTGAAAAGCAACCAAACATTGCTGTCTCTCTCCCTTCTCCTCTATCTGAAAAATAATAAATAAAATCTTTTAAAAAATAATAATAAACAAAAAGAATGTGAGTCAGTCACCTCTCTTAAACCAAGCTTTCCTTCACCTTTTAAAACCTTCCTTTCTTCAACCCTGAACCAGATTCACTGGACATGTGTAGTTTTTCCCTCTGAAGGGACCGAGATAATTTTTAACCCAAAGTAACTTTATTAGTTTTTAAAATTAAGTACACCAATCTCCATGTAAAATCAAGGGATAGTTATTGTCACCTGACAACAGGGTTCCCAAATCTGGGAGGTCCAAAACAGGGCTATTCTATTGGTGTCCTGGAATTCACAACCTGCAACTATGCAGACAATAGCCACATGTGACTCCTGAACACTTGAATAGGGCTGGGACAACCAAGGGACTGAATTTTTAATTTTCTTTAAGTTTAAACGACCACATGTAGCAAGTGGTTCCCAGATGGGACAGTACAGACATAAATCCTTTCATCATGTTAGAATGTGACACCTAGAAATTCTAATTCAGCAGGTCTAGCATTTGGCCCCAGATTTTATATTTTTAGAAACTCCTTGGCTTGAGAATTGTAGAAATATGTGGTAAAGAAGCATAAACAGAATTGGAAGAAATTAAAAAGGCAGTTGTAAATGAGGTGTCAGAATTGTCTTTGCGCCAAGGGTCCAGGAGCCAAATCCAAATAGAAGGTATATTCTCCCAAAGTACTCTAAAGTAGTGCAGCCCTATGTAGAGGAGCCAAGGTTTTTCATAGGTAAATGCAAAGTACAGGGTGAAGAGAAAATAAGATCAAGAACAGGATCCCAGCATGTAAGCTGATCTGAGGTGGGGGAGATTTACATGCAAGGACTGGATAAATCATGAGGTTCAGTGCTGGGTCTCTGTCAGATGAAGCACCCATGTTATTGGATGTTTCCTTACAGGGGTAGAAGCAGCAAGTTGAATGAGCCATGCAAGATAGGTCTTAGGAAAAAGGAAAAAGAGGAGATTTTAAGTAAAATAGGGGGGGGGGTGGAGAGGGGGAAAGTGTGTGCACTTGCATGCACCCACATGCACATGTAGATGAAAAAGTCTTAACAATTGTCTGAGATGCCACTTAGTAATTAGAGACAATTATTTATCCGCCTTAGCCTCACAACTTAACCATGGTGATTCCCCAGCTATATATGACATCAACTGAATATGTTATTTCAACTTGTAATCTTTATTCCATATCTGCTGAGTTGCAATATAAGAATCTATCTTTGAGCCCAACAAAAAGGTATATACATATATATAGTGATAAAAACTCATTGCTTATTATTACTACCATATATTAAAACAAGGACTATCCAAAAAGGTCATGAAATCCTTGACCTACTGGACAGTTCTCTGATCGTGCCCTTTCTACATCTCTTCTTTCCCCTGACTTGTGATAGCCATAGGTGATGAGAGACATAAAACTGGGAGTTCCCAAGGTTCACTGTTTCCAATGTGTATAGTAGTGCTTAAATGTGCTATTTGTCTATCAGTTACTAAAGAACATTAAATATCTTTATCAGGATGAAGTATTAGTGTCTCCACAATATCCTTCTATTAGCAAATATAAGTTAAAAATTGCAGAAATGGAAACTGTTTTTCTTTTGAGCTAATAATGAATTACCCATCTAGCTCAGTGCTTAGTATATGGTAGATGCACAAAAGTATTTGGTGAATGAGTAACTAAATGAATTTACTCCCAAAAGAATTGATTAGTGGTTATCAACTAAGACATGTAACTCAAAATCACAAAGGAGTCTATTTTTGTTGATAAAAATATGCACATTCAAATTTCTGAGATTCTCATACATCTTGAAGAATGGAGGTAGGTGGGAGATGAATTAGGATTAAGAAGGGCATCAGGCCCTGGCTGGTAGCACAGTGAGTAAGGCGCCAGCCTGCAAACCCAAAGGTCGCTGGTTCGATTCCCAGCCAGGGCACATAACCACATTGCAAGCCAGGTCTCCAGCTAGGTACATAACTGGAGGCGGATGAAAGGCAATGGTATATGGATGTCTCTCTTCCACTCTGCCTCTCTCCCTTCCCCTCTCTCTAAAAATAATAAATAAAATATTTAAAAAGAAAGAGGGCATCACATGTATTTTGACAATCTTCCCAGGTCATTCTATGCCCTGCTCTCTCCAACCACCCTCCTGTTGAGAAGCGTAATTGTACATTGTACTTAAACTGATATGTACCTCTCCTGATGCTCAAAAAAAGCTCCAATGTCAGGATTAACTTGATGGGTATGCAAAATCGATAATGTTTGTGTTTTTACTGGAACTTGAATTTGTAATGCATGGGGGGTGGGAATGAGAAAATATAATATTAGGTTACTAAAAAAAATACACATTTAAGATAAGGGATTTCTTAAAGCCTCAATTATTATTAAATATTAAGTATTTTTGATACCTATTGTTATTAACCATCTTTGCTGTTTAGACTTACTATGTACTTTCAATGAAAATATTCTTGAATTAGATGTGGAGAAATAAAATCCTAATCTTTATTCTGCCACTTACTATATGGAACTGTAGGAAATAATACAACTTATCCCTTTGAGTCAAGGGAATAAGATTTTCCATTTAAAAGCTAAAATGTTTCATTCAGTCAAACTCTCTGAGCCTCAATTTCCTGATCTGTAAAGTGGGAATAATTATATATCTGCCTAGTCATCCTCAAATATCATTGGCATGATCAAATTCAGTAGAAGCCATAAAATTAAATGTGTGATTATCCCGTTTGAATTTAAATAAATGTGCTCAGTGAAAGTTTAGAGACAGAAAGAACAATTTAAATTGTGGTGGTGGATATAGGATTAAATTGTGTTAGTATGTTCATTTATTTTCCCTAGGATGACTGTGAAAAAGGCACAGGAATCCAGGGCTCAGCTACAGAAAGAGAAAGCCAACTGTTTGTCCTTTTCCAACTGTATTAGTCTCTAATGTGTCTTCCTAAGAAATTTTTATGGGTCATTTTGACTCCTTTTTGATCATTGCCTCATGCACTGTCTTTGGTACCAAACAATACATAGGATAAAAATTCCACATTGGTGGTATATATCCCCCTGTTGTTAACCTTAATATTTTATTCTCTTCATTGTTCTTAATCTATTCTTCAATCATAGACCCTTTGAGAGTCACTCCACACATAGAAAGAGGCAAAATCACATTGGTTCAAAGTTTGCACACCATTCCATGAGGGCTGTAAGCCTACTGAAGTCCACACTGAGGATCCTCTAACTTAAAGGAAGCTACCCTTAGTTGTGTCCACAGCCATAGGTTCTACTGATAGAACACTTGGAGCTGTCAACTATAATTCCAAGTTTAACAGCAAGGGATCGACTAGGTAATTCTTCTCAATCAAGGCATTTCTTGCTTGCTGTCTCCTAAGTAAAGCTCCAATGTCACTAGTAATCTTTTCCAAAGGAGCACACACATCAATCTCTGGTGTTTATTCATTATCAGGCAGGTGACAACACAGCTTTATTTCACTTTTCCCTTCTTTTCTTCCTCCCATTTATTTATTTTATTTTTATTGTATTGTTGTTGTATTACATCCATCCTCATTTTAGTCCCCTCTGTCCCCTTTTCCACCCACCCACTCCTCCCCAAAGTCAATCCCACTTGTCCATGTCCATGGCCCTTCCATAGTAGCTCCTTGACTAAACCACTCCCCTTCTTTGCCTCCTTCTCCCCACTCCCAACTCCCCTCTGCCCATTGAAGGTCTATTTATTGTATTCATGTATCTGGTTCTGTTTTGCTTGTTTGTTTGTTTTGTTCATTATTGTCCTATAATGGGTGAGATCATATGGTATTTGTCTTTCACTGACTGGTTTATTTCACTAAGCATAATACTTTTCCCTTCTTATGCCGTAGCATAAACTATCTTTTAATTCTGACACATTCATCCATTCAGGACATAGTATGAAAAACAGTTGAGGATCACCTAGCCACATATCACCTTGGACTCTTCAGGCCAAAAAAGCAAGAGTGGGGGTGGGGGGTGGGGGGGGGCCGTCTCATTTATTAGTCATGGCAACAAGGGTGAACCTAGTGGGACAAGGCAAAAATGGAAAGTCCAAGCTATTCAACAGCAAAACCCAGTGTTCTGCATCAACAGACTATGCCAGGAGCCTTTCTGCACAGGGTCATAGATGTCCAAGTTAAAATAAAAGAGGCACCATATGAAAACTGAGGCCTAAGCCCATGTTCATCTGAATGTGCTAAAAAATTACATAGTCCAATGAAAATACAGCTCCAAAATGGATCCATGTAACTGTGCCCTTTCCATATAAAAACTGAAATGTATCTATGCTTGACCTATCACTTACCTTTTTCAAGTCCCTATTAACTTCTTCCAAATCTGTTCTATGCTACCACAAAACAGATGGAATTCTATGTTATCTTACCCATTTCATTGGTAGCTCTAACTACAATGATAAGGGGCCTCCAGAAGGAAGGGTCTGAGGAAAAAGGTATGGAAAGATACAGAGAGGGAGGGACAACTGGTCTTAGTATAAATGGCTTTCACATTCCAGTACTTATATGAGAAATGAACGCGCCACTTACAAGTCCATTTGGAAATGCACTGGGGTCAGCCTTCTAATAAAGTCACCTACTTAAGAGCGGGTAGCTGATGACTACTACTTGACTTCTCAATGCCCGAGAGCTCTTTGACATTCCACTGACCAAGTCAATTAAAATAATAATAATAATAATAATTCTCAACCAGTTTAGCAAGTCCTTCTTGCAAGACAAATGGATAGTTGGTTAACTTTGAAATCTACCTGTAGCTAATATATAGGTAATCCTTAAAACCATGTGCAGAAAGAAGGCTTTTGATAAAATCACAATTAAATTTCTCCCCCGAAATACAGTGCAGTCAAAAGCTGCTTTTTAATCATCACTCTTTCTCTTTTTTATATGAATACCAATGAATTGCGCAGTACTGTTATAAAAAAAAAACATTTAGAAGGAAAACTCATCATCGGTTGCACATTATTTTTTTATAAATGTCATTCTACGTTTATGCCAGCAATGCAACAATCTATGCAAACCAGTTTTGAATGGGTAGCAAAGCAGAGTATTTACAAACACCTTGGATACTTTAGCATTCACATTCTTTCTTCCTGCCACAGTGCATTTGAATTGGATACACAGCTGCTGTCAGATCCAAACACAAGTGCATCCTTCAGCTGCCACCCCTACCAAGAGCACCAGGCAAAACCTGCCCATCTTTTATCTACGTCTCCTATCCTGTAGCTCACAATTAGTATTTTCAGTGGAAAAGGAAAAGCAAAGCGTACCAGAAGTACAGCTTCTTCCCCATCACTGTTGGACATGAGGTGTCAGAAGCACCAATTGAACAAAATCTATCCTGAAAATCCTTCTGCACCCTTCTCGAACTAGTAGTAGTACTTACACCGCAACTCCCAACAGCATCATTTTACTTTACAATATACCATCAACAGAACTCATTGGGAATTACTGCACCTCTTTGGGTATTTTTTTTAATCTGACATTTTATTTATTTTTAAGCATAAGCTCCGATTTCTTTTCCCTTTTCTCCCCTCCACCCAGGACCCCTTTCCTTCCAGTTATCCCCATCCCCCTTAGTTCATGTCCATGGGTTGTGCATATAAGTCCTTTGGCTTCACCTTTTCCTCTATTATTCTTAATTTCCCCCTGTCTACCTTGTACCCACCTATTATGTTTCCTAATCCCTGCACCATTTCCCAATTACTCCTCCTTCCCCCTCCCAGCTGATAACCCTCCCAATGATACCCATACCTATGATTCTGATCCTATTCTGGTTGTTAAGTTTGTTTTCATTTTTATTATTTTAGATTCTGTCATTGATAGTTAAGAGTTCGTTGTCATTTTAATATTCTGCATTTCACTGATCAGGACAACATCTCTCCCCATCAGGCCTATCGCTAAACCCCAAAGCCCATGACTTCACATTATGGTACTGCAGATGTCCTTTAAGAGCTACAAGAGAAAATAAAAGTCAATGTTCTGTCTTCTTTCCCACTCAGAAATCATGAGGTTATTTGTTCTTAGGAGTGAGAAATTAGTACATTACATTTTTCATCCTTATCTCCTGTACTTATTTTAATCTAAACTTGAGTGTGTTTAGGGAGACTTTTAATAACTGCCTTTTTGGAACAACTCATTATTATAGGGATTTTAATATCTCTTGTTGACCATTTTTCTACTGGTAACAGGTAGTACTAGAGCTATATGCACCAAAGCAGGATTTAATGAAACCTAATGTTCATCCAAATGCATCTCTCATGGCTAAATAGGCAATACTGAAACACAAATATTTTTGTGTTTGGAGCAGATTCTCTAGAGAAAGGCACAGTCAATGTGAATTATGAGTGACAGTTTCTTAAAGGTTAATATCTTCTTTAATCTATTTCCATAGCAGACAAAAAAAATGCAGTATTAAGCACTGGGTATGCTTTGGGGATTATAGAAACAATTTCAACTATTGTGTATATGCTAAACCATAGGGAAAATAAGGAATGCTACACATACATTTTATTTCATAAAACACAGAAGTGCCTTGAATATTTTTTCTTTCTTTTTAAAGAAGTTCCTTAGATGTGTACAAGTGTGTATATGTGTGTGCAAAAGAAGAAGAGAAATGAAAACTCCCTTTAATACTGGACCAGGAACTGTGATTGTCATGTCAGGTAATGAAACCATTAAATGCACGGCATTAAGAAGAGACAAGATGCAATTAGCTAAGAAATTACTCTGATCTCAGTGACATTTTCAAAAAATCATAATACAATATACATCGGAGGATGTGATTGACAGCCTAATCCAGTTTTGATGGGACGTAGTCCACATAGTGGAGTAAAGCAGTGCGTGTCCAGATAAAACGCACAGCTGTGAATCTCTGATATGTCCTTACGGTCTTGTCATCCAGGAAATTCCTCAGGTTTAAAAGATGATGAAAGTATCGCCCATTAATGACAGGATCATCTCCTGCCCTGAAATAAAATGTACTAATCCCTTTTGCTAGGTCTATGAATTCCTAATATAAATTATATAAACTCTAGTAATTCATCTCTGTTAGCACAGTTGTGTTTGGAAATTGTACAGCAGTCTTTGCCCTATTTGAAATGCCAGATGAAAGCAAGACATGTTCGTTTAAGCTGCAGCATCGAGTAATTTAATAGAGGGGACAGAATAACTTCTGGATAATGAGAACTACATATGTAAAAGAAGGGAAGTTTACAAGTTCTAAGTTGGCTTGATGGATTTATGGTTCATCTTTGCAGAAGCCAGAAATACAAATGTACAATTTTTTTAGTAAGTGTAGGTCTTAACTTTGAATGCCTAAATAAATGACATCAAACAACTGGGGCTAACAAATGATTATATCAAATTAACAATTATTAATTGGAGGCCTTAGAATTTACAAATAAACAGTATTAATGAGCAGCAAAGACAAAATGATTTTTATCAGTCTTATAATTGTATGTGGCTATGTTAATGACATTCCAGCCTCTCTTTCTCTCTCTCTCTTTCTCTCTCTCTCTCACATATATATGCATACATACTCATTCTACATTATAGAATGTATATTCTACATTCCATCTTCATACAAATAAATACAGAGCAAAAAGAATAAATAAAGGGTGATCAATATTTCAAAATCTGCTATTATTTAATGAAAACAGGCACTTAAAATGTAATGATGGTATCATCAGTGTATTTATAAACTGGTATTGTTTTGATTATACTTCCTAATGTTTATTTTTTTTATTTTTAAAGTTAGATGCAAAATATTACTTTATGACAGTTATTATTCAAGGAAAAAATACAGACTGATTAAACTTTGCTTTCTAAAATGTAACTTGGTAAAAATGGAATACATACCTCAGGACATGACTAAACAGTAGTCAGATTTTTTTTTAATCCTACCTGAAGATATGTTTATAGATTTATAGATTTTAAAGAGAGAAGGATGGGGGGAGAGAGAGAGGAACATCAATTGGTTGCCTCTTGTACGCACTCTAACCAGGGTTCCAACCTGCAACCTAGGTATGTGCCCTGACCAGGGATTAAACCTGCAAGATTTTTGCTCCAACCAAGCAAACCACCCGCCCAGGGCTAGTCAGATTAATTTTTAAAATAAATACACTAGATTTCATCTATGGGGAGAATAATTGAATGATAAAGAGACTACCATTACTCAAAATATGCTCTTTGGAAATGCCTTTAGAACTGGCTAATCATATAAATCATTCCTAGAGTCATACTTTACTTTTAATCACAATCAATACTTTCAGTCTTTATCTGCTTTATCAACTCTGTTTCAAATGACTTTGTTCTGTATTGCAAACCCAAAGCTGTCTTTAGTTGTTAGAGATTTACTATCACTAATATTCTTTAGTGAATTTGGATAGCACCACCCTTCGTAATAGCCCAAAGTAGACATAATCCAAATGTCTATCAAATGATGAATAGACAAATAAAACTTGATATATCCATCCATACAATGGAATACCACTCAGCAATAAAAAGTAACCAGCTACTGAGAAATGCTACAACATGGATAATACTCAAAAGCATTATGCTAACTGAGAAAAGCAAGACACACACAGACACAAGAAAGTACATATCATACTATTCCATTTATATTAAATGATAGAAAGAAAAATCTGAAGCAGCAGAAAGCAAATCAGAGGTTGCTGGGGGTAAGGGGTGGGAACAGGGATTGATTCTAAGTGGGTATAAGGTTGCTTGTTGAAGTAATAGAAATGTTTTTAAATTATATGCATTGTGGTGATGGTTGCACAACTCTACATTTACTAACATTGATTGAATTGTACACTTAAAATGGCTGAACTTTATGGTATGTAAACTATACTTCAATAAAGCTATCTTAAAAATAGAAAAGATATTTAAAGAGAAAAGATTAAATGAGATATCATTTTACAAAAAATAAGAACAATTTGGAAAAGGATACAATTATAAAAAGGTCTTTTGAGAAACTAGCACTACTAACATTTCCTAAGGTGCTTGTTTATAGAAAGGGTATTAATTTGAAATAACATTATGTTTTAGTCAGCCCTCATGTTGAATAGCTTATTGATGGCTACTATTGCCTTTGAAATGAGGTCTCGACTCAAAGAAAATGAACAACCTCCTAATAAACTGACAACCAGACGGCTTATTTGAAAAGGGAAGCAAAGACAATTGTTTTTTCACCAATAGTCTGTCCCTCTTGCCGTAAAACTTTTGCAGAAGTCATTATCACACATCCCCTTCCATCCATAAAAATGTATCTCCACAAAACCAATTCCTAATTTCAGAGCTCACACTATTCTTTATTTTGAGAGTCCTATAGGAAACAGAACAGGGAGAGCCAATTCTTTAATGTCAGCCCAGCTAAGGGAGTTGTACTCAAAACCACTGCTATAAGATCAAAAGCTAACAATGTACATAAAGTCCCTGGGCTTCCAGGGATTAAAGATACTCCACATGTATCATGGATTTCATCTGAATCTAGCCCCTCAAACTTCAGCAGGTTGCAGCAAACCTGAAATTTAAGCTGGCCCACATTTTATGGGAGGAAAGGGAAAAGGGAAATGACCTATTTTATGTGAGTTACTTGAAATGTTTAACTATGTGCACTATAGTGTCAGGCCATAAAGTCAAAGCAAATCCACTTTAAAAGTTCCATACAAAGGGGGATTTGGGTGGTAATGGATTATGCCACTTATGACTCAGTTTGACAAAATACTGCAATTTCACTGTTCTAAATGGCTTAAAATTTATTCAAGATGGGTGGAACTGTGGGTGTTAACATGCTTAGCAACTTATTAATGTTAAGAATGTGCTTAGTCTAAAATCATTATTTATATTTGAATGTTTAATATATTGAATCTTAAACCTGGTGGTATTTTCTGTTCATTTCAAGCTCCAGCATTTTTAAAATTACCCCTAAATCATGTTCTGGTTACAATTCTTGTGGCAACTTTTGTTGTAGTTTCCATATCAGCTTCTATTATTCTGCTTGTTTGGGTTTTTTTTTCCTACAAAAGCCATTTTAAAGGAAAAAATAAAGAAAGTATACATAAATTACCTAAATTTTTATATATGGTATTTTTTCACTTTGGAAAATCATAATTATATTTTTTGTGTGACTAAGAATGATTGTTTCTTTAAGGTAACTAAAGATCATGGACCTGAATTGTTTCAAATTGCTTTATATTACCCATACTTTAATCCGTAAGCGCACAAATCATTGAAATTTAGATTTTTCTTAAAATACAATCCTTACTGTATTTGTGCTATTTAGAGAAATGTAGTATAACTTAAAAATACATCTCCAATATAAAATTGGCCAAAAGGTAAGCAATATGCTTAAAATTGCATGGTAAATGCATAAAGATAGAACTAGCATTTGAGAATTCCTTCAGGAGCTTTACCAATTTGTCACTTCCATTCCACTCCTGGGCAATCAGCTACAATTTTGGCATTGTGTTCTAAAGCAGAAAACCATCTGCCTAAATAAAAAGCAACCTCATTGCTGCCCACTTGGGTTGCTATTTCAGTCTATATGGTATGAGTTAAATGGACAAGAAGAATAAACTGTTTCAGGGCTATTAACATTTCTAACTTTAAAAATGAGTGTCTTTCTGGTGTGTACTGATTATGAAATGCCTTCTGTTAAAAATACAGCACTCTAAGCAAAAACATTGCATGTTTACTCTTATTGTCATTAGACTTGAATGATTTACCTGACATTTCTCTTTTAATGTAAAAATTCATTTGCCAAAGATATTTCCACAAGCAGAGACCAATTCCCATATCTCTCTGTGGCACAATCAGACCTAGATAGACAAATAGAAATAAATAAGATAGAGGAAAATCTTTTTAAACAAATTTTAAATTCTAAAATAATGGGGCAGAATTCTTACACAGAAGTTTATTATTCCTTTTCTGTACCTATCAGACACAAAGGCATATGAAATAGTTCTTTCATACAGAAACAAATTCATCATTGGTATTTCATTCTAAGGGGCTGTATCACACAAATGGCATTCTGGGGCCTAGTTTAATACTCATAGAAGCCAAAAAATACAATACACAAGTAAATCCCTATTTTAGAAGGAAGGAAGGAAAAGAGAAGAAGAAAGGGGGAGGGACTCTCTTAATTGCTATTTAGATAGAAAAGTATACTATACCTACTTGTTTAAATTACTTTTATAGAGGCAATTCTCCCACCTTGGGTTTTTTTATTAAAAAAAAAAAAAAAAGACACTGCACCAACTACAGAAATATCATACAATGAATATAAGTCAAAAGAACTAGAAATTAATTTAAATGCTACTTATCATGTAATTAAGAGAGGACAGTAATACAAAAGCTTGAGTAAATAGAATTGCTTCTGAATTTTCTGAGCTAGATGATTTTTATTTTCCACTTAAAGCAAATGTTAAAAAAAAATTTTTTTCTGTCAAAATCCTAAATAGCTTTTTGACAGGTTTGTTATGGCTAATTAATTACTTTCATTTGCGCGAAGTTGTATACTTGAAGATGAATAGTACATGATAACAAGGCCAGCCTCTGTGAGGGAGACCTTTGGTGGTCTATGCAGTCTGCTTCCTCATTACAGAACTAGCTATCTGCAGGAAGCCTGACTTTGAAAGGTACAGCACGTCCCATAACACCCTCCCCTAACTGAGATGATTGTAGCTTCTTTCAAAAAGTGATGATTAGGAGAGAGAAAAGCAAAACGGAATGCTGTATGAATATTTCATGTAAATGAAAGTAAGCACTTAGCGACGTGCATCTTGATTGATGCTAGAGTGCTTCTAAATGTCTTGACATTGAAGGGTTCCGACTCCCCTTCTCTCCATGACTGTTTCAAGAGCTGCAGTTAATAGTGGAATATGGCTGTAGTTAGCTGAAGGGCTCTTTATTACCAGCTGATGTTAAATAAGACCACAGGCCTCACGTTAGCATAAATGAATTCTAGATAAAAGAGACTTCAGAGGGAACCCTAGATCAGATATGATAGTTACATTTTATTTGAGTTTTAATTTTTTACCTCCCTAGAGCATAATTGTTTATTTCACTTCTAACCACCCTCAAGAAAGAGTCAAAGGACTCAAGTTGATGTGCAGAAAGAAGCTCAATTAACAAAAGTAGATGGAGTGTAGATGGGTGCACATGACTCCAAATCATTTTAAGGAAGTATAAATAGTAATAGTAAATAACAGGGAAGCCCTCATCAGGGCAGGTTTTATAAATATAATTATTTTTGAGATAAGCAGCATTTTTTCTAAATTTGAGCAGTAAACTCCCAGTTCCTTAGTCTCCCTCCATATATGGAAGGTTTATCTTCCTAAAGAGTAGGGGGATGACTTAAGAAACTCAAGCAACAAAATAACTTCAAAATGCAAATTCAGTTGGGTGAGTGCAAGGCTTTAGAAATGCAGTTCTAGCACATGGGGAGGAGAATGACGGTGACAGGCATGCTGACCTCAGCACAGGTTCCCTCCCCACAATGCTGGGGACTTTGGTCATTTTCCTCCAGAAGCTGCTTGGGTAACTGCCCTTTACTTAGGTCAGGATTTCCAGTTTCATTGGCTCCTCACAAATCATCTGTCCCAAATAGCTGTGACCATGGAGAGCTCCCTGTCTACACCTCAACCTGAACGAAGAGCCCAGAGAGTCACTGGCAATATCCCAGCAAGCCAGCAGCTCCCAGCCCCAGATTCAACTGCTCTTCTGCAAGAGTCCCTGAAAGACAGAAAGAAAAGAAAGGGAGAAAGCACAGGAAACATATCAAAGGCCTGAGCTCTCTTGGGGGGGAATTCCAGTTGCATTTAAAAGACCCAATTCTACAAAATGATGGACCACACAAAACCCAATAGCCTCACGTGTACTTTCTCAGTGTCCCACCTCTTCTGACTCCCACTCTGCAAATTCTGGTGCTCCTTTAAGAGGAGACAACATTTCACACAGGAACAGAAAACACTCCAAGATACACAGAAATAGTGCATATAAATTTAACAATGGAAAACTTGATAAGCTTTTGAATCTGCTCAGATCTCTATCACTGAGTCACAGAACTGGAAAAGACATTTTAAAATCACTTAGTCCAGCCTCCTCTTCAAATAAGGCAAACAAAGGGATGGAGTAGCAAAGCCAGCACTAGGTTTTAGATTTCATGATTCAAAACCTTGTGTTTCATGTCACCAAAACTACTCTATCATTAATGTATCATTTTTGTTTGAATGTACATGGTATCTCTCTTTAAAAATCCCAACATTTAATTAATAATAATTGAACTTTTGTAATAGATCCTCTTACACTTGTTTAAACATTAACCAATAGGTAGCAACTTCATTTAAAATAGCAATACATAACATATATTTATATATGTGCTTACAAAGCACTTTCACGTTATCTAATTCAGCCCATCCAAAAGTCCTGAGAAGCTGTTACTTTCTCTTTTTTCAAAAGGAAGAAACTGATATTGAGCTCCTTGGTTTACCTAATGGAGATTGCAAATGACAGAGTCTCATACCCACATCATCTGGCTCCATTCTATTATTTAATAAATATTTATTAAGCATCTACTATCTGTCAGGCTTCTAGCCAATGCTGGGGTCATCTATTACCATTTAAAGACTATTTCACATTTTAGAATACCATCCTTCCATTTTTGTCCAATTGACTTTTTTGTCTAATAGCCAATTAGAGATCAGTGTTGAAGGGCTAACCTTATACTTACTTAAATTTTATCTTCTGTACTACTTCTGTTTTTCACAGATGCCCCGTATGGTACACATATGGCTTTGAAGTAAGGTCCTTCTGTAAAATTCTAGATACAAGAATGCACTGACTCTTTAAATGGCATTAGCACTCTAAGAGAGAACAAAGAAATCTGCAGTCCCGTCAGCTTTAGTGAGTTACAAAGCCTGACAGTAGCACATGCAGCTTTCAGGGCCAAAGGCAGTGGGCATTAAAAAATAAAATAAAATAAAATAAAAAAGCTGCACACAACATTTTGAAAATGGCAAGTGTGGACCATGGACGCTATTATTATTATTAAAATTAAACAGAGATTTAATCTCACATTCCATGGGCAGTCGTGCAACTGCCTTTAATAACTGTAAACTGGAGCATACATCTTACTGCACTGAGCCCAACACTTTAATTAAGTTTCGATGCAGCCAATGACAATGGCTGTGGAGCCCACAGAAGCCACAAGCTGCAGGTTGTTTTCTGTCTGCCCAGGCACAGTCCCTGGGAGCCAGGCAGAAGCAGCAGCCACCGATGCCACAGTTAGATATTTATGAAAGAGATGCTCTGAATTTTATCATAGTGGTATAGATCAATTGTCAGGACAGAGTCCTTAACAGTGTATTCGGAGAGCTAGGTAGAAAACCAATTTTATCTGCTTCAGTGATGTGTGAACTATATGAGGAAAGACATCTCCCAACTCTCTGATAGCTTATCTTCCCTGGTGACCATTTGTGCATGCTCTTGTAAATATACATATTTTACCAGGGAAGGGAGGGGGAGAGAAATGCTCTTTAAACTCTCCTTTGAGATGACCTTGAAGTAGGAGCATTTGAATCTTCCAGGAAATTAGCAGCCAAGTGTATTTCGATAATGATGGGTAGGTAGGAAGTGCCACTCAGAGAATTGCCTATATCCTGGGTGGCCGGCTCTTCGCCAGAAGACCATCTTTCCCACTGAGGCTGTTTCTCCACGGAGGCAGAGAAAGGCTGAGCTGCCTGGATCTGGAAAGCACGTCCTTCCTCCTACACTGGAGGGCTTGCCAGGCAAGAGGCTCTTATAGAGAAAGGAACAATAAGAGATGTTGATTTGGTATTTTCTGAGGCATGTAAGTCTAATGAACATCAAGAGAGAAATGAAAAAATTCTCCCAAGAAAACGTACAGGCACTCAGTTGTTCCCTCACAAGAGCAAGGATGGCAGGACAGGAGCAACAAAAATTAACCTGTGCTTTGCATTATTCATATTGAATATACAGTCCTTATCTCAGTCAGACTGATTGATACATGTTTCCCTCCCTTTCTGTATCCAGACGGTCTGGATATAGAATGTCACTTTTAAGTTTTACACTTTATTCTTCAGCCACTTTTGAATACATACCTACCTAAAGAGTGGTTCCTCTGATATACCTAACACTTGGGCTCAAACATCTCTTGGGCAGATTTCATATGCGTTGCTACATACCTTCAGATAAGTAGTTGTTGGTTTCCTGGATCAGGGGTGGACAAACTTTTCTGTAAAGGGCCAGATAATAAATATAATAAATAGTTAGGTCTCAAGGGCCATTTGGTCTTTACCACAACTACTCTTTACCACAACTTTACCACAACTGCCATTAGCCTGAAAGTAGCCATAGACTATATAAAAATAAACTAATAAGGCTGTTTCAATAAAACGTTATTTATGCTCACTGAAAATTGAGTTTATGTCGTTTTTATATGAAGTCTGTACAGAAAGTATTGAGCCAATGTCAATATAATTAAAACAGTTTGCAGAGCCCATACGTTTGGAACAGACCTCATATTTCACAAATATACATCATAACAAGTAACTGTGGTCTGATTACCTCCCATCTGAAGATGTTTGAGTGTATCCACAATCAGTTTAATTGTGTGACAGAGACATCATTAGTTTTAAGTCTTATATCAGAAATAATGCAGTACCGTGGATTTGGGGTATCATAGAAACCTGGATTTTCAGTCTGGTACATTGGGCCTATTTACCTCTGTGATCTCCAAAGCATTAGAAATGGAAATCCTAATGCTTAATTTATGGGATTTTATGAGTTTAAAAACAGTTCACATAAAGCCTGGCTCTCTCGGTAGGTCTTTATACCTACTCCTCTTCTCCAGGCATCCTTAGAAAACAAAAGGAAGGCCACTGTCAGTCAGTGAGCTGGCATCCTTGCTTTCTCTCAGATTCATCTTACGTGCACTGCTACCCTCCTACAGGCTTTTGAGAGGACAGATCTCCCTTGTATTCTTATCTAGTCCATGAAAGGTAGTGCTGCTCATGCAAGTTCTCTTTGCACCCAGGTTCTTTTCATCAAATTTCCAGGATTTAAAAAAAAAAAACAAAAAACAGTAGAGAAGAGCTTCCAAATGCAACACATTTTCTGTTTCAGGAGTCCATTTGTCATATCAGCTTGATGATGCCAATTCCAGGATTAAATCACCTGTTCACAAGCAGGCATCATTATAGATTCAATGGTAATGGCATTTTCAACTACACAGAGAGCCAGTAAATGGCAATTCCTCCACTGACCAATCTGAGCAACATGAAGAACCTCTGTGCTGACCAGGAATGAAACAGTGTATTTGTTCAGATGAGCAGTAGCTGGAAATGCCCTTTTCGTTTCTTGCTGTGATCTGTCTCCATTTTTCTGTCCAGGCCCTGTTCTTAGTCCTGGGAAAAAGAAAATCAGCATGCCACTGTCCTCACCACTGCCCTGTCCAGCGGTGGAGAGGTATGAGAGGGGCACATACACAGACAACAATGTGATAAGGCTGTGTGAGCACTGTCTGCCTGCAGGAATCAGGGCAGATGTCACCAAAGAGGCTAATCTGGATCTTAGCCCTAAAAGATGACTAGGAGTTTGCCAAGGATGGAGAGCTCCCACACAGAACAAACAGAAGAGGAAATGTAAAGATACCTGCAGGACCGATGCTGAGCTGAGCACACTCTCCTGGGTGCCACCACTGTGCCTTGTTAAAGCCTCCATTTCCAAATTAATTACACAGCACTACTTTTTCCCTCCCCACTAAACTGTAGTATAAACCCCAATAGGCATGCTCTGGCAGATGTGGCTCAATGGATTGAGGGCTGGCCTATGAACTGAAAGGTTGCTGGTTTGATTTCCAGTCAGGGCACATGCCTGGGTTGTGGGCCAGGACCCCAGCTGGGGGCATATGAGAGGCAACTGATTGATGTACTTCTTGCACATTGAAGTTTCTCTCCCTCTCTTTCTCTCTCCCTTCCCCTCTCCCTAAAAATAAATAACTAAAATCTTTTTAAAAAATAAAAGCAAACCCCAGTAGGCAATATGTCGCTATCTAATGAAAAGGAGATAATCAAGGTACTAGTAACAAAAAAAAAGAAATGTAGAGGGTGACATATTTTAGCCTCAACTTTTAAAAAATTTTATAGAAAGAGACTGGCAATTTCTTACCTATACAGTTCACTTATAAGTGAGCTTTGCCATAAGATTAGGGAAAAAAGATGCATTAAAAATAATGAATCAATATTTGTTAGGTGAATAAAGAGAGCTATGAAGAGCATCAGGTCCAAAAATCAGAATATTTCAAATATTAGGTCATATCAGAATAAGTAAAGCTACAAGATCTGACAAAAGGAAATCTGAAATTCTATCCCATAGCAGAAGCACTCCTCTCTCAGTCCCTGTCCAGCTCAGCTTT
This sequence comes from Noctilio leporinus, assembly GCA_004026585.1. Lineage (NCBI taxonomy): Eukaryota > Metazoa > Chordata > Mammalia > Chiroptera > Noctilionidae > Noctilio > Noctilio leporinus. Next base: position 13,795 of record PVIW01003112.1, on the reverse strand, counting down.
CAGCACTGGCAGGTGGTATCTGGAATCAGTCCTGCCAACCAAAGCAGTTAGTTGTGAATTACACCATATTTGGGGTGAGTATGTCGAGCTGCTACCATCTTTTTCCCTAAACATGCTTCTACTCTGTATTCTGGTTAAACCACAGTGCCTGGATGAGGCTAACCCACAACTCCCTTAGCCAGAATCTTGGCATCCTACCTAGGCCTCTCTAAGAGCTGGACTGTGCCCACAAACCCCAGACACACACAAACCATGGTCCTGGGCCCACCCCAATGGACCACTTGGAGCTCAGTGATGACAGCTTCTCATCTCAGCAGCCTCTTCCCGTGTCACTATACCAATTATTTTTTCTCACCCATGTCTTAGTCAGCCAGCTAGGATTGAGCTTATGTTTGCCTCCCCCACCACCACAGACACTAACATTTACACTGCTGGCTCCTCATTATAATTTGGACAGTCCTGCCACAGATCAGGGATCCAAGCCCACGCTCAGCATTCCCCAACTCGCATCACTAACTCTGGACGCCCCTGCCCAGAGGCAGGGCTCTCAAAGAAGCTAGCCCATGGCAAAACACTCAGAGGCCTGTTGCTTTCCACTGTAAACACTATGTATATGAGGGTGTTCTTTAAAATATAATGAGTCTTGCCTCATTGTGTGACTGAGATTCACTTTTCAGAACCTATCAAATTAACTTCATAGTGTAAGTTTTGCTAACCCTCACCCTGTGCAGACTAATGGTACCTAGTGGGTGCATGAAGATGTCAGCAAAGTCACTTCTATTCCCACCCATGAATTTGAAAGTATGTTCTTTTATAACCTTTTTTTGCACGTTCATTTTCCCATCCTTTGGCAAAGACTGTGAAGCAATCAGGTGAACAGCAAGTACATGAAAGAAAATACCTAAAATAAACTCTAAAGAATACATATTAGCATGTGAAGAGAAAATAGGCTTAAATATCAAGACATTTTCAGTATTCTAGAGTGAAAAGTTGAGCCCACAGATCTTTTTTTTTTTTTTTCTTGGTAGCATAATTCACATTTAGCAACCTAAAGGTTCTTTTCAGAATGAATCATCCTAACTCCCAAACCCAGCCAACCTTTTAAATACATTTAACAATTGTTCTCAGTTTAGAAATCAAAATAAGTCTAATTAAAATTATAAGAGCCTTTCTAACCTTAAAAGCTGAGATTTTGAAGAAAATCTTTAGTGTGTTTATATTGTCATTCACTTTTTGTACCCACTTTTCTGTCTTCACTGGTTAGACAATTAACCAGCATTCATGTTTGTGAAATACTGAGAAGCATGAAATTTACATAAATAAGATAAATTAACACAGTTAAACAATACAATATTGCCTCCTGACATCACCATTTTCAGATGTCATCAACAAGTAATCAAGACACCAAGGCAGGGTAGGCACTGTTCCTTAATAATCACTTAGATTGTCATAGATTCACTGATCGTTACAATATTATTCAGAAGTTTGTTTTTAATCCAGTGAACATATTGCTAATGACTAAAACATCTTAACAGCATCATCTTTTCTAACAGCAGCAAAATGGCAGAGAACTGTTTTAATTAGTTTTTAGAAAAAGAATGATGTGGGATTCAAATGTGCCATTCAATTTACATGTTTAGGAGACTCTAGAAAGGGCTTATGTGGTTAGCTGGACTTTGGGATTGAGGGAGATCCATGTTTGGAATTCTACAATTCACTTTAAAAGCTCTTGTACACATATTCATACTGATGCTGCTGAGGGCCTTGTTCCACTCTGCATTTTCCAGCAGGTTTCCTTCTTTCTCTTTTCTTCCATACCAAGCACCACCAAAGCAGAGCACGGAAATGTCTCAGTATCAAGAAAAATGATCACTGTTCCAAATCCATCTTTCTGCAACCACAGGGGGTTTAGGCTCCATTTTAGCAGGGCAATGCAGAACTTTGAATTGAGAACTTCTTAATGAGATTTCAAATAAACAAAGCCTTCCAAGCAGTTGAAGAACAGAAGGAAGATCAGGGAAATACCACTTCTGTTAAAAATGGTCCATTTCAAGTTGATGAAATGGGGGCGGAGGGTGGGGGGTAGCCAGCCTAAATCTTATCATGAACTCTGTAAAAAGGGTAAGGCATTATCTGCACATTGATGGCAATTTCAAGCAGAAGCAAAAGAAACTTGAACATGGACAGCTCCTCCCCATTGACAAACAGGATAAAACAAAAAGAAAAGAAACTGGCCAGGCGACTAGCAGATTTCACTGAAAAGAAAATCGCCTTCTGCGTGTCAGTGGTACACATGAAAATTATGGTTTTAAAGACCAAGAACACTCTACTGAGCAACTCAGTTGCCGAACTTGGAAAGTTTTTTTAACCTCTGTAAAATCTTAGTTTCCTCATCCCTAAAATACTATAGCCCTAGTGTGTTGGGTTATTATTATACTTAGTACCTAACACTGTGCAGGCTCAATAGATGCCATGTTCTTCATGAGGCCAGCGGGTGCTGCCCTCCTTTTATTGTAACTAGCCAGCAATTAGGTCCCACACCTTTTGGATGAAAAACTGAGGTTATTTTAGGTCATTTCTGACCCCAATCATGAAGAACTAAATCTATTCTTTCCTTGATACACATGGATAACTAACAGTGATTCATGTTAAAGTGAGTTAAATGTCTCATCTTCCTAGGACCTGCACAATATCCTGTCTTTATACTGACCATTTTCCTCCAGAACAGAGACTATTCAACCCCTACCAATTCAGTGAATTTAACCACCCTTGACGTTCAATAATAAACCTAAAAATAATTGATCTATAATTTTAGTTTAAATGATCTGACATAGCCAGGCTACTTTTAAATGACAGCAAATGGGATTTTTTAATGGAAATATTGATAGGCCCTTAAGTGAATTGGGGAGTCGAGGACAATGACAATGATATTGCACTAATAAACCTAATGCCATGGAGATTGTCTTTTTAAAAAAAATGTGTCTTTTCTTTATCACGGCATAATACCTAGCTTGACAACAGAAATGTCAACAGTTAGGGCTCTATTCTTCAAACCGTCATGCTCTATTAATGCTGTTTTTCAGTGGGATTTACTTTGTCAAGGAAAGAAGGACCAAAGAGGAAAGTCTATGGTCTTCCTATTCACTAAATCCCTCTTCTCACTGATGCACAAATGACTGACTACTCCCAATGCCACAGGAAGAATGAGAGTTGAAAACAGGCCAAAATCATCTAGGGAACAGGAGGAAAAAGCTAGTCTTATATAAGCAAAGTCATGCTTAGACAAGAAGCGAAAGAAAACAGAGTAGGTGATAGGAATGCCAAGGGGTGCTCCCTGGGCTGTGTTTATGTCTTTCAGTTGGGGAAGCAGGAGAGAAGGTCTTCACCACACAAATATAATCAAGCACCATTAGCTAGGGCTGAGAATAGTGCCTTAACTGGGTTCCAAAGAAGCCCATGCATCTTAGCCCCTTTCATCTAAACAGGAGGAAATAAACTATGTGGCTGGCAGATGCATAGGGATGTTAAATGAGGCTAAGGCAGATTAAAGAGATTACAGATGGGGACAGTTCATTGTAACCAGGGGACAGCAAGAGCAAGGAGGAGACAGAATGGAACTTTGTTTAGCTTGGATTTAATTGTGAAATTCAGGTGCCAAAGAGATTTTAGTATACTTTTCGCATTTAGAGAACCAATAATCTAATAAACATATGCATGAAATAGATAGGTAAACAAATTCTAAATAAGTACCCAGAGCTCAGAAATGACTTGAAACTTTAAATATCTGAGTCAAAGAATGTGCTGTGTCACCCATCTGTGTAGTAGTTTCTTGTCCCCAGACTACATTTGTGCACACTTTCAATTTTCACAAAACTCTCATGAGACAAACTCAGCAGGATTTATCATCTCCACTTTACACATGATGACAACTGAGAGTCCCTGAGGGTAGGGACTTCCCCAGAGTGACACAGCCAGAAAATAGTGGCTTTTACTGTCTGTTGTTGGGCTCTGTGTCTAAGTTTTTCACTACAGGAGACACTGCATTGAAAAATAAGTTTTAAAAAAATTACTTAGCAATGAAAAAATCCATATGCCAAGGCAGACAACTCCCCTATGATTTTTTAACTTGGCCACATAGAAATCTCTAATGCTAGAATTCATCTGATATCTATCCCAAATAAGTGTTATAAGAAATAAACATAAAAACTAGATTTTTAAATAGCAAATTACTATGGAAAATGTGAAATTGCCTCTATGTTAACCTTATTATGTCTTCTTTTTCTGTGTAAATGGTTCATCAAATTATGCTTTTTACCTACCTTCCATTTACTACTGAGACTTAGAAAATGTTCAGGTAGCATTTGAATAATTGCTACAGTGGCTAAATCCTAGTATCTGTAGTTTTTAGTATGCACTTATGACAAACTTCATTAGAATTTAACAATAACAGGATGTGTGATCTTTCCATATATTTTCAATATTTTATAGCAAAGGTTATGTTCATCAAATAAAAGACAATGAGAGTTTTGCTTCTAACTGATGAGGTAACCAGAATTTGAGGAACAATAACCTTGGAGAGAAGAAAATTTCGCTGATGTAAGCCTATATTCTACTATGCTTCTTTTCTCCTTAGGGAGTTTTCCAGATCTTGGCCCAGAGAATGAATAAGAAATTAAATGGAAGATTCACTGCTTAGTACCAAGGAAGCCAGAAGAGCTTTGGACAATCACGGAGAAGGGGAGACAACACTTGAGGTTATGAAGGGCTAAATCCCAGATAAAGGGAGCCCAGACAAATAAGCCTAGCACTCTACATTATTTTTCCCTCATCCGCCTACCCATCTTATTCCAGTTTATTTGCTGATCAAATGGAAAAGACCAGAAATGAATAAACCAAAGCAAAACCAACTGAAAAACAGATAATTTTTTTTAATTGCATAGTGTACAGGAGACAAAAATGGAAGATCAAGACCCAACAATGAAAAGGGTTTCCAATAAAGACCCTGCATTCTCAGTTACTATAGTGTAGGAGTGACTGTAAACTCAGGGCAAACCAAGCCTTAGAAAGACTGAAAATTATCCTTGAGTTAAATCTGTCCCTCATTCTATTGAGATGATTGGCTTGTACTTTATCAATCTGCCAGGGTCTGGGATAAATGTACTCTAGAGAAAGAAAATGTTGAGAGTCTCTAAAAGCTTTCATTCAAAATGTTCATTATTTCATCAAAAATAACCAAGCATCTTAAGAAAAAGGATGAAGAAAGGAAAAACTACAGACAATAAAAAATAGACTCATAGGTGATTCAAATATTATGAATAATGATTTTTTAAGATTTTATTTATTATTACTTTCAGAGAGAGGGGAAGGGAGGAGGCAGAGAGGGAGAGAAACATCAATATATGGTTGCCTTTCACCTGTCTCCAGCTGGGGACCTGGCTGGAGACATGGCTTGCAACCTGGTTATGTGCCTTACTGGGAAATTGAACCAGTGACCTTTGGGTTCGCAGACCAGTGGCCTTTCCACTGAGCCACCAGCCAAGACAACAATGATTTTTAGTTAGCTGGGATTAATATAGTCAAGAAAAGAGCTAACAAAAATAGAGATTTTCAGCAAAGAACTAGAATCTATAAATATAATCTAATGGAAATTCTAGTATTGAAAAGTATCATAACTGAAAATAAGAATTCAGAAAATAAGAGGCAGGTGAAAGGCAACCTCCACCTGGTTGGTGAAAAAGGAGCAACTATGAATTCTCCAGTTATTTATAAAATAAGCAATATATAAGGTCTATCCAGAAAAAGTCCAGGCATTCTTAATGTAATAAGAATAGTTTGGGTAACACAGATGAAACCTGACAGCCAAGGAGAGTGGACTAGAATGCACATGTGTGAACACTGATGACTTCACTATTGCTGTCAGTCGGTACAGTAGGCACCCATTGAGTAAGTATGCGTACTGTGTGGCTGTCACACCAAAATGACTGAGCCAGTAGAGCCATAATTATGCATCAGATTTTGCATTAAGTTTGAACACTCCTCCATGGAAACTATTCAGATGATTCAGACTCCATAACTATTGGCATAACTATTGGCTGGTAGATGACAACTTCATTACAACAACACTCCTGCTCATACATCACATCTCAGGCAGTGTTTTGGTAAAACATCAAATCCCCACATGACTTATACAGCCAGTTTCAGCACCCTGCAACTTCTGACTTTTCCCAAAATTAAAATTACCTTTGAAAGGGACGAGATTTCAGCCATCAGTGAGATTCAGGAAAACATGGGGTAGCTGGCGGCAATAGGATGAAGTGTGTGAAATCCCAAGGTGCCTAGTTTGAAGGGGTGTGAGGCAATATTGCCCTATGTACAGTGTTTCTTGTACCTTATATCTTCTTCAGTAATGTCTTTATTATTCATACATGGTTGGATACATTCTGGATAGACCTCTTCTATATCACTCACAGACAAAGAAGAAGTCACAATATAAATTATAAAATTATCTGAACTGAATGAAATTGGGATGAAGCTACAGCTATACTTAGAAGAAAAGTTAAAGCCTACAATGTATATTTTTAAAAAGAAGAATGACTGATATGAATGAGCTAAGTACACAGCACTAATAAAGTGCAGCAAGTTAAATCAAAAGATAAAAGTAGATATTAATGAAGTTAGAAAGAAACATAAAATAGAGAAAAAAAACATTTATTATTTGAAATGAAAATTTTTAAAGCCACCTAATAACTTAATCAAGAAAAGAGATAATGTACTCTTTATCAAAGTCATATAATTAAAAGGAGACTATAGGATATTCAAATATATATAAATAACATTATGAAGTATTTTATGTTAATTCATTTGAAAATGTGGATAAAATGGGCAAACTCCCAGAAAAATACACTTATCTAAAATAACTGAGAGAAATAATTTTTAAATCATTTTCTATATCTAAAAAAATTAAATGTTTAACTAAAGACACCTACAAAAATAAATAAATAACCACCAGACTTCACTGGTGAATTCTATCAAACATTTAAACATATAATAATATCAAATTTACAAAAACATGCCTATAATTGAACAAAAGATCCCCATGATACTTCCTAACTCATTTTACCAACCCAGAACAATCTTGCTGGAAAAATCTGACATTAAAGAAAAGTACAAACCACATTCAACAATAAATATAAATTTTTAAATAAAAAATTAGAAAATTGAATCCAGTAGTAAGATTTATCTATATATGGCCAAATGGGGTTTATTCCATAAAAAAAAAAAAAAAAGATAATTTTTTAAGTGTAGACTTCCAGTTAAGATGGAGGCATAAGTAGACACACTTCATCCCCTTCCTTGCACAACATTAAGGGTTATATCTACCTCAAAACAAAAGTCAACCAGAACTATGAGAAAATTGAACTGCATGGAAGTCCAACAAAGATTTAAAGAATACTCACCCAGACAGGTGGGTGGGGTGGAGCTGGGAGCTGGAGTAAAGAGGTTGCAATGTAGTAGTGGCAGCCGCAAAGGCAAGGCAATGATGTGGCCAGCCAACAGAATGAGCAGTCACACATTATAAAAGCCAGGAGGGACACCTAGCAAACAATTCCAGTCCCAATCCCAGGCCAGACTGTGCAGTTCACAGTTCCAGCACTGGGAAAATAAAGCCTCATTGCTTCTGGCTGTGAAAAACAGTGGGGGTTGGGGTAACGGAAGAAACTACAAGTCTCTCAGGAGAGTCCATGGTCCTAGAACATATGCAAACCCATACACTCTGGAAACTACCACCAGGACAATAGCTAGAAGGGCTCCAGTTGCATATGGGAAATGGGTGAAGTGACTGGAAAAGGTGTAAATGCTGAGCAGGCAGTATTGTTCCCTTTCTGACCCCGCCCCTACATATAACACCACAAGGCTGTGAAACCAGTTGACAGCACTGATGAATACCTAACATTCCTCCCCTTACAACATGACAGGTGCAACCACTCTACCTAATACACAGAGGCAAACACTGAAGGCTGTGAAGTTGAGGAGACAGAGAAGTATGGCCCAAAAGAGGAAGCAGATAGAGGCTCCAGAGAGAATCAAGCAAGGAGAAGATAGCCAACCTAATAGGCACAGAGTTCAAAACACTGGTGATAACAATGCTCACAGAAACCATTAGGTATGGCAAACACATAAAGGAAGACTGAGGGCTACATTAAGTGAAATGAAAAATCTGCACAATACCAATAGTGAAGGGAAGGAAGCCGAAATTCAAATCAAAGATTTGGAATATAAGGAAATGGGCAGTCAACCAGTACAAAGTGAAGGAACAAGAATTGAAAAAAGGGGGGAAAAAAGGAGAGGCTTAGGAATCTCTGGGAGATCTTTAAAGTTACCAACATCAGAATCATATGGATGTCATAAGGAGAAGAGGAAGTGCAAGAAATTGAATAGTTATGTGAAAAAATAATGAAGAAAAACTTTCCTGATTTGGTGAAGAAAATAGACATTCAAGTCTAGGAAGCACAGAGAGTCCCAAACAAGATAGACCCAAAGAAGACCAGACCAAGACACATTATAATTAAAACGCTAAAGGTTAAAGATAAAAAGAGAATCTTAAATGCAGCAAGAGAAAAGAAGGAAATTACCTACAAGGGAATTTCCATAAGACTATCAGCTGATTTCTAAAAAAAACTTTGCAGGCAAGAAGGGCCTGGCAAGAAATATTTAAAGTAATGAAGAGCAAGGTCCTACAACCAAGATTACTCCATCCAGCAAAGCTATCGTTCAGAATGGAAGGGTAGATAAAGTGCTTCCAGGGCAAGATAAAACTAAAGGAGTTTGTCATCACAAAGCCCTTATTGCATGAAATGTTAAAGTGACTTATTTAAGAAAAAGAAGATCAAAACTATGAAGAGTAAAATGACAGCATATACAACTATCAAAAATTAGTCTAAAAAACAAAAACAAACTAAGCAAACAACTAGAAAAGTATACAATATCTTTAGTCATTAGGAAAGAAAACTCGACACAATAACAAAAACTCAAAAGACAAATTTAAAAGCTGACTATACCAAATGTTGATGAGAATGTGGAATAACAGGAATGTTCGTAAATTGGTCTCTTTGGGAAATTCTTTGTCAATGTCTACTAAAGTTAAATGTAAACAATTTCCACCTTAGACATATGAGATCTGTCCAGAAAGTACCCAGCCTAATATGAAAAAACAGAGGCATTTATTGAAGAAGATACAAGAAACATTGTACATAGGACAACGACACCTCAGTCCCCTTCATAGTTATAACCTTTTTGATAAAACCTGGCTCACTGGTAGCAATTTGAATCAAATCATTAGCAACTACAGCACCATGTTTCTTCTGCTCTGGCAGCAGAAGCCACAGATTGAATTTTGGCATGACCCATTTCATGCCAAGATCCTGCATCAAGATCTCAGACACAGTAGTTTTGGGGATCCCCAGATCAGCTTTTAGTTCTTGCACTGTCAGTCCCCAATCTTTATTGCTTGCAGCCCATACACATTCCACATTCTCAGGTGTTCTGCCTATTGCAGGCCTTCTAGAACATGGGTCACTTTCAACAGATTCTCAACCATCTTTGAAACATTTGAGCCACACTTTTATTTGCACTGCACCCATTGCATCATCCCCAAAAGCCTTCTGAATCATCCAAATACTCTCTATAGGGGAATATTCAAGCTTAACACAAAAGTTGATGCAGGGTCATTGCTCTACTCATTCAGTCATTTTGAATGTGATGGCCACACAGATACATGCCCACTCAACAGGTATCTGCTCTCCCAGCTGACAAGTAAAATGAAGTCATCAGTGTTCACATAAGTGCATTCCAGTCCACTGTCCTTGGCTGCAGGTTACCTCAATATCATGCAAACTGTTCTTGTTATATTAACAATGGGTGGACTTTTTTTGGACAGACCTTGTGTGTGTGAGTGAGTGTGTGTGTGTGTGTGTGTGTGTGTGTTCATAGCCAACAGAAATGAATCAAAAGACATTTTGAAATGTCCATAGTACCATTGAATAGTCCCAACTGGAAACAACACAAATATCCATCAAGAGTAGAATGGACAAAAAAAAATTGTGTATTATGTGCATGCATTGCATCAAACCTACTATTGCTACCTGAAATAAAATGAGTGTAGCAACATTATATGACTCAGAAGTGTTAAGAGAATAGATCCAAACTGGCAATAGCACATATTATATATAATGCCTTATATAGTTAAAACAGGCAAAATAAATTATTATGAAATCAGAAAGCTTATTTTTACCTGCAGGAGTATGTAATGAAGAAAGGGAATAAGGAAGATTTCTTGAGGAATGCTAATAATTATTTCTTGAACTGAGTGGTGGTTACATGGGTGTGTTCACTTTGTAAAACAATTTGTCACTTGATAATTTTTCAGTATGTATGTTACCTTTCAGTAAAAACTTTACTTGAAAATGGTCATAATAGGCTTACAAGGACATTTAGTTACAAGCAGACAGCTAAGTTAAATTACAAAGGGAAGAATAAATAAATTGCCCTTTAAATGGATTGAGTTTAAGCATGAAAAATTCCTAAGGATCAAAGCCAAGGCATGTTTATAAATAATCTAGATGAGGGAGTATCTAATAAAATCCCTGTGCTTGTAAACAAATACTGGTATCTTTCAGGATAGAAAATCCAGTCAATGGGGATAAAGTGCAGGATGATGTAAAAGGCTTTGAAAGTGAGCTGACTAGTAGTAAATGTGTTTCTCTGTGGTCAGCTAAATAGTAATTCAGGGAATAAAAACAATATAAAGATGTCTTATTCAACTTCAGATCTGCATCAAACATATAAATATAAGATAGAGCATTTATATATAGTCAGTACTAAAAACCATTGCTGATAAATGAAGGATTAAATGAATGAATAAATAATGGGTTTAGGCTAACCTATCAGTTTGAACTCAAGAAAATATCAAGGCTAGGAGTTGTCACAGACTATTTCCTAAAGAAACAGGCCTAATGCACTAGGGGATTTTGGGCAATATTCCCAATAGCAAGAAAGATTTTAAATGTAAAATAGAGAGCAATGTTCCACTGAAGTTCTTCAAATAGACAAATAGAATCCCCAGCATAGTGCTAAGACTATGAGACAGGAGTGGATACAAAGATCTGGCTTCTAAAGATGAAGGTAGGTCAGGAATAGGTAGGCCATAGGATTATCACTATTATAAACTACTTGAACATGGATATTAATGCCTGTTGTGGGTTTGTTTCATGTATCAAACTAAATAAGCTATAGGACCCAGTTATTTAATCAGAGACTAATCCAGGGGTTGCTATGAAGATATTTTGTAGAGAAGGTAAACATCTACAATCAGCTGACTTTAAGTTGAAGTTGTAACCCTTTACAATGTGGTTGTGACTCATCCAATTAATTGGAAGCCATCAGAGGAAAAACTAAAGTTTCCTGGAGAAAAAACTCTGCCTCAATATTGCAGTGTCAACTCCTGCTGAACTTCCAGTCTGCTTAGACTGCCCTAAAGGTTTTGGACTTGCCAGACCCCACAGTTGCATGATCCAATTCCTCAAAATAAGTCCCAGGGGTGGTATCTATATCAATGATGGATCTGAGACAGAGAAAGAGATAAAACAAAGACAAAGATAAAATAGAGATAATCTCCTATTGGTTCTGTTTCTCTGGAGAACCTACTTGATACAATACCCAAAGTACATCCATGCCCAAAGCACATCAGTTAAAATGAAATAAATAGAAACAAAAGAGTAGGAAAACTAATTGTTGGCAGAGAGAATAACAGGTAAAATAATTTGAGGACAGAGCATGGTTCATCTGATGATCTTAACTGAGACTACTGTGAGGAGAATGAGAAAGAACAAGAGAGAAAGGAGTGTAAAGTGAGTGTAGAGAGGGAGATGGAATTCAGGGTTATCCAAGTTCTCTGAACCACTCTAACTCCTGCTCATTCTTCTGATCTCAAGTCAAACATCACCTCCTTCAGGAAGCCTTTCCTGATTCTCTCAGTTCACTCCAGTTCCTCTATTCTGCTCTCTGATAGATAGGATGTCATACTTTTTCCTTCCTGGTTGTTACCACAGTTTATTATCAGATGGGGATTATTTAGCAGGATCTCCCCACCTACACTGTAAATTCATGAGAGCTCAATATATGAATGCTTTGCTCAGGGCCTGAAACACTGTAGATACTCAAAAAATAGTTGTTGCATGACTTAATAGATATTCCTATTTATAATAGTAATATATTTCTCATTCACTTTATGTGCAAGATTCAAGGTGTTTGTTTACCACAGAGAATAAGGCAATACTCAAATTTTAGTAAAAGTTCTTGAGTGAAATCAACTACCAAGTATAATCTACTTAGACAAAATGCACATTGAACTGCCACCTTATGCTGAAAGTTATATTGATTACAAAAACTTTATTGAGCTTTCAACAGCTTCCTGATCTCAAGAAGATTATAATGGCAATATTCAGTTTATTTATAAGACATTCGAATACTGAAAAAATAATACTTAAATCAATAGAAAATGAAATGCATATATAGTGAAACAGTTACAGACTGAAACCAGAAGTAAAGACAAAAAGGACAGAGTCTGAAGCTAAACAGCTTGAGTTTGACCCTCTGCCACTTCTTGGCTGTGAAACTTGACTCAAGAGTTCTCATCTACAAAATGGGAAACCATTGCTTATTTCATTGGATTGCTGTAAAGATTACAAAGTCGATATCCATAAAGCTCCCAGAACATTGCCTGATGCCTAGTAATTGCCATAGACAATTTTGTAGTAGTAGCTGAGACTATTATTAATGGAGAAATTAAATGGAAAGAATCATTAGAATAATATAATGTAAATCTAGAAAAGCTTTAAAACTTGTAATTTTTAAGTTGTGTTTTCAAGGAAGGTTAAGAATTAGATGAGGGAGGGGGAAAATAAAAGAAAAAAAAAAAGAATTAGATGAGATAGTCGGTTCTTCCTGATGGATGGAAGTTTTAATGGTGGTGATTTTAAAATATTAAAATTGAAATTTTTTCCTTTTAGTGTGTTGATTCAGTCTTTTGCCCTGTAAGGCCTGAGCATCTGTCTGCCTTGGGGAGATTAGAAATGATACACGTGAACTGCAAAGAGAAAGGTAATAGTTATTTCTTTCCTCAAATTATATAATTTTCACTTGTGCTAATTGTCCTCCTCCCCGGTTTCCCTGCCTGTCACTGTGTATTAGGGGCCAGCTCTCTAACACAGAGAAGAGCACTCCCCCATATTTCCCTTCCTCTGAGTCGCAGAACCCTTACACTCCTCACTCCTATACACCAGAAGAAATTCAATCATTTTTTTATTAAAAAAAAAAATCTTTGCCAAGAATAATGAGATTCACCTTTAAATTAAGAGAAGTCAACATCAGAGTTTGAATTATTGACCCTCAGATATTTTAACTAATGTCAAAAACAGCGACTGTAAAACTCATTTTTAGAGGTTTGTGCCTAAAACAAGAGTTTTCTACAGGAATCTTGCAGAATCAAGAAAGCATCTCCCCCCAAAGTTAATTCCTGTTCTTCATTTAGAACCACTAGAGAAAAATATAGGCAGTAAACTTTTGGATATCCTACGCAGAAATATGTTTACTGATACTTCACCAAGGGCAAAGGAAATCAAAGAACAAATCAACAAATGGGACTATATCAAATTGAAAAGTTTCTGTTCAGCTAAAGAAAATATCAGCAAAATTCAAAGGGAACCAACTGTATGGGAAAACATAATTGCCAATGATA
>PVIW01003111.1:69922-182503 GCA_004026585.1 Noctilio leporinus | reverse complement strand
AAAAAAAAAAAAAAAATAAAATAAAATAAAAATAATAAATTTTAAAAATCTTAAAAACAAACCAACCAAACAAACAAAAAACAAAAACAGCACAAGAGTCTCCTAATCCAGGAAGGTAGAAGGCAGAAGTAAATCAAATTTGAAAGAACCCATAAGCCCCACTGCATTTGTGTGCCTGTGCACACACTTAACTCAGCAGTGTGCTGTGGCCATGTGACCAAGCACAATCCAACTGGAGACTCCAGGATCAGTAGCTTTTCCACAGTCCATTAAGGATGAGCCAAAAGCTTCCTCTCTCCCTAGAGCTAGAAATGCTCACCAGTCTATAAGATTCTTCTCTCCTTTGAGGCTTCTGCTCTTCTGTAGCAGGAAGAAGCAAATATCTGTAGAAAAATTAGTCTCTATGTGCACAGCGAAAGTGTTTTAAGCACTACTGCAGGAAGAGTTTTATTCTAAAAAATAACACAAACTATTTGTTTATGGTTTCTTTCCTTTTTTGCCAGACTCTTGCTCTCTTCAGAGGCAGAACTGTAACATACCAGGATGGGGGGAAGCCTCCAGAGATCCAGCTTCTTGGTTGCCAAGCAGTGGGTTTTACATTTGGAGCAGTAGTACATCTCATTTTCCCCCAGCTCCTCCTCACTAGTAAAAGCACGGAGACAGCTGTCCAGGTTGATGGGCTCAGCTTGTGCTCGCCGACTCTGCTCCACACTCTCATGCTCATCTACAACCTTTAAGTGAAGGGAATAGGAAGAATAGGGGGAAAAAAGGGGTGGGGGGAGGGAGTTAAAAATGGTCACCTTGTTATGTATCATCCTCTAGGGGATTCATCCTTGTCTTATTCCACATGAGGAAAAAGAAAATACAACTCAGACTAAGAGTCTTTGAGCAAATATCGCATCTGTACCTTTATTCACAAGCATCGCATCAATAATATCCTAGATCAAATTTCTTTTTATATGACCATAATTATTCTTGAAAAATTTCTGAATGGTTCAAAATGATGAAAAGAAAACCAAATAAGAAACTGCTTATTTATTTTACAATTTTGAAAACCTAAAACAGCTTTTATGTGAGTTGACCCTCAAGTCAGGGGTGTTCAGATTAGGTCTTTTTTTTTTAAACTAGAAAGACAGAAAATTATTAGTATGTTTCAGGCTTTACAGAGGTTAGAAAAACAGTATCAGTGGAATATAGATGCCAGATTTGAATTAAATTAAGATACAGAAAAGCTCATCATGAGAATATAGTACACCAGAGTGTTGAACCCCACAGAATTTACCTCACTTGTATACTGACACCATGTAGCACAGCTATCAGAATACCATATGTATCATTATCCATCTCCTTACCTCGTGGGGCTTCTATAGCTGAGATTGCAATGAAAGAATGTTAGGCTCAAAAGACGGATTTTGTTGAGAAGGCCCCTAATACCTGCTAAACCTCTGTGGTCTTGGTAATCAACATGCTAGGCTTTGGAGCAAGAAGATGGTGGGTATAAGAAAGGAGAGACGGCAAAGGAGGGGAAGTGTGTAAGGCTGTGTGTTGTAGGTGGCATGGGATCAGGAGGAGAGAGAAGTAGGTGTCTAGAATGCAACAGAAAAAGAAGACTTTTTCCCTAACACTTGGCTGTCACTTAGTAAATTGTCAAGAACCATGGTGGGTGAGGCCTAGTATGGAGGACTATGAATGCTACCATGAGACTTCAAGCAGGGACCTTTTTATCCCATGATGGAGCCTGGGATACAAGTCCAACAACAATAAATGCTCCCCTTCTGGCAAAGGGCACACATATGTCCATCACTACAGTTATTACTTCTCTATTCAAAAGGTGACTTGGTTCTCTTTGCCTGAGGCAATTTCCCTCAAATTTCCCTTCCAGAGCTCACAATGAGAACAGTAGGCTCCCTAAACTACAGACGAGCACTTCTTAGGACATAAGAGTTTAGAATAGGTTTTCAGGGGTGACTTTTTCCCTGCATGAGAGAATAAATGAATCACAGGCCAAATGCTTCTATGAACTATCGAGGTTGAGGATGATCAAGCAATTAAGGGTTTTAGCATTATATCATCATTTGTTCTGAAAGAACTAATTAAAAGAGGGAATTTGAGGAAAATCCTTTGTTTCAGAAAGGGATTTATGGCATAATTTGGGTCACTGATTTCTTTTCTGATACTAATTCTCATCATCTTTAATGCTGGTCATCCAAGGGAAAAACTGACATTCTTAAAAAATATATACCCAAAACAAAACAAACATGCTGTATCATGGTTGTTGGAATAAGAGTAGGAAAACAGGTTTATCAAATACAGTAGTGAGTATCTTTTTTCATAATCAGTAAACATTATCTCTATTAGCTCTACCAAGTATGCTTTATGGCTGATCACAAATTATAGTAAGTTAGTAAAAAATGTTCATTTTTATTGACTATTATTTTCTATAGTACACACAGGCTATAGAGCTAAAAGGAGATTAAGGGAGGAAGAATGGCTGATTAAAAAGAGAACAGCCCTGGCTGGTAGCTCAGTGGATAGATGCCGGCCTACGAACCCAAAGGTTGCTGGTTCGATTCCCCAGCCAGGGCACATAACCAGGTTGCAAGCCAGGTCTCCAGCCAGCTCAGTAGCTGGAAGCAGGTGAAAGGTAACCATACATTGATGTTTCTCTTCCTCTCCGATTCTCTCCCTTCCACTCTCTCTAAAAATAATAAATAAAATATTAAAAAAAAAGAACAAGTTTGTGGACTGACTAATTTTTTTAAAAGATTTCATTTATTATTTTCAGAGAGGGGAAAGAAGAGAGGCAGAGAAGGAGAGAAACATCAATGTATGGTTGCCTTCCACCTGCCTCCAGCTACAGACCTGGCTTGCAACCTGGTTATGTGCCCTGGCTGGGGAATCGAACCAGCAACCTCTGGGTTTGCAGGCTGGCACCTTATCCACTGAGCCACCAGCCAGGGCCTGACAATAATTTTTATTCATCAACAAAATTTCCCTAAATGACAAAGATTCCCTTTACCTCTTGGAATCCATTGCCAGATTCTCTAGTATTATTCAAATATTCTAAATTATGTATCGGTACCCTCTTACATGACTAAGACTACTAGAAAAAGAGGGAGCTCTTAGAAGTTATCTAGTTTAATTTTCTATTAAGGAATGTGAGGTCCAAAGAGGAGGAAAGTTAAAAAAAAATAAATAAAAAGAACAATTGCCTATTTTTTCCTGCTTAACAAATAAAACATTGACAAATTTTGGAAAGGAGCAAAAAATGGACAAAGGCAGGGAAGCTTTTATACTCTTAACACAAAGAATATAAAATCTTGACAGATTTTCTTTTGCCTTTTTCCTAAATAGTATTTTTTTATACTAAAGAGGTTTTTCAGTATATGCAACTTTTAACCTTCCTTTAAAACAAACAATCAAACAAACAAACAAAAACAGTCATGATATCATAAGTGTCTTCCCATATATGTCACCAAAAATTCCTGGTAATCATCATTTTCAATGACTATATAATATTTTATCCAATTATTTACTCTAATGTGAGACAAATATAAGTGGTTTCTAATTCTTTACTATTCTAAAAAATGCTACAATAAAGATAAGTATTAGCAAATTACAGAATATTTCCCTAGGATAAATTCCTAAAAGGGAAATCACTGGAATAAAAAGTATTAAACATATGGGCAATAATCTCAATTTTAAACCTAGGTTATCTTTTTTTGTCTACGTGACTCTCCAAACACATACAGAAACCAAATGTAGGAAGAGATTATTACATAGGAAGAAATTAGTCATGTGGCTCCACCCAGCAAGGAAAAATATTTCAATTGTAACTTGGTTTCCATGGCATCTTAACAATATCATTGAAAATGGAAATGGAGTGAGATTTAACAGGTCACGTAAACCCTTCTTCCTATGAGAGGGGTGTCGTCCTCCAGAGCTTTTCAGATTAACAATGGGCTTGTTAAAAAAAGGAAAGAGATTTACAGAGCTAAATAATTTTTCACCTTTGACAGGAGTATCTTATAATAATGTCCTACCAAGCCCTGGCTGGTGTGGCTCAGTGGACTAGCATTGGTTTGTGAACCAAAGGTTGCTGGTTCGATTCCCAGCCAGGGCACATAACCAGGTCTTCAGCCAGGTCCCCAGCTGGAGGCAGGTGGAAGTCAACCATACAATGATGCTTCTTCCCCTTTATTCCTCCCTTCCTGCCCTTCTCACTTAAGAATAATGAATAAAATCTTAAAAAAAGAAAAAGTCCTGTCAGATTTTGTGCTAACAAAGATTTAGGAATCTTTCTATCAATGGCTAAAATTTTCTTTCTTCAAATAAAGCATGCCTGAGATTACTGAATTACCCTGCTACAGTGAACATGATCTAGATTAACTTCTCGACTTCCTTTAGCCCACTGATGTTTCATTTAGCAAGTATCCACAAATTACTTGTTCCTGGCTAGTGAGAGCTTCCAGGAGCTTCGGGTATATGGAACACTGAGGGATCCAAACAGGGAACTAGTGAACTAGGTCTGGAATTGGTAGTTTTCCCACTCCTCAATAGCACAAGGACAGAAAAGTCAGTTATCATTACTAACCTATCTAAAGGGAACACTAAGAAACAGTAAAGGAAATTTCCATCAAGAGCTACATAAATATAAAAGCCACTACAATTCTTGTGACTGAAAAAATTCCTTTGATTCTATAGCTGCTTGTCCCTTCTTCAGATTGATCTTATGTCTGCCCACAATCTATCTAGTCAATCTACCCTTCAAATAGCACTTGGTAAACATTTCAAGGTATGGAGTTAGTCTTCTTTTCTGAAGTAACATTTCAAAATTTAAAAATTGCTCTGGCCAGAAGCATGGCAGTAGAGAAATGACAAGTGTGAACAGCCATTGAGATGTACTTTTAGTTGTCCAGTCCTGAAACATCCAATCCTTTCTCTAACTTTTCTAATCACTATAATGTGTTAAAGGTAGCAATTATAGCCCAGGGATGCATTTGAGCTAAGTAACTGTGGCTACCAAATACTGTAGTTTCAATTAGCAATTAATAAATGAGCAGTGAGATATTTACTGATCGGTATACTATGGCCAGAGATTATAACTTCTTTTTTTTTTTTTTTTAATAATTTTATTTATTTTTAGAAAGAGGAAGTAAGGGAGGAGAGGGGAAGAAACATCAATTGGTTGCCCTCACATGCCCCCAACTAGGGACCTGACCTGCAACCCAGGCATGTGCCCTGACTGGGAATTGAACCAGCAACCTTTCAGTTCACAGGCCAGCGCTCAATCTACTGAGCCATACCAGCCAGGGCGAGAATTTAACTTCTTAATTACTCCTAGAGTTTGGTTACAAAATTTACTTATTAGTAGTATTTCTGAACTTTAAAGCCCCAATATGATTATCTCTAGAAATAGGAACACAGAAACATCCACATAATCAAGTCAATATATAAAGTGCCACATAGAATGCCTGTGAATGTTTTTTGGGTTGTACTTAAATTATCTAAAACAGAAACAGAAAAAACAAACAAATAAACAAACAAAAAAACCAAACAAACTAGAAACAGCAAGATATAGTTAAACTGAGAAAACTTATATATTAAAAACCACCATCTTGCCCTGGCTGGTGTGTCTTTTTCTCCCTCCCATCTCTCTCTAAAAATAAGTAAATAAAACCTTTAAAGACAAACAAAGAAATAAACAAACAAAAAACACCCCACCATCTTTGGTGGCTCTGGCTACTTACTCTTTCCTGCGATGTTTGGTATCGGAGGTGAAGAGCAGTGGGGTCCCAATCTACAGCAATATAGGCATTTCCAATGAAAGCTCTGTCTTCCCCACAATCAATTTTACAGCCTCTGCAAAATCTAAAGGGGGAAAATACAATGAAAAATAAAAAATAAAAAGGCAAAGTAAACAGAACTTTCTTCATCAGAAATACTCTCTCTTTCTATTTCTTTACATTCCTCTTGGGCTTCACAATTTATCATAGGCTTCTTAATTCAGATTGATAAATGCACAAATATGTATTAATAATTATTAGTATTTCAGGGAATCCTGCTATCACTTCTCAAGTCTTTGTAGCAAAAAAAATAATATGAGAATTGGATATCTGAGATAACATACCTCTAAAGAAATTCTAAATGCAGTTATTTCATGCTCTGAGGACAATTTATCTGGTACGACACTACCCAGTCCCTTGTTTGTAACATGGCACATCAAAAAAAATTATATAAAAATCTGTGGAGTGGGGAAGGGATCATGACAAAGCCATGGATGGTTCCAATGCCTATGTTAAACTTAATTTGTTAAGTCTATTACAGTCTTCTGAAAGCTGACTTCAGTATTCAGACATTTTCCAACCTGAAATAATACTGACCAAATCAATCTTCTATCTCTTATACAAACCCAAACAGGCTTTCCGGAAGGTCTAGTCAAGTAGACTACATTCTGCTGGGCTCAGTATTGCTAAATATTGATCATAAACTATAAATCTGAGAAGACTGTAGAGTTTACAAAACTAGGTAGGTGTCAAAAGTAAAATATGCTACAGACCTCACAAGGAAGAGATGAGTGAACAATTCCCAAGTTTATTTCAAGCTTCTCATTATTATGATGTTTGAAACCTGGAAATCTTACGAAAAAGGTATAATATCTGAAGCTGCTATTCCACTAAAATTTTTCTTTTGCAGAAGGTCACTTTACCTGTACCATGAGCACCAAGCACAGGAGTTGCCATCTTTCTGCACAACTCGTAGAGTGAATGGATATTGATAGCCCATACTGTCATCGCTAAAACAAAACATAAACCAAAGAGTGTAAGAAACATTTCTGATTTGATGTCTCAACTCCTTTTCATCTTCCTGTGAAGCACCTGTACTAGACTATCAGATGTACCTAAGAGTTCATGTGGTCCACACAAATTTTACAGGATAAGTTAATTAAATACTAATTATCCTCCAGTCCTAATCCTATCAGAAGATTTAATTCACATTAAACTAAAATAATTAGACCTTGCCATGACAAGAACATTGACACACCACAGAAAAATGAAAAGGTCATAATGATTAAATTGACTATATATTTAGAAGCTTAAAAAATTTTTTTTTTAAATTCTTGATTTTAGAGAGGGAGAGGAAAAAGAAGAAGGCGAGGGAGGAGAGAAAGACAGTGAGAGAGAGAGAAAGCGAAAGAAACATCGATTTGTTCTTCCACTTATTTATGCATTCATTGGTTGATTCTTGTATGTGTGCTCCAACAGGTGATCGAACCCTCAACCTTAGCACACTAAGTAATTAATACTTCAACAAAACCACTTAAAATTAGTCACATATCTAAGATAGGTAAATATACAAAAGACATACAAATTAAAACCATTTAGAAAGTAAAAGATACCATAATTTATACTTGATAACTTTTGTATCCAGAAATTATTGTAAAATTAAAACTTAGAAAACAAAGGCATTCTTTCACTGTTACACATGTGGTATCTCTGGTGGGATGAGGAGAAAAACACCCTAGTACTTGGGAGTTTTTTGTATTTTCTCTGATTGACTGGTGTGTGTGCTGTGCTGCCCTGAAGGCAAGTCTGTTGGAAGGTCCAGGAGATAAGGCTTCAGACTTTCCAGGGTATATCATGTCGTTTGTACCAAGGATTCAGGCCAGCTCTGTCCCATGATAGTACAGCGTGCTAGACGAAAGGCCACTCTAGCAATAACTGATGGCAAATACTTAAAATATGGGTCAGCATCTCTCAAACTTAACTTTCCTGAAAACACTGCTAAAAGTTCAAATTTGTAGTTCACAGGCTGCTGGTGCAGAAAGTATTGTGTGAAAAAATGACTTACTATTGGTGCAGCCAAATCAAAAACATGTACTTTCCGAATAAGGAGCTCCATTTTAAAGAGCTTGTTTCTTAGTATAGGTATCATCTGTAATGAGTACAAACTTTGCCTCTTCTATGGGTATATTTCTTCAAAATTTGAGGCTAATAGCATAGCACCAATGCCCACAAGCTGAAATTTTCCTCTTAACAAAGGCATGGATACAGTTCACAGCCAAATGCAGCCTCTTATTCTGTGCTTTCCATTCTCCTACTTCAATTAACCAGTCCACAAGGATAGCCCTCAGGCTGTTGGTGATATCTGGCTGTTTCTTCATTTAACCCATTTTAGGTTTACATTTAACCTCCATTTCCTTAAGCTATGTGTAAATGTCCTCAATTTCCTTTGTTGCATCTTCTTCATTCCAATCTCTAAATGTTGGAATGCATCAGGAATTAGATCTTGGGCATTTTCTACAACGACCTTTTACTGTTTAAATGGTATCAGCTGGTCTCAGGCCTGTAAATACCAGCTATTTGTTGATAACATCTATATTTATATTCCCAGCAAGGGACACTCAAATCTATTTCCCACTTGAGAATATGACATACATTTTGAATTTAATTTGATTCCTGTCATCTCTTGCCAAAACCTGTTCCTTCTCCAGGTTTCCTCATTTCATCAAATGGTACCACCATTCACTCACAAACAATGGCTCTGGCTGAAAATATAGCTTGGACTCCTCTTTTCCTCATTTTCCATATCCAATTCATTAGCAAACCCTGGAAAAAGTCCTCAGAGTTTACTAAACACAACAGTCATCAACTAAAGTGATTATCTGTATTTGAAGTTTTCCTTTAAGATATATTTACCTTAAGCCTTATTTAATTATCAAAAGACCTCCCTGCCTTAACAAATAACCTATTAGCTAAAAGAATTTCTTTATTCAGTTCACACAGAAGCAGAACTCTCACTTGTACCACTAAAGAAAATGATCTGCAATTCAAAGGAGATGTAAATAAGGCATCACAATTCCAATATTTGTTAGAAGTAAATACTTTTAGTAATCCAACGGAACAATGGCAGGAGGAATGGAAAGATAACATAAGATGTTTCTTTTCTTTCTTTTTAAAAGTTTACTTTTAGAGAGAGAGAGAGAGGAAGGAAAGAAGGAATAGGAGGGAGGGAGAGAGAAAGAGAGGGAGAAATATGGGTTTGTTGTTCCACTTAATTATGCATTCATTGGTTGATTCTTGTATGTGCCCTCATTGAGGACTGAATCCACCACCTTGGTATATCAGGATAATGCTCTAACCAACTGAGCTATCCAGCCAGGGTCAGATGTTTATTTTCTTTAACTGGTTTATGAAATTATCCCATATTAAAATAACATGGTATAGAAATAATCCAACTGAATTATTTGTTACGACATGAGAATTTTTCCAGAGTTCATATATACGTAGACATGCACACTACTGCTTCCATTCTGAATTTCAGAGGGTTGAGATGATACAAATTTCCTAGTGAAGTCATAATCTCTATTTCTGCAGTAACAGAAGTCAAGAATATTATCTGAAGCATTTAAAGCATTAGCAGGAGGAATGAGTGAATGAAAGAATTATTAGACACTAGAATGCCTAAGTGATGAAGGGAAGTTATATAGTCTCTGTTCTATTCAAAAGATCAAACCAAATGGTTGAATTACATGTTCCCTACATGGTTCTTCAAAGAGTGATTAAACTTACATAACATGGGTCCCATAAATCACACAGAACTCATATAAACCCTTCTAGAGTTTGGAAATTGCAGGTCTAGGCTGATCCCCTGAACTCACCAATCCTGAGCATGGTTACTAGCTTCCTGAGGTGGGAGTGGGCTGGCTAATCGAGATACTTGAATCCAAACTGCATCATATAAGTCTTTCTTCCGGGTATGCACAGTACATGGAACAATCAGTGGCATCCCAAAGAGGCTGGGGCGATTCTTCTGAGATGATAGAAAATACAGTTCTGTCCTCATCTGTATGTACAAACAAGAGAAGAGAGAACTGAGAAGGTAGGCCTCTGATTCCTGCCTTCTGTTCTACGACTGCCAGTAACACTCATCACTATTTCAAATTAGTCACTATCACTTTTGATTAATATGAAGAGAATTGTTACAGTGGAATCACTGGAAGATTGAGGTACTGCCAATTTCAGAGTCGCTGTCTATCAAATTTGGATGTTCAGCTAATAATACTTCCCAAGTAATTTTGTTTGATACAACATTTCACGCACACACTGAATCATATGTAAAAACTACTAATAGTTTTGTAACTCAAGGCTTTTAAGCAATTAAAGCCCTTTCTCTAAAAAGTATGCCAATAAACCAAAACTCCTTCAAAACACACAAAAAAATAAGCTGTTGACAACTGCTGTTATAGCAAATCTTATTTTTAAAAATACATGATAAATTAAAAGGTAAAATTTAAAAATACTTGCTTTGAATAAGTTAAGAAGATTTTTATGAAATTCATTAATAAATATAGACTGTGCAAAATTAGCTTGGACATGGTTGCTTAATAAAACAAAAATTTAGCCCTGGCTGGTGGCTCAGTGGATAAGTGCTAGCCTGCAAACCCAAAGGTCGCTGGTTTGATTCCCAGTCAGAGCACATAACCAGGTTGCAAGCCAGGTCTCCAGCCAGGTCCGTAGCTGGAGGTAGGAGAAAGGCAACCATGTATTAATGTTTCTCTCCCTTTCTTCCTCTCTCCCTGCCCCTTCTCTCTAAAAATAATGAATAAAATCTTAAAAAAAAAAAAAACAATTTAGTATAATAGGTTGTTGGGAGTTCAGGATTATTTTAAAAAGCTAAGTAAGTACTTGGATGTTTAATTTTAAAAAATTGGCCTATGTAGTAGAGAAGCTAAATTAACAACTTACAAACTCCCTAAGGGCTACCTAGTTTCTAAGTGAAAAAACTCTAATTTCAGATTCTCAAGCATTTTATTTTGCTGTAATTAAATTAAGCTTAGCTAAAAACAAGATTTTAAGATCTCATTTTGTGTGTATTATTAAAGACCCACAGAGATGTGGACAGTGTTCAAAACAACTATTTTTTTTTAATTCTAAAAATGGACCTCTGGTCAAGATGGCGGCATAGGCAGATATGGCTTGCCTCTTTGTATAGTCACATCAAAATTACAACTAAAATATATAAAAATCATCACTCAGAATGTCAGAAATTGAGTTGAATAAAGTCTAACAACTACAAAACTCAACAAACCACATCCGTCCAGACTGATAGGACGGCTGCAGATGCAGAAGCAAAAAAATAACAAATTAGAACAAGAAGAAGAAAAAAGAATCAAAAAAAAAAAAAAAAAAAAAAAAAAAAAAAAAAAAAAAAAAAAAAAAAAAAAAAAAAAAAAAAAAAAAAAAAAAAAAAAAAAAAAAAAAAAAAAAAAAAAAAAAAAAAAAAAAAAAAAAAAAATGAGGACAGCATGAGTAGCCTCTGGGACAACTTCAAGAGGTGCAACATTCCCATAATAGGGGTGCCAGAAGAAGAGAAAGAGCAAGGAATTGGAAACCTATTTGAAAAAATAATGAAAGAAAACGTCTTTAATTTGGTGAAGAAAATAGACATGCAACCTAGAAGCACAGAGAGTCCCAAACAAGATGGATTCAAAGAGGCCCACTCCAAGACACATCATCATTAAAATGCCAAAGGTTAAAGAAAAAGAGAGAATCTTAAAAGCAGCAAGAGATAAAAAGGAATTAATTACCTACAGAGATATCCCTATTAGCTGATTTCTCAAAAGAAATTTTGCAGGCTAGAAGGGATTGGCAAGAAACATTCAAAGTCATGAAAAGCAGGGACCTACAGCAAACAATGTTCTACCTGGTAAAGCTATCATTTAGAATTGAACAGCAGATAGAGTTTCTCAGACAAGAAAAAACTAAAGGAGTTCATCATAACCAAACCATCATTTTATGAAATGTTAAGGGGACTTACTTAAGAAAAAGACCAAAACTGTGAATAAAATGGCAAAAAATACCTAGCGATCAACAACTAAACCTAAAAAACAAAATGTTGGGGAATGGGTGTAGCGGTGAGGGGATTATGAAGTACAAATAGGTAGTTACAGAATAATGATGGGGATATAAAGTACAGTATAGAAAATGGAGTAGCCAAAAAATTTATATGCATGACCATGGACATGAACAATGATGATGGGATTGCCTGAGAGAATGGAGGGATGTGGGGAGAAGGGGGAAAAATCAGGACAACTGTAATAATATAAAATCAAATTTTAAAACTTGGATCAGTTGTTCTCTCCTCAAACTTCAACTTTTATTCTATTCCAACTCAGTAAACTTTAACTTTATTAAATAAGTTTTATTTAATTTTTTTATTATTAAAATCTTTCACTAAATTTAAATAATTTTAATTCCTCTACTCTTCTCAGTGTATCTGTCCTTTCTTCCTCCTTCCCTAATTCCCTCTCTCCCTCCTTCCTTTTTTGAAATTGACTTGTCCTTTATCTGTTGTATCAATACTATTCTTCTATTTCTCCCTTTAATCTCTGAATATTCTTGCCTATGTTGACTTGCCTTATTCCTCTTCTTTTTCTGCCTTGCAGAGGGAGTAGAAGAAAAACTACTTTCAAGGTGGTTCAACCACGAGATCAAAAGTGTTTAAAAGAAGAATTGGCATATTATAATAATTACTTATGATATCAAATGAGTAACAGACTTATTGGGGTGATCACTTTGTAAGTTATATAACTGTCTAATCAGTATGTTGTATGAGGGAGGACCCCCAAAAAACAAAGTTATATTCTGGAGTCAAGGGCTCTTGTAGGTCAGGCTTCCTTTGGTAGGTGAGTGTTCTAGGAGTCCATTTGAATCAGTGTATCAGCTGGCACTGCTGTAGGTGGCTGCATTCACCTTCAGTGAAATTTTTTTGAAGACCTTTCAATGCACTTGACCATGTTATAAATAGGCGATTTAGAAGAGCACCTGTGTTCAGCAGTTTATGACCAAAAACTACATGATCCCCATACCTCGCACTCTTTATTCACCCAACCTTGCCTGAAGCGACATTATTATTATTATTTTTTCCCCTGGATGGAGAAAGTCCTCGAAGGCAAACTTTTTGCCAATATAGAAGTGAAACAAAAAATGGGAGAAGCACTAAAAGGCATCAAAATAGATGAGTTCAAACACTGTTTTAAGCAGTGGGAAAAAAATGCCTCAACAGGTATATTGCAGCAAATGGAGAATACTTTGAAGGTGACTGAAGTTTAAACATGTAAGAATAAATATGCAATTTTTAAAAAGTAATAAATTCTGTTTTTTGTGTTTCCCCCTTATATACCTGAAACTAACACATTAATGTATGTCAATTGCCATTGCAATTTTTTTTAATTATTAAAAATATGAGATAAGTCAAGAAAAAAAGATGTTGGCAATGAAAATGAAGAAATGATATATTCAATTAATATATTTTTAAAAGATTTTATTCATTATTTTTAGAGAGAAGGGCAGGGAGGGAAGAAGGGAGGGAGAGAAACATCACTATATGGTTGCCTTTCACCTACCTCCAGCTGGGGACCTGATTGGAGACCTGGTTTGCAACCTGGTTATGCCCTGACTGGGAATCAAACCAGTGACCCTTGGGTTCACAGGCCAGGGCCAATCCACTGAGCCACACCAGCCAGGGCTGTCAACTGTGTCTTGGAAAAATAAATTAAAGGGCACAGTAATGAATTGAATATAGGGTTTCAGAAAAAAGGGGAGGAAAAAAATATAAGAACACCTCCAGCCTTTATCTTGAAAATATGGAGTTGCTTTTCACAGAAATAATGGGAAAAAGGAGCTGACTTGGGACAGAGAGATGGTAAAATCAATTTTATGTATTCCCAAAAGTAGTTGGCTAGATCATAAAGGAAACTGGAAAAAGGGGACTGGTTAGAAGATGAAAATTTAAAGCTGACAATATGGCTTTATGGTCCAATAATTATAAAAACCTGTACATAATGCTGTAGGAATTATGCACTTTATATAACATATATGTGATAATTGAAGAGAGTTGTTTTCTAAAGATTTTAAAGAATATACCGGGGTTCTTTAAAAAAAATTTTTTTTTGAGAGAGGGGAAGGGAAGGAGAAAGAGGGAGAGAAACATTGAAATGAGAGAGAAACATTGATTGCTTGCCTTTTGCACACACCCTGACTGGTGATCGAACCCGCAACCTAGGCATGCAACCTGACTGGGAATCAACTGGCAACCTTTCACTTGCTGGGATGACGCCCAACTAACTGAGCTAAAGTGGTCAAGGTCAGAATTAATACATTATCTGATAATGCTCAGTAAAAAAAGAATGTAGGAAATGCATGAATCACCTGATTATTTTAGCTGATGGGACCGGTACGAGCTGTACTTAAAGACAATGCCAAGCCTCAAATGCATCCTGTAATTCTCTAGACTGCCCATTCATACAATTTTGTCTAAAACATGGTCCACATAACATCATCTAAATGGTCATAAACTCACTTTGGTCAAGGGTTACTCATTCAAAGAGGGTGAGGGAGTACATTTCAAAGAATTAGCACAAGCAAAAATAGCTATGTAATCACCAGCTATAACATCAAACAGAATGCAGCCAATATTCCTAAGCCTCCCTTTTGCTTCCTCACCATCATACATTTTTGGTGTCCCCCCTAAACAAACAAAATCTTCTTCAAAGGCATCCACTTATATGGCAGAGACATGTACGTGACTACACAAACGTAGGAGACACAAAGTTTTTAAAGAACACAGTATTTTGATGTACTACTACCCTGTTGCTGCTTAATATATGAGTGAGAAATGTTGTTTCATACATAGGCTGTGATCATTAACAACAGCATACATAACACACTGTAAGTGCATACAATGAAGATGTTGCAAAGACAGGAATGGCTGTGTTTCTTGAATGATGCTGGCAAGAAAAGCAGTAACTTGCCCAAATTAAACTAACCATTTTTCGGTGGACTGCAATGATGTAACCTGTACTGGGATTGTCAGGAAGAGATGGCATATGACCATTCACCATTCCATTTGTGAAGCTCTTCTCAGTTCCACATGGCACAACAGTGTTTGGCATTCCATTGGGGATGAATATTGGTTGGGACAGGTCCCCATTGGTGGTTAGGGTTAACATTCCATTTGTAGATGGGGAAGAAGACAAATCTACAAATTTAAAAATAAGTACAGCATCATAAGCTTGTGGTGCTTCCACCTTTGTTCTTTTCTCAAATATTGCAAAGACCCAGACCACTACAGTATAGTCTCTTTTAACAAAGGAAAAGGAGAAATAATATTTCAAATAATAATTCTAATAAGTTAAAAAGATTTTAATTTTAGATTTTAATTTTATAACTCATACTTAATACTAAATGACAAAGCAAGAGTAACTGCTGCAAAGTGTGAGCAGAATTTCTGCAGAAACTTTTATCAGTACCATGTTGTGGCATGCAAAAAGTTTTACCACTCGTTTTCTTTTCCCCCTCTTCTCTAAAAGTTAATTTCTCCATTCCTCTAAAAATACTCTGTTCAATACAGTAGTCTTTAGCTAGACGTTGCTTTTCCTTCTTTTATTATTTCCTTTTCATTTTATTTTTAGAGTTTTAGATTTACAGCAAAATACATAAGGTACAAAAATTTCCCACATACCCCTTGCCCCAACACATGCATAGCTTCCCCCATTAATAACAACCCTCACCAGAGTGGTACATCTGTTACAAGTGATCAATGACGCTGCTTTTAAATTAAACTGATTTCCTCAGTCTCAGCCACATTCAACAGTCCATGCAACTAGTGAATACTGTATTGAATGGTAAAGATTATAGAAAATTTTCATCCCTGCTGAGAGTTTTATTGATCAGTAAAGAAACAATAAAACAATATTAAATTATCCACCAGCCTGTCAGTCCTACCTATTAAGTGCCAACGTGAAGAACCTCATTCTCTCAAAAGTCCTTTTATAAATGGAGAATGAACCTAATTATCAGCAGTATAAAAACATATCAATGGCCAAAAGATTCACTAGATGACCATATTAAATTATATGCAATATTAGATAAACAAATTCCGTTTTAGTCATATTTATTGTCATGTTTCCTGACAGAATATTCTTTTCATACCATCTGTTGCCATGTATTAGATAAAAAGTAAAAAGAGATCCACATTCCAGTGGTAGATTAACTCATTACTATCTATTTAACTTAATTACTTAAGCCCTTTGAATTTTAGGTTTCTCATCTATAAAATGAAGAATTTGAGCCAAATCACTACAAAGGTTCCCTTCTGCCTCCAAAACTCTTTTGCTCTAATATCCTTAGCCCAAACAGATATAAAAAGGATGATAACCCTTAGACCAGTATTTAAAGCTGAAGTAATGAAAGGAAGATTCAGTTCTACCATACCTGTCTGTGTTGGACTAGAAGCTGAAACTGGAGATCCAGGGATGGGAATTTCAAATGCACACAGAAATCCACTCACTGAGAGTCGTACTTTTTGGTTGTCCTGAGGGAAATTCTGTAGAAAAAGAGGCATGATAAGGGGAAGATGGTTTAGGTAAAATGAAAAATACAATATATTTGAAGTGAATATCGTAGGTGCTTTCATCACTAAACAAACAAGATGAATACGTAATATTTCTCAAATAACAAAAAGATGAAAGCTTGATAAACTAACCTCACTGACAAAACCATTATCTCTTTTCATAGAAAAGAAATGTTGTGCATAACTGGTTTCTTAAGTTTTGTCCTTCACATAAGGCATCTAAACCCAAAATCTTCAGAGAGACCCCACCTTTGTATTACATAGGGACAAAATGTCAACAAGGTGGTAAAGTCTGTACAGAAACCCTAAAGATTAATGTAAATAATACCAATGGTAGAATCTCAGTTTAGGGTTGGCAATATATTTATTAAGTTGCTTGTTTCTCCAGTTGATATGCAGGAAGAAGTGATTTGTGTTAATTTGTCTTTACTCTGTAAATTCCTAGTGGGCTGAAAGGTCAGGTATATATACATATTTTTGTATACACACACACATATATACATACACACTGTATATATCATCACTATTAAATACTAAAAAACTGCATTAATAAATATGCAAAATACTTTAACTTAAGAAGAACTCTAGTGATGTTGGTAATATAGAAGAGCTGCCAAGTGTAGCAGCAGTCTCTGAGGGAAATTTATACTGTAGTAACACAGGTAGGTCATTCCATACATGTAGTCTTGGGCTTACATAATTAAAAAAAATACCACACCATTAGCCCTGGCTGGCGTGGCTCAGTGAATTGAGTGCTGACCTGCAAACCAGAAGGTTGCCAGTTTGATTCCCAGTGAGGGCACATGCCTGGGTTGCAGGCCAGATCCCCCGATGGGGCATGTGAGAGGCAACCTATCAATGAATCTCTCTCATATCAATGTTTCCCTCCCTCTCTTTCCCTCTCTCTTCCCTTCTCTCTACAAAATAAATAAATTCTTAAAAAATAAAATAAAAAAAGAAAAATACCACCATCATTGTTATTCCTTTATCCTGACAGACAACCTTTTAATTTTCTGGGGTGGAAATCTTGACAAGATTTTTGATCAGTTGTTGGATTTTAATATCTCCCTTTGTCACTGAGCATCATAATTAGATCCTGCTCTTTGAAGTATGAAATCAAAGGTTTCCTAGATAGAAGAATTAACATTACCTTTATGTTAGAGCCATGTACTTCCGCAAGAAGGATTTGTTCTGATTTAAGTCCACAGAGATCACTCAGCTGTTTTTTTAAACCTGTGTACTTTTCATCCATATTCAGTCTTAGTCCATAACGTATAGGGGTAGTACCATCCAACTTAATAACTATCAAAGAGAAAAGATCTTTAATCAGTAAAATGCTGATTTCACAGGAAGTTTTACACTGTGTGTTATCTATGACTTGGTATTAGCAAATATTCCAATCTAGAGTCTTTATTTTCTATAAAGACAGTACTCAGGGATCATGTTGAGTGAAATCATCTTGTTTTTAATGTTCATCTGAAATAGAAGTGTGAGCGGCTTTGCAAGATTTCAGAGTTTCTAGTATGTTTGAAAATAACAGAGGAATCAATAAGCACAAAAATGGATCCATGTTTCAAGTCTTTCAAACCTCAAATCATGTCTAAATTTAGACCACTAGATTCAAACATGCTATCACTTTTTATGAGAATCCATTATAAACAAATGACCATACTTACTAATTCAGGCTGCTTGAAAAGGTAAAAGAAATGGAGTTAAACAATTTTTCAGAATGTTGTGACCTACCTGTTATTTCTAAGTGCATATAACTGTCCATTGGTAGTGGCAAAGACAAAAAATTGAATGGGTCAAACCGGACACTTATATGACCACATGTCTTGCATTTGACTTGGGACCTTAACTGCCCATGAAACAAATCTACAACAATTGATCGATTCCTTCTCAGATGGTTGTCCCAAGCCTATCAAAGAAAAATATTAAGAGAAAAAATATTTTTAAAAAATTTAAAATAATAGAATTTCTACACAAATTCAACAAATTCAACTGGTTAAATAAATGAGGTTTAAATATCAAGAATATAATCCTTAACATTCATTTAACATATAAAAGCTTTTTCCCTACAAACTTATAATTCAGCTACAGAATTGAAAATGTACTGCCCACTGAGAAAATAGAGAAAACCAGTTATTCAACAGAATATGATTCTTTCTGTTCAACCTTTAAAATATTAAATTCAGATGAAAAATACTATTTTTTCTTTGTTCTTACCATGTTAACAATAATGATTAGTAAAGTTCTTTGTCCGTTAAAAAGCAAATAAAATGTGTAACTGCTCACTATACATATTATGCTAGCAGTTATGGGACTCTTGATGTTCTGCTGAATAACTATTCCTATATCCTATCCCAAAGGTGTACAATGTAAAAAGGTAACATCTTCCCATTTTCATTAAGGATGCTTTATTTTGGCATTACTGCACAAAAATTAAGCAGAGACATACAAATTCCTTCACTTTCATACTAAAATTCTGATTACAGAATTTAAGTTGTGCAACACACAATTGTGGCCAGAACATTTTTATCTATTGCTTACATTAGAAAATCAAAACTGACAAACCTCTGCAGCTACTTCCCAGTCTGGTCGGCCATCACTGTCCTTCAGTTCCACATATGGCTTCTCATGGACTCGGTTGAGATCTTCATGAAGACCATCCAAGAGAAAAGCCAGAAGTTCCTGGGAGTCTTGTTGCTGGAACCCATTAAACCTGGGAGCATATTTTGCTATGGTCCACTATAAATTTAAGAGGAATAAAACATGCCCCATAATTCAACCAGAGGCAGTATAAGAAAGTAAATAGAATGGTATTTAGTCTGCCTTTATTTCTGCAAGTAGATTTTGGATAATCACAAAAGCTTTCTAATCTTAATCTCAAGTGACAAAAAAAAAAAAAAAAGTATCCTAATTCGGCATTATAAAAGTAAACAGTTCTTTAGGTACTCAGATGTTATTTAAGACAGATGAGGCAGCAATGTTAAAACAGCATTAGCTCACATTAAAAGAATTCCTATTATAATATTTTTTTTACAATTAACCTTTCTTGTCTTGCTGTATTCTAATTTTTATTATTACAGCAGAACAGCCTCATGTTTAACTGTAAGGACTTAGTAACTAGCTTGCAACCTTCGGCAAGCTATTTAACTGCTCTGAGCCTTAGTTCCTCAGCCATTAAATGGGAATAATAGGTCCTGACCAGATAGCTCATTTGGTTAGAGCATCATCTTGATAAACCAAGGTTGAAAGTTCAATCTTCAGTTGGCACATACAAGAAACAACCAATGAATGCATAAATAAGTAAAACAATGAATCACTTTCTTTCTCTCTAAAATCAATTAAATTAAAAAAACTGGGTCCTGGCTGGTGGCACAATGAATAAGGCGCCTGCCTGTGAACCCAAAGGTCACTGGTTCCATTCCCAGCCAGGGCACATAATGAGGTTGCAAGCCAGGTCTCCAGCCAGGTCCATAGCTAGAGGCAGATTAAAGGCAACCACACACCACATGATGTCTCTCTCCCTTCCCCTTTCTCTAAAAAATAATAAATAAAATCTTAAAAATAATGAGAACAATGCCTGGTAAGTGGTAGTCAAATTTTTAGTTACTGTAATTATTAATTTTTTTTTTAAGATTTTACTCATTATTTTCAGAGAGAAGGTCAGGGAGGGAGGAAGAAAGGGAGAGAAACATCAATGCATGGTTGCCTTTCATCTGCTTCCAGCTAAGGACCTGGCTGGCGACCTGGCTTGCATGCCTTGACTGGGAATCGAACCAGCAACCTTTGGGTTCGCAGGCTGGCGCCTATCCACTGAACTACACCAGCCAGGGCTTAATTACTAATTTTTAACAGAAAATGATTTTGCCTTATTTTTAAATAAAAATAATCCTAACTTAACTGAAATTCACTACAAATAATAATATAAAATTTTATCTATTATTCTTTCTTCCTGCCATTAAAAAAATTTCTACAGACAGTTAAACTAAAACTAAAAAACTACACATAAAAAACATGTAGAGAAAAATAATTACTGCAACAACTACTTAGGACTTAAATATTTTAATATTATTTTACTGCTTACCCGAAGTTTTAACGGGGCAATATTCTTCTGAGTTCCACTCCAAAGTTCTTGTACTAAATCCCCATAGCATTTAGCCATATGCCCCTTCATACCAATGGGATTTGTCCTAGAGGTTTGAGAGGAAGATTTGTTGCCAAAGATTCTCAAAAATAATCATGTGGACACAAAAATGCCTAGCATCTGTTTTCTCACATCAAAACATCTTTTTAAAATAAAAGTAGTATCCCCTGGCTCTTATTTAATACTAAATACAGCAAATAAGGTAAGACATTTCCCTCCCATAGTAAAGAATGAGGAAACTTAGGTGATATTGAGTCCATATCAAAGTTATAGAAAGTTAAGAGGCCAAGATTACCTGTTGAGTTCATAAAGATGTCTCCCTGAGATAAAATACTGTGTCAGTGGCTGTGTGTTACTAACACACTGGATGCTTGAGTTCATGAAGCATGTGTTTCCCAGGTTACTCAGACCTGTGGCTCCTTTTTCTGTGGGGACTGGAACAAAGAATATGAGAACTGAAGCCTAGCTGTAGTAAGACAGAGACCAGTTACTTATATTCTATGCAACACTTTTATAACCCTTCTTAGAAGACCTTCATTCCTTTCATGGATGAATAATATTCTGTATATGTATATATGCCATATAAAGTTTATCCGTTCATTTGCTGATGGACATTGCTTGTTTCCATTTTAGCTATTGTGAATACTACTACAATAAATACTGCTGCACAAGTATCTGTTTGAGTTTCTATTTTTAGTTCTATTGAGTACATTTCTAGGAATGAAACTGCAAGGGAGTATGGTAATTTTTTGTGTAGCTTTTTGGGAAACCACCAAACTATTATCCATCATGGCTATACCATTTTACATTCTCAACAGCAATGTATGACAGTTTCAATTTTTCCGTATCCTCACTAACGCTTTTATTGATTATAACCATTTTAGTTGGTATGAAGTGGTACCTTATTGTGGTTTTGTTTAAATTTCCCTAAGCATCCCTTTATGTTATTTCCCATTTGTGTAACATCTTTGGAGAAATACCTGAAAATCTAATGGTCCTTTATAAGCTGAGTTGTCTTTTGGTTGTTGAATTACATTGTTATTTACCTATCGAGATAATAAACCCTTATCAGATATATGATATATAAATAATTTCTCCCAATGTGGAAGCTGTCTTTTCACTTTTGTATGAATGGCTTTGGTACACAAAAGTTTTTAATTTTGATGAAGTTCACTTTATTTATTTTTCTTTTGTTGCTCCCGCTATTGATGTCATATCTAAGAATCCATCGCCAAACCCTAGGTCATGAAGATTTACCCCTGTGTTTTCTTCTTAGAGTTTTATAGTTTTTAGGTTGTTGATCACTTTTGAGTAACTTTTTGTATATAATGTAAGATAGTGGTCCAACTTTATTCTTTTACATGTGGAAATTCAGTTTTCCTAGAACCTATCTGATCCCTCCACCATGATCACACAACATCAATGACTTGACATTAACACGAACCAAGAGTCAAACATTGCCCTGAACTCCTGGACTAGATAACTGTTACAGAGTTCATCACTGCGCTAGATTCAACTATTGATGTGTATCTGCATAGCACCCTGGATTTTTATTTCTTTCTTTTATTTTTATTTTTATTTTATTGTTGTTGTATTACATCCATCCCCTTTTTGCTCCCCTCTATCCCCCTCCCCACCCACCCATTCCTCCCAAAGTCAATCCCACCTGTTGTCCATGTCCATTGTTCCTTTATACTAGGTTCTTGGGATTTTGATTTCTTTACTGATATATAATCAAACACCACCTTTGTGGAAGAAGTCATTGAGACGATGACAAATGTCACTGGTGATTATTCAGAAGAGCCCATGACTGGAGCACCAGATGAGTTCAGCACCACCATGAAACTAACAAGTCATCTCAGCACACATTCCACTAGCCATGTCCACCACCATGCTACCCACTGCTTTCCAAGAAGATTTGTGGCTTCAGAACAAGCCTACCACTATACAACAGAGGACTGTATAACACAGAAAACTAGCAAAGCACAGCATGATCTTCTCACCCCAGAAGAAACAGCAAGGCACTGATCCTGAGCAGAGTAGAGGAAATTTGACACAGTATGGGAGAGGGCCATTTCTTATTTAGTAAGAATTCAACAAATGTTCATTTGTATTGGTGGTGGTGGTGGGGAATATTCAACTGCAATGTTATAAAGATATTTGACGCTTCAGTAAAAGGAAAAAAAAATAAGAGTGTACTAGTCATTTTTGGAGTAGAAAGCCAAAAGTTGTTTACACTTCAATAGCTGAAAGAGGGGAAAAAAACAGTAACTTA
Source organism: Noctilio leporinus (assembly GCA_004026585.1). Taxonomy (NCBI): domain Eukaryota; kingdom Metazoa; phylum Chordata; class Mammalia; order Chiroptera; family Noctilionidae; genus Noctilio; species Noctilio leporinus. Next base: position 159,662 of record PVIW01003111.1, on the reverse strand, counting down.
AATACACTAGAAACTTACCCTTGTGTCTGTCTATTTTACTACTATTTGCAATAAAGGACATTTCCTCAGGCCAACTCATATCTTTATTTCGAACTGAAAAGACAGATAGGATTGTGTTAATTTCTTATTCATTAAAATCACACCCACTCAACTGCTTCTGTTAAAAAACAAAGTTTCTAAATCAGTTGCTGATTTCTAAATCAGCAACTATGAAGGAAAACTAAAGTTATTTTTAGTAAATGACTCTGAATCCATTCTGACTCTTTATACTGGGGACTTTAGAGTCACTTGATTAGATTTAATTAGTAAACTATTCCTTCAGTTACCTACCTGAAGTAAAATTGTATACCCAACCATCAAAAGAATTAAAGCTCTTAAAGTTAATATATTAGAAATATTACAATTCTTTCTTAAATTACAACTATGAGAATAATCTATTCATTTAATACAAAGGCAGTTAGCAATGTTCCCATGAATCTTGATGGGAAAAGACACACATAAGTTTTCAGTGACATGAACAAATCTATACGTGAAAACACAAATCAGCTTTGTTGGTGAGTGACTAGTGTTGATGACTAATAAAAGCCTATGTCACTAAGTATGAAAGAAAATTAGTCTTCTTATTCAAACTCAAAGAAGCAGCTTGAAAATTTTAAGAAACTTTATAAAGTTTCAACTGAATTTACTTGTTTCTACCACCATTTCCACCTCCTGACAATGAATGTAGACATATTTTTCTTTTAATGTAATCTAAATAGTATGTAGGATTATATAAGGGTTCAATGTGTTTTCTTTACCATAAAGAATATAATGATCAAATAAAAGTTGTTAAAATGATAAATTATCTCCCTAAAAATCTAATATAGATGCATGTTTCTTTCTTGTACCTTCAATTACCAGGTGTTGTTCATCTTGAATTTTCAAATATTCCAATCTATGATCTTCATCATCCAGAAGAGTAAGATAATTCTACGTATGGAGGAGGAAATGTTTCTATTAATTTGATGAATAAATATGAGACAGATACGAAAATAAAAATGAGTAACAATTAAAAATGTCCTTGTAGTTATATAACCCATGTGACAGATATTAGGCATGCTCTAATTGTTCAGAAATATTTGTAATTTAGGTGGTAAAATGAGGGAAAAACAACATATTTATATCATAAATATGCACTTTATATCTCTAAAACAAAGTTACATGAATTTTGGGGAGATCAAAAGGAGATTCTTACATACCAAAACAAAATTCACTGAAATTAAGATTTTCTGAAGAGCTTACAGAAAATTTCTTTACTACCCAGTATTAGGAAATGTGCTTACAATCAAGATGGAACTTGAACACTTACTAGGAACTGAAAATGTAAAACCAAATGTCATGTAGTAGAGAATTATACATTTTGTTTATGCTTACCTTATGTGAAGTGCTCATACAATTAATTCATTTAATTCCTACAACTTTCCTAAGGGAGATACTATTATTTTCCACATTTACTCATGAGAAAACTAAGATAGAGTTATATGACTTTCACTTGGCTATGTAATTAACAAGTGGCAGAGCCAGAACTTAATCCCTAGCAGTATGGCTCCAGGAGCTATGCTCTTAATGGTGACTAAAGGAGGATGTAAAAAAAGAAGGAACTAGGGAATTGGTTAAAACTATTCATAATCCAATTTCATACTATACTCTGAAACACAATGCATATTAAGCAATTAACAGCATTGCCTCAGAGATGAATGAAAGATAGGGGTCAGAGAATGGGAAGGAAGAATGCTAACTATATATACATTTGTATTGCTTGAATTTTTTAACGTGTATGCTACTTCAAAACAAATGAAAAATAAGCTCTATTTAGTTGAAAAAGAATATTTTCTGCTACTTTATAACAATAATCTTTATGAGATGATACTGTCACCCTGATCAAGTGGCTCTATGGTTGGAGTGTCATCCCATATACCAAAATGTGAGTTTGATTCCTGGTCAGGGCACACATCTAGGTTTTGGGTTTGATCTCCAGTTGAGGCAAGTACAGGAAGCCACCCATTGATGTTTCTCTCTCCTTTCCCTGCTCTCTAAAAATCAATAAACATATCCTCAGGTGGGGATTAAAAAAAAAAAAAGTAGTACTGTCCATGATGATCAAGTGACAAATATGTACATGTATGCATATAGTAATTTAAAAGATTAAAAGATGAAGTTTTCATTGAGTCCTTGGTATGGTTTTCAGCATAATTACTGTAGACAGTAAGCAATCCCATGCTCAAGAAATATGAATTTAACATTTCGTCTCTGAGTGACGGTGCCTTCATGACTCTGATGCCTCTTACCTCACTGTTGTATAGCCACAGGCGCATATCTTCTTCTTTTATGCGCAGCCTCTGAGATAGATATTCATGAATTTCCTTGATGGTCTGCATTCGACTAAAACAGCCTGTGTAGGCTAAGACTCGCTTTAATGGCGCATTTGGAGAAGGTACATTTCCTAGAGTTACAGTAATCACAATAAAGAAAAGACAGATGTTTAAAAAAGCACCCCTCAACAATGGGAATTACACTATTTTAGGAATAATGATGAAAAATAAGAATTAGAGGTTTAATAGCAGCTTTAAAATGGAAACAGGAGACCCAAGTATCTTTGAGTGAGTCCAAAGTCTTAACTTTGAAAGGAACCAATAAAATCCCAGAGGCCCAAATAATTGGCAGTACTTAGATCCCAGAAGAATGGGAAATATTAACAAACAATAGGCATTAATATTTTGGCTGCCCTCAGCTGGATCATACTCAAACCCAAAACTCAGCATAGGAATGGAGAGGATAAAATGGGACATGATTTGAATTTCCAAGATACATAATAGTAATTGCCTGATCTACTTTCTTAAAATAAACTGTCTTTGAATTACTAATCCCATCACTCTCAGGCCATTAATTGGTCCAATTATCTGGCACATTGGTACAATTACACATGACAATTTTACTTAAAATTCTAAGTAGGCATAGTCTAACCACATACTTCAAAAGAGATAGGGGATATAATGACAAGAGATTATGGAAATCAAAGGTAGGTCACCAAAACAATCTGCTAAACCCTGATGAAACTATTCAGGCAAAAATCCAGAAAAGCTATAGCTTAAAATGGTCATCTCTTGTCTACGAAAGGTTATAGTTTATGGAGAAACCTAAAACAAAAATAAACTTAACATACAGATATAATCCATCTAGGGTCCAATTATACATTCCAGGTAGTTTACCAACCATTCAATGGTAACTTAGTTTTATTCCTCTTATTAAATGTACTTTGAGTCTTCACCTACTAAATAAAGTGGAGAAAGGTACTGGCATCACTCGCTTTTTTAGAGCTTCCAAAAAGAATTCACTCACCTAAAATAGGTTGAAAAATCATCTAAAAACAATGATTTCTGTGGCTTTGTCTGTCAAAAAAGGCTATCTTTAAGTCATGGCAAATCTGTATACTTGTCACTACAAAAGGAATAAAAGGGCCTAGTACACAGCTGTATTAAACTGGGTAATGAGAAAGATGAAAACTATATTACATCAGAATAAAACCCAATCATGATCAATTTTAAAAACACAGCAAAGCAAATCTTTCACTATCAGCAAGCAGAGGATAATCCCCAAAAGAAAGCAAAAGAGCAAATTTCTATAATTATTAATCAGAGGATTAGTTATAAGATTACAGCAAGAAAGCATATTTTTATAAACTTCAAACTGATTAATGATTGATTTCACAACTAATTAGTAAGGAATAAAATTCCAAATTAAGAACAAATTTGGAGTATAATAACTATCCAGTTCTAGGATTCAGAAGCATTTGCAAATGAAGTGTCCACATCAATTTCTATTGTCCTAAGCCACATAAGAAATTTATTTGAATTCTAAACAGCTCATTAAGCAGGCAGCCACTTATACACAATTTTGTGCTTTTGAATAGCATCAACAAATCTAATGGAATTTACAGACCAGCAAAAATCTAGGATCAGCACAAGAGTTAGAAAGAATACTTACTAAAAGCACAACACATCTTGCCTCTTATGTTATATTTCAAAGAAATCAAAAAAGATATGTGCTATGAGTTCCATGGAAGCAAGGTAAATATTTTTATTCAATGGAAAATTAAATTTAAAAAGTTTCATAGGATTCTATTTCACCATTCCTTGATTTTGTTTTTCCCAAAGTTTGGTTAAGCAGAGGCCAAAATGCTTTGCTGGAATTCTTTCCAAACAATACGGGTAAGAATACCTGTATATTATCTGAATATAAACTTCTAAGTAAGACATTAAACAAATCCTATCTGATTTCAAAGGAGGGATGGTACATTAGGCATGGTTTGGGTTTATAGGTAGTTCTTGCATACTAAGTTATATGAGCTATAAAACATTGTGGAATTATTCACACAAAGTCTGCGACTCCTAAATGGATGAATTCTTTCTTTCTGCTTAAGAACAACTGCAAATATTTGAAAAGCAAAAGCAGAGCAAGTCCTGCCCATCAATGAAACTTAACTTCATAGAGAAATCAAATGGAAACCTTTTGCATGTAATATATTAAAAAAGGAACTTGCTTGTTTGTAATTAGATAGGCCTGATGTTTTTCAAAGCAAATGTGTCACTTTCATTTCCAAAAATATTCCTTTGCTTTGTATTGTCTAAGTCCCTTGACTAAGCATAAAACTTACCATGTTTTGTAAAAAGAAAAAAGAAAAAAAATGTTAAAACTAAGAAACACCAAAAATACAAAAAAAAAAAAAAAACCATATTGCCAAAGAGATCACTTCTAAAAACATGCGTGGAGTTGAAAAGAGAAGTCATTGACTGTCTGACTCTAACTTAGGTCAAGCAAATAATTTACAATGCTTTGTTCTCGAAGAAGCAAAGTATGTAAAATCTATTTTTATTTATTATTACTGTATTTTTTACAAATGAGGAAAGTAAATGACTCTTTCCAGTTTACTACTGAGATTCTTCCTTTACTCCTGCCTAGTCTTGCGCATGACCATAGATCTAAGCCCCATAGTGATTTACCGGTACAGTGGCACCAGACTTCGAGCATCTTGGTTTTTACTTTTTATTTTTTTAAGGACATGTGTGATATTCTTGCTGCATTCTTAAGTTACCTCTTGGTAAATGCTGAGGAAACATTCTCAGGCTCATCATACCCATATTCACCCAGATGTTAGACTGTTGTGTCCGAGTGGCAGGCTGCTGTCTTAGGAAAAGAAGATACCGAGGAAATAATTCCAGCTCTGGGATTTCTGTCTTGCTATTCTTGATTACCTGATATTTTAATAAATATAAAGTGATTTATTTTTAAACTGAAATGTTCAATAGACTTATTACTTATATTTCAGTTAGATTACAGAAATTCATAGATTAAATGACATGGTGTTTAAATACACCCAAGTTTCTATTCCTAAATCCATCTGCTAAGATTAGAACTCCTGGTGGGTATTTTCCTCCTCTAAAACAAACAAACAAACAAAATGGTGTTGATGATATTAGTAATAGTCACCATTTATTAACTATTTACTATGAATCAGATGCAACATTAACCAGATGCATTAATTATCAAAACAATTTTAACGAGGTAAATATTATTATCTCACTTTATTATCATTATTATTATCTCCCTTTTGCAGTAGAGATTGAAACACTGTTCATCTGAATCCAGGCAGGCTCTCAAACATTAAACTATGTATATCAAACATAATTATCACAATGTTTCCTTTATAAATACAGAGTAAGAAAGTCCCAGAAAGTAAGTGATTCACTCAAGGACCATCCTACCTCCTAATAAAAAATATATATGTATCTATCTAGGAGTCCTGATACCAAATAGAGTAGGATCCTTTTGGAACCAATAAATACAAACCCTAAATTCCTGACTCTACTTAAACATAATTATTAGCAACTCAAAATCAGTATCACCATTACAGACTAAGGTTGTATCACATACTTTTAACTCTTTCAGAAAGTAATCTAACTTATTATATCTCATCTTTGCAAAACCTCTGATATAGAAAAGTTCTAGCTTGGACATTATGTAAGGGCTAGTGTTTCTTGATATACCAAAAGAATCTTCTTACAAAGTATTCTATAGCATTGATAGTGTAATGAGTTTTCAGGGTAATGAACCTTGCTGTTCACTGTATAAGTACAACAAATGATGCTGCATAGTTAAATCACTGAAATTTGGTATTAGTATTGGGTTTGCCAAAAAACTCATTTAGTTCTTTTCCATAAAACAAATGACACATTCTTCATTTTTACCAATAACTACTGATTTGGAGATTTTGAGTATGTCGGCCATCTCCTGTGTGGTAGAATGTTAATCATTCTCTACATCTCAATTTGAAAGCTATCAACTTCAACCGGTCTACACAAGCGTAAGAGTGGCCCAAAACCCCTGAAATGAGGGAAAGGGACTCAGTGGAGCACAGCCATTTTTCCTGAGAGACGCCTTTGCATATCTATGGCTCATAGCTAGCTTCTTAAGTTTTGCAAATGACTATGGCCTTCCAAGGTGCCAAGGAGATGGGAGAAACTTGGACCACAGAATGGTGACAAAAGAGCTTATGGCCTGTGTGAGATTCTACCAGTGGCTAGGACCCTTCACCACAAACACTGCATCACAGGCTGCAGTCAGGGTTTAAAATAAGGTGGCAGCCATTAAGTGTAGAGCCACATGGTTTGAAAGGAGGTAGGGGGAGCCATGTGGTCTGAAAGAAGGAAAGAAGCCAGGCAGAAGGAAAAGAGGGCCATGCAGCCTGGGCTAATAAGAAAGTAGGCATGTTGCTACTTTGATCATGCCAGCTCCAGCTGTGTCCAAAAGACTCTGCCTTGCAGACCTAGACTCTTTCTCTGGACTCTTGAAATTCAAGACACTGAGGAGACTCTTTTAGGACTTGTGCCTTTTCTAGACTTCACCATGATCCACTGTGACACGGTGCATGGTTTCCTGGACTATGTATTATATGGAGACTGATGACACTATACTCCAGATCCTGAAGAAGAGAGCTGACAGATAACGAATGGGGAACTCTGGGCATGTTTTTGGCTTATAGCCTTTTGGGAAGCAAGGGAAGTGCTGGGTCTCATGGAAAAAAAGGGCTCTGAGTTGAAGTGCTCACAGCCACCCCCCAGGTTGGAATACTGTAAATAAGGACATGTATTTCTCAACACTAATTACTGGATCTTACACTAAGTTGCCATATGAACGAACCCCACTTTGCTTGGCAGCACTTTTTTCATACACTGCACAAATCTTTTTCTTTTCACATTTCAATTGCATTTTTACTTTTCTTGAAATAATAAAGTATAATATGCTGAAAATGTCACTTATTTTCTTCCATCTTCAATATTAAAATGGCTACACAAAAATTCACCAATTTTGATGTTTTTTTTAAAGCACACTGATATGACAGCTATCACAATACAATCTAACAAAATTGCTTCGAATGAAGTTAAAGACAAGTAAGTGCTACTAAAGCCATCTTATGGGAAAAAAACCAAACTTTTTGGCCAACTCAATAATTAGTTTTTGTGTGCCATTAGATGAAAAAGGTTGAAAACCGCTAGCCTAGTCTCATGATTCCATGACTTTGTTTAGTCCAGTGACTATTCTCTACACTCCATAAAAGCCATGTACTCCCACAGGAACCATCATTGCACTGTTGGTGCCTAATACAGCAGTCAATACATTTACAAATAAATGAATGAATGTGAAAGAACCTAAAATTTGTTCAACTGACTTGAACAGGTATTGAGCACTGTGCTACTGTAAGAAAGAACTAATTTGTGGATCGTGATGTTCATAATATAAAAGTAATAGAAATATAAGATCCCAACTATGACTGCTCCTCCTATAAGGCACTATTGGCTATACTTACAGGTCTAGGAAGGGCCAGGTTTGCTCCATACCAATGATAAAGTGCTCGCCACACTGGCTCGGGGACCATTTCATAATCTCTTCCATGGACTAGCTGTGGAGTTCGTTTTAATCGTCCGCCTTCTAGTGTTAATGATGTAGCCTTAGAATAATAAAATGTAAATCTTGATTTTTAAAAAATATTTTATTTATTTTTAGAGAGAGGGAAAGGGAGGAAGAAAGAGAGGGAGAGAAATATCGATGTGCGAGAGATGCATCATTTGTTTACCTCTTGCACACCCCCAACTGGGTACCTGGCTCACAATACAGGCATGTGCCCTGATTGGGAATCGAACTGGCAACTTTTCAGTTCACAGGCTGGCACTCAACCCACACCAGCCAGGGTATAAATGTTGATTTTTTAAATATTACAGTCTCTTGTGTTTTAACAAAATATAAACACAGAAGAACAAACACACTTCTATACTCAGTTTTGTGTTACAGGAAAACAAACTCCAATTTTTGAAGAGATTTTTATTTTTAACTTTCAAAACAAACTAACAAAGGAACTTAAAGCAAATCATTTGAAGAAATCATCAGAGGATTTGGAATTAATAAGTCTGGTTTTTACAGATTTCTCTCAAACAATCTTTACTATCTTGAAAAATATCCCATTTATGTGCAAAACTACTATTTTTACAGTAGCTGTTCTAAGAATAACAGCATTTCCGAAGATCACTACACTGGTTCTTTGCAAGTACTAAATCATACACTATTCTCTTACAAATATACTGTGCAAAAAGATTCCTATCCACAACAGGTTAATTAAATGAACCACTAATGTTTTCTTATGTGCTAAAACCTCTAGAATAAAATTTATTAGCAATCTGAAAGAGAATGACTTTCAGTAGATGTCAAATTACTTACCTTTACTGGTTCTTGAGTTACTAGTGGCTGGTTATCAATAGCCCCTGGTTTTTGAGGATTGAGATGCAACAAAATATTCCCATTGGCTCCTAGCAAACATTGGTTGTTATTGTCAGAAGTATTATGTTGTCGAGCAAAGCACATATCTGTCCCTGGTGTGGCAGAGTACAAAAAGCCTGTAAGGAAATAGGGAATGGAATCTCTGGATTTTCAGTTATTGTACATAAATAGGCTTGAAGATATGAATTCAATGTCCATGTATTAGGTTAATGCTATTATCCTGTCAGCATGTCAGTAAAGATTCTGACCTACTGTAGAATCTAGAAAATAAAAATGTATTCTTCTCTGGACAAGGTCTAGCATAACACTAGGTGGAATAAAGATTAAAAAAAAAAAAAACATTCCCTACTAAATCTTTTTGAAAAAGAAGCATTAATATTATTGGGTTGGCCAAAAAGTTCATATAGACTTTTCCATAAAATAGACACATTTTTAATTTTCACCAATAACTTTACTGATTTGGACAGTTTTAGTATGTCAGCTATCTCCCACTACTGGCTTCTAGTGAGTAGAAGCCAGGAGTTCTGCTAAACATCTTCCAAAGCATAAGAGAACCCCATGGCAAATAATTATTTGGCCAAATGTAAATAGTATCAAGAAATTTCACAAACTATTTTTGACATGTTTGATCAGTCATAAAATCTTCTCTAAACACTGCACAAATCTTTTTTTTTTTTTTTTTATATTAAAGTCATGTATTTAACATGCACAAATCTTTTATTGCATCTAAGTTACCTTTTTCCTTTTCTTGAAATAATAAAGCATAATATACCAAAAGCATTGCATATTTTCTTCTATCTTCAAAATTAAAATGGCTACATAAAAATTCACCAACTTTGATAATTTTTTTGAAATGCACACAGATATTACAGCTGTCACAGTACAATCTAACAAAACTGGTTTCAATAAAGACAATTAAGCACTAACAGAACCATTGTACAGAAAAAACTAAACAACTTTTTGGCCAGCCCAATACCATGGAAATATACGCACAGAAAAATGATTAATGATGTCAGTCATGAACTTCAATGACATTTTAATTTCAACTCTCAACTACATGTTAATCTCAGATAAACATTCTAGTCATCAGTTACTTTGAACCTTCTAACTGTGGCACTGCTCAGCCTGTAGGTTAACAGGTTATAGAGTGAACATACCAAAAAGACCTTAGAGAGGGTTAAGATATAATCTTGGTGTTAAAGCCATTCAGAGGGAGTACTCCTAGGACTGCTAAGTGATCTTTGTAATGTCAGATGGGGAGAGAAGCAGTAAATTCTGCAGTTTCCTGGAGGAAATGCTAGCTCTGTCCAATGTACCTACTCTCTCCATGGAAAAGAAAGAAAGATCTCAAAGACAAGATAACAACAGAATATAGAGAGTCCTGTTCCTATATCAGCACAATAATAGGGGATCAGCATAACTTAGTTGGGCCATAAAAACACCAAAGCATCTTCCTCGTCTTTCCCAACTTAGTACAGAACCACCAAGTTTTAGGTACAGGGCTGAAGGGAATTATGGGAAGCATTATGAATTCTTTCTCAATATTTTAACAAGACAATCCCCAAATTATGGCCTGACATGCCAGAATTTGATATGAAGGTGCATTTAATCCAATAAAGGCATGCATATAGTTAGAGTCCTAAAGATAGAAATTTATGAATTTTTTTTAAAAGATTTTATTTTTAGAGAGGGGAAAGGAGGAAGAAAGAGAAGAAGAAAAATGTTGATGTGCAAGGTATGTATCAATCAGTTACCACTCGCATGACCCTCAATGGGGACCTGGCCCCAACCCAGCTCTGTGCCCTGACAGGGAATCAAACAGGTGACCTTTCAGTTCCCAGGCCAGCACTCAATTCACTGAGCTACATCAGCTAAGGCAAAAATGTAAACTTTTTAATTTTTAAAATAATTTTAATGGTTTTTATAGTATATACAAAATGTTTTTTGATAATTATTTCTAAATTAAGACCATCCAAATATGTGATATTTTAAATTATGCTTCTTGAACTTGTCTTTCTTCAATTTTTTATTGTTCATAACAGTTGTCTCAATTTTTCCCCCATTCCTCTCCGCTGCTCCACCACCCCCAGCAACCACAGTCAATCCTCACCCTGTTGTTCATGCGTCCTTTCTACAAGTTCCTTGACTAGACCCTTCCCCTTCTTTCCTCCATTATCTCTCCCCACCCCACTGCAGCTTTCCCTCTGGTCTCTGTCAGCTTGTTTCTTATTTCCATGTCTCTGGTTCTATTTTGCTCGTTTGTTCATTTTGTTCATTAGGTACTACTAGCAATATGGAGAAATGTGGCTTAATCAGTGAAAATATTTAAGAATCTTAGAGTCATTTCATCCTAGACTTACTTCTGTGAATGGAAGCCTATCCTACCAAGCACATTTTGACAAAGTACACTCCTTTAAGAATGGACTCTGGCTAAACCTCATGGGAAACAGGCCATACTTACCACTGACAGCAGTTTCTGAGGCTTCAGATGCAGTAGAAACATTGTCTGAAAATTTCTCCTCTGTGGTGTTCACATAACTGAGGCTTCCTCCCCCAGTTCTATCTTCACTCTGCTCTAGAGAATGTACTGCTGTTCCAAATAAATATCTTCCTCCATTCAGAACAGATGATGGCTCAATCACAACAGGGCTAGCATCCTAAAAATCATGAAGTCAGAGATTAAGAGGCAAAATTTAATAATGTGACAACTATGCAGCCTTCCAAAATGAATCCCAAAATTATTCATTGTTTCTAATCCTCCTATGGTTGGCTACAGTCATTTAAAAACATTTTAATGTATAAATTTTAACTTCTTCAAAGGGGAAGAGTATGTATAAATAAAATTGGTTAAGAATGACTAAGAACAGATTGCAAAGGAATCTGTACTGTATAAAGTAATTTAGACTTTGTTATTGTTATGTGCTATTCAGTGTGCTCCGACTCCTGGTTACACTATGAATGAGTGATGTTCATAACCGGTGAAAATCAGCCCCACTTAGACCCTGCAGATTCATGGTTATGACTTCTTTTATTTTGAAAGAATAACTTTCTGAAAAATTAAAGTCTTCTCCTCAATCACTTTGTTATCCTTCAGAAATTCACTTTCTTCTTGCTGTAAGTGTTCTTCAACTTAAATAATGTCTGCATAACTATCACATGGTTGACAGATAACTCCTTTTTAATTTTATATTTACTTCTGTATTCCATTCATAAAGTGTACTTATACACTTTAAATTACTAAACAAATTTTTATAGTAATATACTTTGAAGGTTAGGTCCCCTTAATCCTACTAGGGCAAATAATTTTCTTCAAGTTTTCTTCTGAATTTGGTATTTAACAGAATTTCAAGGAAAAACATTTGAAATTGTATTTTAAATGTTTTAATTGGTTTGGAAATCTTATATGAAGACTATGTTTCTAAAGAAAATTTAACTGAGCCCTGGCTGGTGTGGCTCAGTGGACTGGGCTTGTGAACTGAAAGGTCACTGGTTCAATTCCCAGTCAGGGCACATGCCTAGGTCATAGGCCAGGTCCCCAGCTGGGGATATGGGAGACAACCCATAGATATTTCATCAATGTTTCTCTCCCTCTCTTACCCTCTCTCTAAACATAAAATTTAAAAAAATAAATGAATAAAAGAATATTTATATGAAACCCTCTTATTCTGAATAGCTTAGTCCATAGTTTGAACCTACAAATATCACTGGCAAGAAAACAATAAAAATGTTACTAGGCATTAAATTTGTTAGGTTGAGTTTTATAGTAATATAGAAAATGAATGGTGGTGATAGTTGCAATCTTTGCCTCAGACTGTAGATTATACCACATGCTTTTAACATGGCACAGTGAATGATATACCCTTTAGACTGGGAGAATTGGGCTCTTCTCTTCTTTTCCAAAGTACCAAACTAGAGTGGTCTGTTTACCCACTGTCTTTGGCTTTCCTTCCTATTTGAGGAATCTATAGCTCTCAGTGTCTAGCACTGTCTGAAACTGTCACCACTACTCAGCTTTCTTCCTTCCCATCCTCTGCCCTATTTTTCTTGTCATTGCTTCTATTCTTCTTGGCTTTCAGTGAAATTGTCAACATTTACAGTCAACTAATTTTATCACTATTTCTATATGTTGAACAAACCAATAAAGGTCATATATTGTAGTCATTAGCACTTTGTGACTGTTATTTCCCATTGCTCTGGGAAATTCTTCCCCCTTAAATATCAAGGAGTCTTTTTGTTTTTACTCACTTCCTGGTCTTGAACTATTAGAAACTATCTGAGAAGCCCGTGTTTTTACGAAGATAAGTCCCTAGATAGATAAAATTTCATACATGGTGAGAAATTTCCTTGTTTTATCTGAGTTAATGATTTTTAAAAGGCTTATGTGGAAATCAAATATAAAGATAATGCTATTTTGAGAATCTTATGATTCATTCTGAGTGGTACAAATAGTTTTTGATATTCCAACATTCAGAATTCACATTCTTCTCTATGCTGCTGCTGCTTCTTTTAATACTTACACATATTTACAGGTTAAGGCAAATGTAGGGTTACAGTTGTGAGTATGCAAAGTACAGTTTATTCTTGAATCATTATTTATTATTGTATTATTTTCCATACAAACTGTAAACCTACTTTTGCACCACTCTGTATACTACAAGTATGATTTTAAACAACTAACAGTTACACCAATTTTTTAAAAAAAGATTTTATTTCATTATTTCCAGAAAGAAGGGAAGGGAGAGAGGCAGAGAAGGAGAGACATCAATGTATGATTGCTTTTCACCTGCCTCCAGTAGTTACACCAATTTTATATTTCATTATGCTACTGAAAGGCAGTATGGCATAATGGAAAAAGTACTAATGTAGGAATGAAGAGACCTGAGTTCAAGAGATCTACCTAAGGTAATAAAGTAATTGCCATAAACAATTTTGAGTAATTAAAAACTTCAAGGGACCTCAGAGGCTTCATTGTAAATTTAGATGAATGAGGTGCTTAAAGTGTTTTCTAGTTCTAAAGTAACATGATAAATGAAATAGTAAAATCTATATATGAATACTAATTGCTGCATCCTCATATTTCTCAAACAGGAAGAAAGCTATATATACTATAATCATCATTTCTTCCCATTTATGTTTTTACAAAAGAAGATTTAACTGAGGAGAAAAACACTTAACTCATTAAAAAAGGATCAGATCAGCAGGATCCTATGAGGAGATCAAGTATTCAAACTCAAGTGAATCACAGCAAATCTGAGGCAAACCACTCCTGAGACAGCATTGTTTATTTTTCCTGCTTTTTAGGCATGCCACTATCTGAAAGATACAGTTGGCTAAGCTCTCACAGACAATTAATGACTCACCAAAGCAAATATATGCCATTTTGTGAAGAGAAAACATCAAAGCTAATTGATGTCTCAGGTAGGGACTCAAGTCCAGAGTAAGATCAAATTATCCAACACATTAAGGACACTGATTAAAAAATTTTTTTTAAATTTTAAAAGCAAGGCATTTGTCAAAGATGCCAAGTATACTGGAAAGGTAAATTTTAATCAGTAATTAATTACTGCTGCTGCTACTAAAACTGCTGCTACTACTGCTACTACTACTACTTTTACTTTCTCTAACTATACAGGGTGTTATCTACTTGTTAGGCATGGAGCTAAGTGCTTCACAGATATTATTAACTCATTTAATCTTCATAACCATATTGCAATAGGTATTATTATTAATCCTATTGTTCATATGAGAAAATTGAGGCAGAGAAAAGATAACTTGCTCAAGGTCATATGGAAAGTAGAAAGACTAGGACTCCAACATAGGAGTGTAATCTCATTACTATTATCCTAGGCTGGTTTCTCATAATATTGGCTAATACTTATTGAGTACTTACTACGTACCAGACACTATTCTAAAACATATAATATGTATCGACTCCTTTAATTCTCATAACACTTTATGGGGGAGGTTACTGTTACTACTCTCAATTTATAGGTAAGGAAAATAAGGCCCAGGATGCTACTTCTTAAAAAAGTTATTTACATTTAGAAGGAAGTTATTCTTTATTTTAGTAAATAATACTTTTCTAATAATACATATCTTCAGAAACAAATGCTATTATTTCATTTACATGTTCCTCTTATTAAATAAGTTGTCATAGGTCTCTTCCACCTTTCCTACCATATAAACTGGTACTAGACAATACAGAATGCCAGAGTAGGGAAAGAAATATGATTAAGTGCAATTTCCTTCTCTACATCTCTCTCTTATCTTCCTCCACTAATTCTTTTAATGCACAGGACAGTTATGGCAGGCAAGAACAAACTGGGTTCTTGTTCTCAACAATATGCTATTTTTAATAAGAGATGTGCTGCTAAGAGCAAGACCTCTATCAAGTTCCTACAGGAGGCAAAAAGTAATACTTCAAACACAAAGCTAAGTTATTGAGTTTATAGCCAGTAAGACATTAATAACCATTCATTCTAAAGCCAAGCTAAGAGTATAAAAACCAAAAGTATTTCAAAATAGACTGTGACTCATTACCCAATGTTCTCATTTTCTACCTACAATCACCATCATTATCTACCTACAAAGTCTCTGTCTGAAGTAATTTGCCTACTTTCATTCCTTCAACCGTTTCCAATTACACATTTTACATGTGAAAACAAACTATTAAACACTGTGAAAGGAAAAAAGAATCAGGCAGGGGAATGAGGTAAATAATCTACCAAAATTCTGATAAACTTACCATATAGGAAAAATATAAATAAAATTATTAGAATTTTGGTTAGCAAGCATTTGGTAACTAACAATGAGCCTGTATATGTATCAACTGGTTCTTCAAAAATGAAAAATTGGATTCCTGAAATTACTTTTCTCAGTTTCTAATTCTGAAAAAAAAAAAATCCCTTCTATGTTTTAAATAAGATTAGAATACTCACTGATGATAAGTTCTTCTTTAATTTTTTATTTGGAACAATGGCAGGTTATCATTTAGAAACTGGGTTCTCCAAAAGTTGCTGGTTCCATTCCCAGCCAGGGCACATTACAAGGTTGCAATCCAGGTCTCCAGCCAGGTCCACAGCTGGAGGCAAGTGAAAGGCAACCATACACTGATGTCTCCCTTTCTTCCTCCCTCCCTTCCTCTCTCTCTAAAAATAATTAAATCTTTAAATTAATAAATAATGCAGAATATATTGTACTCCTTAATTTATTATCTAATGTTCTTTACAACTATCTTAATTTTTAAGGCTTTAATAATACTCTTAATATCTTATATGGTATTCATTGCTTTTGTAATGCCATAATTATGATTTGAGTTTATTTTTAAATGTTTATTCCAAATTTAAGTCCATTATTTTACACTTACTAGATATGTATTTATTTTTATTGATAGAAGAAGCAATAATGTAAATGAACATGGTTTTTTTAATGAGGCCAAAAATTTTTCCATTGTATCTAATCATTAAATAGGAAAATGTGACCACTACAAAAAAAAAAAGAAGAAAAAAAAAGAAACTGGGTTCTAACATTAATTCTAAAATTACCTTTCTTGAATAGAAAATCAACACTGCTCACCCAAGGGTCTTCAAGTTTTTGATGGAAAAGGTTAAATAATGAAGGACAACATAAAAAATATGGTTGACCTGCCACTGGATTTAAAGTCAATCCTTAAATTTGATCCCAGAACTTCCATTCTGAGAAAGAAATTCAGGTTACCTTTAATTCTAGCCTCAGGTTCCTCACAGGTAAAAAGGATACAATATCACCTTCCTCACAGGAATGTGAGGATTAAATGAGATATGTAAGATGTATATACGTGCACCCCCATGTCCCAAATTACCTTCCTCACAGAGCTGTTTCAGGGAGGAAATTTATGTGTAAGTAGAGAGCCTGATACATAACAAGTATTGTATGGGTAATCATTTCTTTCCCTTTCAAATCTTTATATATGCTGGAACAATTTTTTAAAAGAATTTTTATTTTTTTAAGATTTTACCCATTATTTTTAGAGAAAAGGGCAAGGAGAGAGGAAGAAAGGGAGAAAAACATCAAATGTATGGTTGCCTTTCTCCTACCTCCAGTTATAGATCTGGCTGGAGACCTGGCTTGCAGCCTGGTTATATCCTGACTGGGAATCGAACCAGGCACCTTTGGGTTCGCAGGCTGGCACCTATCCACTGAGCCATCAGCCAGGGCTACATTAGAACACTTTTACTTAGCCAGTCGCCACACAGAGCCTATAAAACTGAAAATCCTATGAAAAATGTAGATAAACAGAACTCTTACTCACATATTTGACATAGTCTTTCCACTGCTGCCACCACTGCATGGAAATGATAAACCAATTGTGTCCTGGTTGTAGACCATACCTGCTCTCCCGTTCTAACCATCCTCTGTACATACAAAAGAAATTCAGTACATCAAATGGTGCGTGAAACAGATGACCACACACGTACAAATTATCATTAGCTATTTTTACAAAGGAAAAACATGAAACAAATGGATACATTTGGGAGATTGCTATAATTTCAGTTAGTGAAACAGTGATGAGCCAATTTCAGGGAGTCATAACACCACTATCAAGCATCATACTTACATTTTAAACACAGTTTTACTAAGGAATATTTTATATAATATACAATTCATTCATTTCCAGACATGTGGAACCATCAGCACAATCCATTTTTAGAATATTTCTATTAATCCAACAAATATCCTGTGCCTATTTTTAGTCAATATGTTGCCAACCCTCTTCTGACCCAAAAATCCACTTAGTTTATTTCCTTTCTTAAAAAAAAAAAAAAAAAAAAAAAAAAAAAAACATCTTTATTGCTTCTTAGCCTTTTGGCTAAGATCAAGTGTAGTATCTGTTCTTATCAGTTAAAAAAGACTTTATTTATATTTATTTATTTTTAGAGAGAGGGGGAGGGAGAAAGAGGGAGAGAAACATCAATTGGTTGCTTCCTGCATGCCCTCCAACAGGGGGCCAGCCTACAACCCAGGCACGTGCCCTGACCACGAATCAAATGGGAGACTTTTTGCTTTGTGGGATGATGCCCAACCTATTAAGCACACCAGTCAGGGCAACTAGTCTATTTTCTATCTCTTATAAATTGCCTGTTTGTGAACATTTCATATAAGTGGAATGATGTAACACAAGGTCTTTTACATCTGGCCTCTTTTAATTAGCATAATGTCAACAGCAGTGATCTAACTACAGAGATGAAGGGTATTTTTTATTCTTTTTGCTTAGGTCTACTTTCCAATCTTTTGGCAATAAATATGACCTATTTTGTAAGAAGAAAAAATTGCTACCGTTTTATGTAATGTCTTTAAAAATTTAAATTTAGTACTCAATGCAATTTTAATGTGAAATAGAATTGGATTTGTAAATCCCTTGGTTAGGAAGTTACTTGAAAATATTTCAATATGTAACTGTTTTGGAGAAACAGGTGTTACTGTAATTATTTCACTAAAATAGGTTATGCTGTTACTTAGTAACAATATTATTTCACATGTTAGCAATTTTAACTATAGAATGAAAAATACAAAGACTGAAACTACAAACTTACCTAATAATTTGTCCTTCCTCTTCTGGAGTAGCTGGTCTTAACCCCAAAACTATGTGACATACCTAAAGAAAAAAGTGGTAAATTAAACTTCACTGACTGCTGCTAATGGCTAGATTGTATTTTTCATGTTTTCTGTAGAGCTTTCAACTAATGAATTATTAATGAGTCACCTGAACAAATTAGAACTTTAAAATTTTAGCTATTTAAAAAAATAAATCATTTAAATGAAGGCCAAGTTTCAAGTCTCAAAGTAAGATAGGGGAAAGAGGGGCAGAGGGGAAGAGAAAGAAGAAAAAGAGAGGGAGGAAGAATGAAAAGAGAAAGAAACCACTTTTTAGAATATTCATTAATACAAGATATTTTAATATATCTCATGCAGTGAATATAATTTTCTTTCCTGAAATCTGAAGAGCATACCATGGCACTTGGGGAAGATGAGGAGAGATGAAGAGGATACAGGAGATGAAAATAAGGGGAGAATTGTAATTTGAACAGCTCTAAGAAAAAAATTATTATCCCTAATGCTTTTTAAAGCTCATTTCCTTCTCTCTATTCTTTTTTTAATTTAATTTTATTGTTGTTTTATTTCATCCATCCCCTTTTTCCTTCCTTCTGCCCCCTTCTCCACCCACCCACTCCCCCCAAAGTTAATCCCACTTGTTGTCCATGTCCATGGTTCTTCCATACTAGTTCCTTGACTAAACTGCTCCCCTTCTTTGCCTCCTCCTCTTCCCTCCCACCTTCCCCCTCCCTCCTTCTCTATTTGGCTTCTCTACACGTCATCACAGAAAATGTGATCTTTTTGAAAATTCCATCATAAAAATTTTTTAAACTACAGAAGAATTAAAACAATTTTATACTAAATGTTATCATACACATTGCCTAGATTCTAAAGTTAACATTTTATTATTCTTGCATCTATCTATCCTTTAATTAATCTGTTGATCCATCTGTCAATTCATCTTAATTTCTGGATGCATTTCAAAGTAAATTACAGATATTAGTACAGCTCTCTCTAAATACATAGCATGCCTGCCTAACATTAACTAGAGTTAAATACTGGTTTACAGCTTTTGTTCACCTTTTAGGTAACATAATAATATACAAAGGTTTCTAAGATTCATACATGTCCTATTTTATTGCTGAGTGGAATCCAACTGTTAAAATATACCACCGTTTGTTTTATCCATTCTCATATTGATGTTTACTGGGCTTTTAATAGTTTTTATTTTTCCAAAATTATAAAATGAAAATATACATAACTTCTTATAGTCTTTTTCTTTTAATCCTCACCCAAGGGTATGCTTATTGATTTTGGAGAGGAGAGGAGAGGGGAAGGGAGGGGATGAAAGGGAGAGAAGAGGAGAGAGGCAAGAAGGGGAGGGGAGGGAAGAGAAGAGAACACTGATTGGCTTGCCTCCTACATATGCCTGACCAACAAGGGATCAAAATTGAAACCTAGGTATGTGCCCTTACTGGGGATCAAATCCACAGCATGTGTGTGTGTGTGTGTGTGTGTGTGTGTGTGTGTGTACCAATGAAGTCACCTGGCTGGGGTGGCTTTAAATTTTTTTAAACTTTTCAATTAGAGTTGACCTTCAATGTTGTATTAGTTTCAGGCATACAGCATAATGGTTACACAATCAGACACTTTACAAAGTGATTCTCCACAATGTTTTAAGTACCCACCTAGCACGGTACAGTTATTAAAGTGTTACTGAGCACATTCTCTGAGCTGTATTTTCATCCCCATGACTATTTTGTAACTTTGCGCTTCATAATCTCTTCACCTTTTTTTCACCCAGTCCCCCAATCCCCCTCCCTCTGGTAACTATCAGTCTGTTTTCTGTATCTATAAATGTTTTGGTTGTTTGTTCATTTTTTTCCTTTAAATTCTGTATATAAATGAAATCATACTGTATTTGTCTTAACCTGACTTATTTCACTTAGCATAACACCCTCTAGGCCAAACCATGTTATCACAAAGTTTACTCTTTTTTATGGATAACATTCCATTGTACACATATACCATGTCTTCTTTACCTAGTTGTCTACTGATGGGCACTTGGGTTGCTTCCATATTTTGGCTATTGGAAAAAGCTGCAAAGGACACTGGGATGCATATACATCTTTGAATCAATGTTTTGGATTTCTTTTAATAAATACTCCAGAAGTGGAATTGCCAGGCAGTTTTATCTTTAATTTTTTGAGGAACTTCCATACTCTTTTCTATAGTGGCTACACCAATCTGTAATTCCACTAACACTGCCTCAGGGTTCCCTTTTATTTACACCCTTGTCATCTTTTGTTGTTTGTTGATAGATTGATGATAGTCATTAAGACAGGTGTGAAATGATATTTCATTGTGGTTTTAATTTACATTTCTCTAGTGATATTAAGCAACTTCTCATATCTCTTGGCCATCTGAATCTCCTCATTTGAGAAGTGTCTATATTAAGTCCTCTGCCCATTTTTTAATAGTTTGTTTTCTTGCTGTTTTGAGTTCTTAATAAATTCTGGATATTTATCCCTTATCAGATACATCTTCGGTGAATATGTTCTTCTATTCAGTAGGTCTTTCCTTTCTGTTGATGGTTTCTTTTGCTGCATAAAAAGTTTCTAGTTTGATGTAATCCTATTTGTTATTTTTTCTTTTGTTTCCCTTCCCAAGAAGATATATCCAAAAAAATATTGCAAAGAGAAATGTTAGAATTTACTGCTATGTTTTCTTCCAGGAGTTTTATGGTTTTGAATTTTTTATTTAATTCTTTAATCCATTTTGAGTTTATTCTTGCATATGGTATAAGACAGTGGTCTTTAAAAAGAAGTGGCCTAGTTTCATTTTTTGCATGCATTTGTCCAATATTCCCAACATCATTTATTGAATAGCCTATCTTTACCCCACTGTATGTTGTTGCCTCCTTTGTTATATATCAATATACGAGGTCTGTCCAGAAGGTATCCAGCCATGTAATAGGAAAACTAGAGCTATTTATTGAAGAAGATACAAGAAACACTGTACATAGAGCAATGATGCCTCAGTCCCCTTCAAAGATGGTACCTTGGGACCTCACACCACAGTTCTCTGACCTTCGCAGGAATGTGTTAACAAGAAAAAAACAAACAAAAAAACAAAACAAAACAAAGGAAACAAATTAAAAAGGAAAGAAAAACAAAATAAGGAGAATCTAAAATGCCACTACTATATCAACTGAAATATTTATGAACTATGAGAAATGAGAAACCATAAATTATTTTTAAAAACTGGAGCAAGAGAACTATTTTAACTAGAAAAATATCTAAAATCTACCATGCCCCATGACTTATTGTTCACTCCTAGCACTGTTTCTTCTCTTCTCCCTCAATCTTTCTTTCTGGGACCTTCTAAAGAATTAAATAAATAAATAAATAAATAGGCGACAGCCTCAAAGCTAAGATAATCTCCTGACCACATACATTAAAAAAATTACAGTTGCCTACTTATGATCTATGTCTCTGTTCATACTGCCTCACTTGTTAAGAAGGGCCTTCAAAGAGACAAGAGTGAAGAAAAAGCAAATTACGATGGCTTCTGCGATGTAAATTATCCCCCATGAGTCTATATGCTCCTCTATCATGAATTACAGTAAGTAAACATAGTCACCTACTTTTTGTTTTCCTATCCCCACATAATGATTTTTTAGAAGCTTCTATAGGCACACATGCTACACCTTACCATTTCTAGGCAGTGTACAGGCTAATGGAGTTATATTTTTCATATGTGGTTTTGCAACACAGTTGCACTATTACATAATACAAAAGATACGGAATTACTGCCACCACTATCCTTTGTACCTGACATATACCTTGAACATACCTGGAAAAGGAGATTCAAAAATTCATTGGCAAGAACATTCTTCACACTCCAGATCTGATAGTCTTCTAGAGTAAGATGGCCCATCTGAAAGAAATAATATTCAAAAAGATCTCATATTAAGAATGTCCTAATTTTTACAGCATTTGTATAAAACTTTGTTTATTAAACTTATATTGGTAATTTGTCTGAAAACAAACCAATAATTTAAAGTAGATTTTATGTGTTATCTAACAAGTAGGCCAGCTATGATAAATTTAAAAGTAACAAAACTCCATTGAAACAGTCAATGGTAATGAGGACAATATATCATCGATAATCTTCTTCCTTCAAGACCTGGAAAAAAATGGAGTATTCACTGTTTTTTTTAATGTGATAAGTTTATCTTATTATCCTCTGATGCAAAATGCAAGATTCCTCTACAGCACAGAAATCAATACATTAAAAGGCCATGAAAAAGTAGTGTGAGACACATGCAGGACAAAACGTACAATTTGGAGGGTCAGGTTATTTCCTATGTGAACTGACACTACATTGTCACTGAGGAACACATTTACAATACTGTGGAACTGCACTTGCAATGTGGTACAAACATGACAACCTCCAACCATGCCTTCAAGTACCTCCCTTACGACTTGTGATCTCTAGACTTCAGTGTGGAGAGAATAACAATTCTTTGGAAGAATAAAATGTTTACACTTTTGAAATTTCAGAAAATTTTAAGGCTAAAACATAATGGGTTCATTTTATCTCCAGAGAGAAATCTGATGCTTTATTCAAAACCACATTAAGCTTCTAGTTCAAATCCCAACCTAACCTTGTAACCTCCTGGAATGAAGTTCTTTCCATCAATTAAAGCTGACAGGGTCAATCTGACTCCTGGTTGGAGAGTCTGAGTATAATCCAGTCTAATCATGCTGACATTATTTACTTAAAGCAAGTAAATTCTACAATTCAACTTGCATTTGGCAGTGATGCCAAAACAGGTGTTGTTACTGCCAGCTGTCCAAATAAGGTTTACTGATGTTTTAACTTTCTCACTAACCTCCTTATAGACAGACTCCAAATCCAGTGCCATCATTAATATGAGTGTGCAGCTGGAGGCTTGCAGCCTTGTAACCCAGGAAGAAATTATTCTGTGACAGTTTGGAATTGACTATGTCAAAACTCATCTGATAGCCAGTAAGCCAATAAGCCAATATTAAAATGCTAACACAGCCCAGCCAAATATAGAAATCTGTATCAACATTACTTCCAAGACAGAAACAATCCCGTTTATAGCAGGCCTTCAATTTTCCATTCTTCTATCCTGTGTTTGGTACAAATGTGGTATCAAGAATCAGTTTCAACCCTTCAGCCTACTTATTCTCCAAAGAGGTGTCTGTTCTAAGAGTGTACTGTCTGTGTTCCATTTTTGGGTGAAAGAAAGTTTATAGTTATAGACTTTATATATGGTCTCCAGGGTTGCTTGATACTTTTGCTATATCAGTATAAGCACGATCAGAAGTAGAAAATTCCACTCTACTACATGATTTGGTTTCGATATCTATTTTGACCATGCCAAATTCACATCCTTTATTGACAACATCCTTGGCAGCCTTTCCTAGGTCAGAGTAGGTTGGTATGTCACACACATCTGTACCCAGAGACTAGGTCTCTGCTCCACCAGGGCAACATTGAAGGTCTTCTTCAATCAATACCAACTATGCTTATGTGTCCTATTCTCCCTGCACTGAGTATGCAATGTGGTGTCCCACTGGGGTCATGCCCCATGGAGCTGGAGCAGAAAGGAACAGCAGGGGTGAAACAGTACCACAAATTGTCTCTGTGGGCACATGTGGGCATCAAAGCCCAGAATGTGGGTGGCCAGGGTAGAGACTGACTGACAGGAGGCCTATTCACTAATTTTGAAAGCAAAAATCTTCAGATTATGCCCTTTCACTCTAACAATATTCTAAGACCTTCTTAGAAACATCTAGCAATATTATCAGACTTCTAAGAGATTTAACATCTATATTATATTTCTCCAAAATACAGTTCAACATTATGTTTTTATAAGCTGAGTAAAGCAACATTTTTGTGTTGCCAAAGAGCATATACCATATACCACATATATATATATATACCACATAGAAGACAACATATACTTTTTCTTGTCAAGCAAAAATATAACTAGTGCGCCCTGGCTGGTGGCTCAGTGGATAGGAGCCAGCCTGTGAACCTAAAGTTGCCAGTTTGATTCCCAGCCAGGGGGCACATAACCAGGTTTGCAAGCCAGATTTCCAGCCAAGTCCATAACTGGAGCAGGTAACAAGCAACCTTACATTGATATTTCCCTCCCTCTCTGCCACTCTCCTTTCCTCTCTCCCTGGAAATAATAAATAAAATCTTAAAAAAAAAAAAAAATACAACTAGCAATTTCTTATTTCCTATATTCAACAATTAGCTAATAATCCTAGATAAATGTTTTTCACTTTTATTATTTAATGACATTGATATAGTCTCCTTTTGCTATATAACCAAATATGAAGAAAGATTTTAAAGCACTGTGGTTGTAACTACTGATTTTCAGGAAATAAATTCTACTAAGTATGCTAATAATAATCTAAACGTACAAAATAACAGGTAATAAAGGCATGATCTAGTTACAGGTGACTATGGTTAACAGATTTGGTTCAAAGTGCCAAGTTCTATTCTAAATTGCTAACCATTTCATTATCATAGTTATATGGAGTTGGAGCAGCTAAATTATCTTTTTAATATGCACTGCAGATCCAGAAGTAGCAACTTCATCTTTTATAAAAATAAACATAATAACACCTACATATTTATTAAACACTCAGAAAAAAGGTTTTAGAAACTGTATCTCTAAATGAGGTATTTTCTTTCTTTTTAAAAATTTAATTAAAAAAATTTTTAAAGATTTTATTATTTTTAGGGAAAGGGGTAGGTTGAGAGGCAGAGAGAGAGAGAGAGAGAGAGAGAGAGAGAAACATCGATGTATGGTTGCCTTTCACCTGCCTCCAGCCACTGACCTGGCTGGAGATCTGGCTTGCAACCTGGTTATGTGCCCTGACTGGGAATCGAACCAGTGACTTTTGGGTTCACAGGCCAGTGCCTTATCCACTGTGCCACCAGCCAGGGCTAATTAATTTTTTAAAAAAGACTTAATTTATTATTTTCAGAGAGAGGGGAGGGGAGAGAAGCAGATAGGGAGAGAAATATCAATGTATGGTTGCCTTTCACCAGCCTCCATTTATGGATCTGGCTGGAGACCTGGCTTTCAACCTGGTTATGTTGCCCTGGCTAGGAATCAAACTAGTGAGCTTTGGGTTCGCAGGCCAGTGCCTTATTCACTGTGCCACCAGCCAGGGCTACAGTGAGGCATTTTCTAACAGAAATTTTCCCAGGTTTCTGTTCCTACATATTCCAAAGAGAATTAAATACCAATAGCTTTTGGAAAAGAGAGGTGAATGAAGGCAAAAGGATGCTTGAAATGCTAAAGTTCAAGCCCTCTAAAATTCATTTCTATTAATTGTTTCCACTGAGCATCAATTAATATATGATGATTCCTTCTGGAATTTTGATTAAAGAAAGAAAAACCACTGATATTATTTTTTCTAAACCTCTATAACTAATCTGGTACTTGGTACATGTCAATTTTGGGCTGGAAAGGCTCAAATAAAGTCAAATATACCTCACAATATGTAGATTATTTTTAATTTCACAGGGACACTTAGACATCGGAGTAATGCAAGCTATAGGAGTAAACCTATTATAGTACTCTTATTAATAAATGTCAAATAAAAAAATGTTAAGGATTTATTCTTTGTAAAGTACATGCTTATTCTGGCTAGCATTAATTAAAGAAGTCAGGAGAGGGCCTTATTGATACAATTTTTTAAAAACTCAGGAATGTGTGCACTACCCGAATTAATATACAAAATAATTTGTTATCCCAATATCCTTACAGTCCTTCTCAAGTAATACATTGAAGCCTGAAAATCATTCTTCTAATGACTATCATCATTTGTTCTGTTCATGAACTTCATATAAATGGAATCATACAGTATGTATTCTTTTTTGTGTGGCCTCTTCTGCTCAATGTAAAGTTGGGCTTACCATAACTTATTAAAATGGGAGAAATAAAATTATAAAGTATAGTCCTTGGCTGGTGGCACAGTGGGTAAGACACTGGCCTGTGAACCCAAAGGTTGCTGGTTTGATTCCCAGCCAGGGCAACATAACCAGGTTGCAAGCCAGGTCTCCACCCAGGTCCGTAGCTGGAGGCAGGTGAAAGGCAACCATACACTGATGTTTCTCCCCCTCTCTGCCTCTCTCCCCTACCCTCTCTCTAAAAATAATAAAATCTTAAA
Source organism: Noctilio leporinus (assembly GCA_004026585.1). Lineage (NCBI taxonomy): Eukaryota > Metazoa > Chordata > Mammalia > Chiroptera > Noctilionidae > Noctilio > Noctilio leporinus. The sequence continues at coordinate 132,993 of PVIW01003111.1, read as the reverse complement.
AAAGAAAATTATAAAGTATAAATGACAACGGCTGTGTCTACCTTAAATATCTAGCTTATAATAAATGTTTTTATACATAAAACATTTAATAGAGTTCTTTTAAAAATGGAATCTACTATCTTTAGAGACAACCTGAAGGTATTGTAACCATAGATCCAAATAAGCACTTGAGGGGGATGATGCAAAACAGATGGAAATATTATATGCTATCCATCCCAATTCAGAGTTCATGGTATTCTTAGAAAAGGCTAAATTAGTCCTAGCTAGACTCACCTTTGTGGTGTCATGAGCACTCAATATGTTTTCTACAATGTCAGGTAGATCCATATGTAGTTCCTTCAAAAATAGAAATTCAGAGGCATAATTAGAAAAGAGTTCATACTATTTTTCTTACTCAGTGGCCAAAGTATATTATATTTTGATCAAATATTTTTTACTACCATAAACAGATTCTTCCATTTGCTTTTAAAAAATTAAGACAATTACCCCTGCAGCTTTATTCTTGCTATATACAATAAGTACAGTTTATTTAATTTTCTAATGAAAATTCTCTACTCAATTTTGCACCTTCAGTTCAGAGTATTATGAGGCGCATAATATAGCAATTAGTAGTAATAAAATATCCTTCTTACTCTCTCACTTTAAAAAATTCTTTACTCCATTTTCTTACATGCAACAGGATATTTAAAATCAGAACTTACTGGAATATCATCTGTGCGGTTATCCTTCCAGACTTCTAAAAGTGCAACCACCATGTCTCTCAGTTCAGCCCTCGAGAGAACTCCATCACGGTCAACATCAAACACCTTGAAGCAAACTGAAAATAATGATAATGATAATAAAAAGGAAAAGAAAGAAATTCTTACGGAGTGAAATTACTTTTATTTTATATTCTGAAGTACATATTATTAGAAGCCACCCTAGTAAAAATACTCAGATTCTCAAGCAAGTATATTCTGGATTAAGTTCTCATTGGGACACACATACAAATATGCCACTGAAGTGCTTTGAAGATATAGGATAACTGCACAGACTTCATAAATCTCTTTGTCTCTCTCAAACTTGAAAATAAAACAAAACAAAGGGGGTCAATAAGTATTATAATATCTCACAGGTTTTTGAGGAGGTAATTCAAGCCTTTAATTTAATTTCTAATATTTAAAAGTGATAACTGATGAGTTGATTCTTCTAATGCTGAAAATACTCCATCTACATTAAGAATTAACAAGCTAGTATTAAGATAGTCTGCTTCCCCATCATTAATTAAATGTTAAAGGGACTTATCTAAGATAAACAAGATTAAAACTAGGAACATTCAAAAGGAACTTATATGCATAACCCATGAACATAAACTAACAGGGAGGATTGCTGGAAAGAAAGGGGTACCAGGTGGAGGGGGTCAAAGGGGAAAAACCTGGGACAACTGTATCAGCATAATCAATAAAATATAGTTTCTAAAAAGTCTGTTTCCATTTTGCCTCTCCAAGGAAACTAATGTGTGCTCAATGTTTTGCCAAATAACAATTTCAACTCTTCAATAAAATTTATACACAAGCTAAGAATTAGAAATATAAGTACTTAGCTAATTAACTCCAAAGGAATCACTAGTTTATTCACTTCCATTAGCTCATCAAAAAAAGAAAAAGAAGTTTAAAACAATTTTAAGTCAATTAAGATCAAGCAAAATGCATAATTTTCAGTATCCTTATTTAATATTAGAACTTTATTGGGAACAAATAAATGATCTATCATATATCCAGGTTAAACTAATGGTATATCATCATAGAAAAAAATATCAGATTTTAAAAATCCTCACCCAAGGATATGTTTTTTCATTTCAGAAAGAAATGAAGGGAGGGAGGGAGAGAGAGAGAAAGAGAAACATCAACTGGTTGCCTCCTTTATATGCCCTGACTAGGATAGAACCTGAAACCTATGCAGGTGCCCTGAGCAGGAATCAAATGTGCCACCTTTTGGTGCACAGGATGATGATCCAATAAACTGAGCCACCCACCCAGGACAAGAAATCTGAATTTTAAAAGATTAAACAATAATCAATTTCATACACCCCCCATGCCAAAGTGAGTAAACCATAGAAACAATATTGCTAAAGGTCCAAACAGTTAAATAGCACACTCAAAGCAGGCAACACTTATGAACTGTACTTCAGAAAGACAGAGACACAATAAATAACCTTAGTAAATATATGCGAGCTAGGTACCAATTAAATGTAAACTGCTGCATTTTCTCAAATATTATTAGGGTTTAATAATGAAATATACTTACTTATAAATTACACCTTAACATTTTAGCTGATTACTAAAATGGTGTTTTGATGATAAATTTCACTTTGCTAATAAAATATTAATATATAAAAGTCACAGAAAATGAGTTGTACTTCAAATTATGGAAGGCACTGAATTCTTCATATAGACTACCAGAAAATATTTTTTAATATATTTTATTGATTATGTTATTAAGTTGTCCCAATTTTTTCCCCTTTGCCCACCTCAACCAGTAGGTACCTACCTCCATTTTCTCCAGCAATCCTTCCCTCTCCTCAGTTCATGTCCATGAGCCGTGCATATAAGTTCTTTGGCTTCTCCATTACTTATACTGTTCTTAACACTGCCCTATTTTGTACCTACCAATTGTGCCTATTAATCCCTGCACCTTTCACCCCATTTTCCCCCTTCCTCCTCCCAACCAAAAGCCCTCCATAATTATTTCCATATCTATGGTTCTTTTTCTGTCTGCTTTTTTTGCTTAGTTTGTTATTGGGATTCAATTACTGATAGTTATGAATTTATTGCCATTTTAGTGTTCATTGTTTTGATCTTCTTCTTTTTCTTATGTAATTCCCTTTAGCATTTCATTTAGTAATAGCTTGGCGATGATGAACTTTACTTTTGCCTTGTCTGGGAAGCACTTTATATGCCCTTCAATTCTAAGTGATAACTTTGCTGGATACAGTAATCTAGGTCGTAGGTCCTTGCTTTTCATCACTTTGAATATTTCCCTTCTAGCCTGCAAACTTTCTTTTGAGAAGTCAGCTGATAGTCTTAAAGGAACTCCCTTTAGATAACTAACTGTTTTCTTGCAGCTTTAAAATTTTTTAAAATTTATTTTTATTGATTATGCTATTACAATTGTTCCAATTTCTTTTCCCTTTGCTCCCCTTCGCCAAGCACCCTCCTCTCTCCAGCAGTCCCAACTCCCTTAGTTCAGGTCCATGAGTCATGCATGTTAAGTTCTTTGGCTTTACCTTTTCTTGTTCTAGTCTTAATATCTCCCCATCTATTCTGCACCTACTTACTATGCTTCTTAATCCCTTCACCATTTCCTCTCTTCTCCTCTGCTGACACTTCTCCAAATGTTCCCCATACCTATGATTCTGTTCCCTCTCTGGCTGTTGCTTAGTTTTTTTTTTTTTTTTCTTTTTGACTTTTTAGATTCTGGATTCACTAGTTATGAGTTTATTGTCATTCTCTTGCTGCTTTTAAGACCCTCTCACTGCTATGACTCCCTGTCTTGGTAGAATGGCCTAATGTATGTAGTAGGTGTCTTGTAGGGTCCAGTGGCATAGCCTCCCCTATCACCCAAGATGGGTACATAAGGTGCACCCTTTGTGTGTGCTGAGTACTCCCTCCTCTTGTAGTTGAGCCTTGATTGCTGTTGGCAGGTCAATGGGAGGGATTTATATGGGCCAGTCAGCAAGGATTGGCTGTGACCAATGGCCACCAACCTCTACCCTTTGCTGAGGATTAGCTGTGCATAGGCAGGGTGGTAGTGCTCCAATATGGGTGTAACTCCACTAGGTGTGCAGGTTTTGGGATTTCCCCAGTGGTGCAGGCCAAGGTCAGTCTCCACCTGTGTTCTGCCTGGGGCCACCCACAATGAGCTATAAAGCAATCAGATATGGCTGTTACTTGTCCTGGACTTGGAGATTCCCGGGCTAAGCTAAACTGTGAATCTAAGGTTGGCTACTGCTAGTGCCCAGCCTGGGATTACTTAGTAAGATACATAGGGGTTGGGGGCTCACTGAGAGCATTTGTGGCTTGTTTAAGAGGATTTAGGAAGTCGTGAAGCCTGAGCCAAGACCAGCCATTAATATGGGAAAGTCACTGTTAACACCTTGAGTGGCCCAGTACGTTGTATGGAACAGAGTCTCAGGGTATCCCCAGGTGGGGCAGTGTTAGCCAGGTATAGAAAGTCTCAGATGTGGCACCAGCCTGCCCGCTCTGTGGCTCTGTGGCTCTGTGGGGGAGGGTTCAGAAAGGGACAAAGGCCTCTGCCTGACTTTTTATCTGGGAGAAAGCTGTCTACAGCTCTTGCTTTCATGCCAGATATTTCAGTTCCTCCCTGTACGTCATCAGTGCCTTTCAATTTGCTATCTTAGTCCTGGAGCTCAGAGACAGTGAGTCTGCGTAAGACTGTATGTGGGTTAAGGGGAACTGCTTGGGACTCCAAAAGTTTCTTCCATCACCTCAATCCCTACCTCAATGTACAGTCAGAAGTTATGAAGATTTAACTTCCTGGCATTAGAAGCCTAGGCTGGTGGGCCTGGTGTGGTGTTTGGGACTCCTTGCTCCCAAGATATCTCTCCCAAATCACTTGGTATGAGATCAGCCCATACTCCTTCCACCCGTCCTACCAGCCTCGATGGATACAGTTTCTTTCATTTCATAGTTGCCAGACTTTCCATCAACTCATTCTGACAGTTCTGGGTGATGGCTGTTGTATAGTTTAGTTGTAATTTTGATGTGGTTGTGCAAGGAAGCAAGCCATATTTACCTATGCTGCCATCTTGACCAGAAGTCTCCTAAAAATATTTTCTAAATGTGTATTATGGCTGATATAGTTTATCATAAACTATAAATTCATCAGGAAAATCAACCCCCTTATTAATAACAAAGATACCAAACTACTTCACAGTAAAAAAAAAATAATGACTGAATCCTTAGACTGGCTTCAGTAAAACCTCAATATAAAACTGCTATATGCTAAGCTAACAAAGTATTGAAAATTCAAGCCTTAGTTCACAGATGATTTTACATGGATGAATGCTAACTTTTTCACTGTATACTTTGCAAATTTTAAAACAATGTTTAACACTCTTACATTTTTGTCTTTCAGCCAGGGGCCCCCTGCAACAGGCTGACAAGCCACAGGATATCTCCTTAAAATCTATGTGATTGTCACGATTTTCATCAAAAGCATTAAACAAACCTATAAAATAGAAAAAGATACCATAAACTACAGCAAGCAAACTTCCTAATGTTATAATGACATGTTTATAAAAGGAGACATGACTCTCATAAACTGTCCAAATTTTTTTAAAAAAAAGAGTTTATCAGTAGTTTCCATTGTCTCAGGAAGTATTTTTTTCCTGTGGTATAATTATAAATAAAACTTAAGATCCTAGCAGAAAATAATAGTGTTACTATCAGTGTTTGGTTATGTTTGCCTGAGTCTGTCTAACATCAACTTTAACAGCTATAAATGACAATAGCATGGGGAAAATATCAATTGCAAATTTTAAATCCATCCCAAATAAAAAATTACAATTATTTAGAAACATTGAGAAGAAAAAGGAAAACAGGAAAATATGTGACAATAAACTCAAATATATACATGTTGTTATTAACAAGCTTCTATAAAACTCTTTGAGGAAACAAAAAAAATAACACTATATTGTAAGAGAAATAAATTCTGTACTGCAATCTTCTTTGTATACTTCATTTCTTATAAATGAATATTTGAAATTTCAGGAAGAAAGTTTCAGATATTTTATAAAAAATAGAAATAAAATGAGTTTGTTTTCAAATTAAATGATTTATCAATCACCAATTCTATAAAGATAAAAGCTGTACTACTAAAGTAGGTAAAAGCCCAAAGCCTTATCTGTTTTAGCTTCCCTAACAAGTACTCCTGAAGTACCCTAGGAATCTGAGAATATAGTTTAAATATTCCAATAATCTAATTCTGTGCCCTTAGTTTAAAGAGTAAAAAAACTAAAGCTCAGAAGGCAATTGCCAAGAGGAAGAAAAATTTTAAAAGGTCAGAACAAGATGTAAAACACAAGTATTCAGATTCCATTTTTTTTTTTCGGTGATAGACACCACCCACAATTACTCTTTTTATTTTTCATCTAAAAACAAAGTTGGAGCAACGAAAAGTTTAGAGCTAGCAGGGACCTCAGCGATGGCTCAGTTCAGTATTTTCTTATTTTGGTGGTAGAGGTGGGGGGAACAGAGAAGTGGAAAGTTCTTATGTTAAAAAAAAAAAAAAGGTAGATCACTACAGCTGCCATGACTGAAATAAGTGGTGTGGAACCTATTAAGCTAGCCAGGGTCACTAAGGTGAGGGGCAGGACCTGTTCCTAGGGACAGTGCACACAGATGCGTGTGGAATTCATGGACATCAGGAGCCTCTCCATCATCCGCAACATGAAAGGTCCCAGACACAAGGACAACGTGCTCACCCTACTGGAGTCAGAGCAAGGGGGCTTGGGGCTGCATTGAATTTGTGTCTGGGTCCAGCATGTTTGGGTGGACCACATGACGGCCCATGGGGATGGTATTTGATGTTAATAAAGCATTTATGTTACCTCTTAAAAAAAAAAAAAAGAAAAGAAAAGTAGAGGCACTCAAGCCAAGGAAGAAGTGGGGTTATATGTAAAAACCTGGAGCTTTGCTTATTCATTCAGTGGTCACCACCCTACTTACTGCCTGCTCCAGCTACTGAGACACCTCATAGCTTCAAGTCAATGTTTAACTTGGTCAAACATATTTTATAAATGAGAATATTCAGGTGAAGAGAGCTAAACTAATTTATGCAAGGTCACATAGATAGACTAGGATTCTCAAAACTACAATCTTAATTTCCATTTTAGTTTTTCTTTCCACTAAGCTCTATTCGTAAGAAACTTCCAAACCTGTAACATTATATGGTCTTTTAGAGTTAAGATGCTTAGTTAGAAATAAGAGATCAGCCCAGGTCTGTTTACCAAGAACATTTGTAGAAAATAGAATGATTCCTACCTTCGCTTAGAGATGGACGAATAGGTGGGGAAACCAATGGGCCAAATGTCTCTAAATCAAATCGTCCAGTACGGGATTGAGCCTTTAGCAACCAATAACGTTTCTCCAGATCAATGATGTCTGATTCCTCCACTGCAAGTTAAATCAAACAAGATTATAAAACTTCTCAGCCTTCTCTTCCAACTATACATTTAAATTTCCCAATTCAACTGCTATAAATAAAAATCTATCTAAAGCCCTGACTGATGGCACAATGAATAAGGTGCCAGACTGCAAAACCAAAGGTTGCTGGTTCGATTCCCCAGCCAAGGCACATAACCAGATTGCAAGCCAGGTCTTCGGCCAGGTCTGTGGCTGGAGGCAGGTGAAAGGCAACCATACATTGCTGTCTCTCTCCCTCTCTGTCTCTCTCCCTTCCCCGCTCTCTAAAAATAATAAATAAAATCTTAAAAACATATATATATAGAGAGAGAGGGACAGACAGGCACATGGCTACTAACCTACAATTTCAGGGATTCACTGGGGGTCTTAGATACATTCCCTACAGATAAGGGGGACTACTGTATGTTCTTATTTCTATAGTTCTAGGCAGAGTATACAGGGTGGAATGAAAGTAGGTTTACAGATGTAAGTATGCAAAAACAAAGAGCTAAATTTTGTGCTATTTATTAATGATTTTTTCCCATACAAACAACACAAATAAGAATTGTATTTCTTATTAACTGATGTTTACATAAAACAGGAAATTAGAACACAGAAAAATCACACCAATTATGTCCAATTTTTTTTAACTTTGAACACTAAGTTTATTTATTTCATTAAAAGAATACAATTTCTTTGCTGAAGTAGAAATGTGGAAAGACAAATAGAACATATTTAGAAGAAAAAAATATCACATTGGTCTTAGTTACCAATTAAAACATAAAACCTAGGAAACAAATCCCATTTACCATAGCAACAAGAAAAACAAAGTACTCAGTAATAAATTTAACCAAGGAGGTAAGACCTGTATTCAGAAAACTAAAGAATACTGAAGAAAGAAATTAAGGAAGATAGAAATAAATGGAAGCATATACCATGTTCATGGATGGAAAGAATTAACATCGTTAAAATGTCCATACTACCCAAAGCAATCTATAGATTCAATGCAATCCCAATTAAAATACCAATGACAGACTTCACAGAGATAGAAAAAATATTTCAAAAATTTATACGGAGTCAAAAACGCCCACGAATAGCCACAGCAATCTTGAGGAAGAAGAACTAGATAGGAGGAATCACAAGACTGGACATCAAACTATACTAAAAGGCTATTGTAATCAAAACAGTCTGGTACTGGCATAAGAATAGACATTTAGATCAATGGAACAGAACAGAGAACCCATAAATAAACCCAGGACTCCATGGTCAATTAATATCTGGCAAAAGGGGAAGGAACTTAAAATGGAGTAAAAACAGTCTCTTCAACAAATGGTGTTGGGAGAACTGGACAGCAACATGCAAAAAAATAAAACTAGACCACCAACTTAACACCATACACCAGAATAAACTCAAGATGGATAAAGGACTTAAACATAAGCAGTACCACCATAAAGGTCCTGGAGAAAAATATCAGCAATAAAATTTTAGATACCCTATGCAGAAATATGATTACTGATATTTCACCAAGGGCAAAGGAAATAAAAGAACAAATAAATGGGACTACATTAAATTGAAAAGTTTCTGTTCAGCTAAAGAAAACACCAGCAAAATTAAAAGGGAACCAGCTGTATGGGAAAACATATTTGTCAATGATACCTAAGACAAAGGTTTGATCTCCAAAATATATAAAGAACTAATGCAACTCAACACCAGGGAGACAAACAGCCCAATTAAAAAATGGGCAAAGGACCTGAACAGACAACTCACTGAGGGAGACATACAAAGGGCCCAAAGGCATATGAAAAAATGCACAACATCACTAGCCATCAGAGAGATGCAAATTAAAATCACAATAAGATATCACCTCATACTGTCAGAATGGCAATCATCAACAAATCAACAAACAACAAGTGCTGGCAAGGATGTGGGGAAAAGGGAACCCTGGTGCGCTGTTGGTGGGAATGCAGGATGGTGAAGCCACTATGGAAAACAGTATGGAGTTTCCTTAAAAATCTAAAAGGAACTGCCTTTTGATACAGCAATTCCACTACTAGGATTATACCCAAAGAACCCCGAAACATCAATTCATAAGAACTTATGTACCCCTACATTCATAGCAGCACTATTTACAATAGCCAAGTGCTGGAAACAGTCTAAGTGCCAATCAATGGATGATTGGATCAAAAAACTTTGATATATTTAAACAATGGAATACTACACAGCAAAAAGAAAGAAGGCCTCCTACCCTTTGCAACAACATGGATGGAACTAGAAAGTATTATGCTTAGTGATATAAGCCAGTCAGTGAAAGACAAATACCATATGACCTCACCCATTATAGGACAACAATGAACAAAACAAACAAACAAGCCAAACAGAACCAGATACATGAACACAATGAATAGACCTTCAGGGGGCAGGGGGGAGGGGAGAGGAACGAGGGAAGAGGAGGAGGCAAAGAAGGGAAGCAGTTTAGTCAAGGAACTGGTATGGAAGAACCATGGATATGGACAACAAGTGGGAGTGACTTTGGTGGGGAGTGGGTGGGTAGGGAAGGGGACAGAAGTAAGTAAAAAAGGGGCGTATATAATACAACAACAAAATTAAATTAAAAAACAACAACAACAAACCATAAAACCATGCTTTAGAGCTCTCTCTTAAGTTTATGTGACCTGTTCATTTTTGTATTATAGACTGCAAATTTGTTAATCAAATGTTTGCCAAAACAAGCTATGGTAAATTATATACATTATTACTCAAAGGTTTTAAATAAAATGATAGCTGGATTAAAAAAAAAGCTTCTGTTTATTTTCAGAGAGAAGATAAGGGAGGGAGAAAGAGAGGGAAAGAAACATCTATGTGTGAGAGAAACATCAATTAGTTGCCTTTCAGAGGCCTCCGATAGGTACCTGGCCTGCAACCCCGGCATGTGCCCTGACAGAGAGTCAAACCAGCAACCTTTCAATTCACAGGATGACACTAATCCACTGAACCACACCAGCCAGTGTGACAGCTGAATTTCTGAGAAGAAAGAATTATTACCAGTTAAAGAAGAAGTAATAATTGAAGTAGTTGCTCTATTTGCAATTCATAAACCAACACCATAAACTTACAATTTGTAAGTTAAATAGGAATGAATTTATTACCCATCTATAGGTATAATTTTTCCTGGTTCACAATAACAATTTACCACATCCCCAACATTCTAAATAGTTCTTGGCCTACACTTTGGGCCATCCTAGTTCCACCTTACCAGAGGCTCCAGCTGCAGGAATAGCTCTTTAATATCAGAACTAGATTCTCATTAAAAAAAAAAAAAAAAAAAGGCAGGCAAAATATCCAAGTATTTTCAAACAGTTGAACAGTTCTTCAACATTTTGAAGAAGCAGCTATATCAAAAGCAATGACCTTCTGAGATGCACTTAAAATGGCTGTAAGCCTTACATCATTTATAACCAGGTAAGAGGATAAGGAAGGAGGGACATGCAGATTTAGGAGCAGATTTAGGTCTACAAATCACTCCAGTACTTCTTTTCTTATTTAAAGACAGTTTTAATACTGCAAATTAAAATGTGGGAAGGGAATATAATAACATACATATTTTTAGTTGAGATAATAAATGCTAAAACAGAGAAAATATAAATTTTAATTAGATATGAAAAATAATCAAAATGTGTTCTATAGGCTTAAAATTTAGCCAAAAGCTGAGTAATTACCTCAGAATCCAAATTCTATTACTAAAAGAAATCGATGAGGTAGCAGGTTTTATGCACTGTTATGATACATTTTAGGAAAGCTCCAAGAACACTATCTTAGTATGCTGCTAATTCTATGAAAAATATAATCAACATTAAGAAAAATTAACTCTCAATTAGTTCTTAAAAATCAGTTATTCTACTATCTATTTCACTGCAGGTAAATGGGCATTTATTCAATAATCTTGTCTTGATTAAATAAAATTAATTATTGGAGAGAAATAAAAAATGAATCATTTGTAAGTATTCCAAGGGGGAAAAGAGGAAATTGGAAAAGTGAATCTGTTAAAATTCCCTGCAGTGTGAAGAAGAAGGCTCACCACAACAACTACCACAAGACTACCTCCTTTTATCTGTGATTATAGCTACTCATGAAAGATTAAAAATAAAATTAGTGTGTAAAAAATAAATAAATAAATAAATTAAATTAAATTAAATTAAATTAGTGTGTCAATAAGCTGTCTTCAAGTCCTAAAATGATAATAAGCATGTGCTTTGGGGTTCAACTACCCCAACATTGCCACCTATTTGACATTTGATATTGAGAAAGTTTAACTTCTCAAAATGTAGTCCAGAGCCCTGGCTAGTAGCACAATGAATAAGGTGCCGGCCTGCGAACCCAAAGGTCGCAGGTTCGATTCCCCAGCCAGGGCACATAACCAGGTTGCAAACCAGGTCTCCAGTCAGGTCTGTGGCTGGAGGCAGGTGAAAAGCAACCATACATTGATGTCTCTCTCCCTCTCTGCCTCTCTCTCCCTTCCCCTCTTTCTAAAAATAATGAAATAAAATCTTAAAAAAAAAAAAAAAAAAAAGTAGTCATAGTTATCTACATCACGATTACCCTGGAAGTTCAAGAAGGTACAAAGTTCTAGGGCCCACTGAAGAAATATCTTTGATGATAGAATCAGTAACCTGCATTTTTGGTACCATCTCCAAATAATAATTCTAATGCTGAATAAAGGCTAATAACTACCAGTATATCATAGTGGCCTTAATATAGTTGATTAAAATGATAAATAACAGAAAATTAAAAGCATATTATTTCTTTAGGCTTTTGCCACTCGCTACTTACTTATTTCTATGGCCACCAGGGAAAACAACAGGTGCATAATGGAAGAAGATAAAATGATTAGATAATTCCCTTTTTATTTCAAGGAAGCTGACCGTCCATGTGTCTTAATGCTAATCAGTTTTCTGTATCTCACATCATTTATTTAACCAAAAGTTTTACAAGGAAGATCTTAGAACTAACTTAGTGATTTTCAGAAGTTCCTTACATTTAGAAATGTCATGATTCATTTTCTCCTAAAATAAGTTATTTTTTAATATAAACCTTCACATATTATGAAGTTGTTAAAACTTATTTAAACATGATAAATTAGCTTGGTCCTTTTCTTTGGTATCGGTTTAGCCCTACAATCCTAAAACAATGTATTTCTTCTGCTCACTGCTACAGAAATCAAATGTTTAAATTAGTATTTAGAATGTTGACTTTTAGAGGGTCAAAATTTTTCACCACAGCTCAGTCCAATAACATGCATTTAGGCCACTGAACTAAGAAAAACTCAAAGATGAATGGAACATGAGCATTGTACTCAACAGACTTGTATCTTCTAAAGAGAAACAAAGCCATTTCCAATGGACTCTAAGAAAAGGTAAAAAATATCTTAATTGCTTTAATTAAAATGTAAAGTATGTAGGAATACAAATTAAAAAGTAATTAATTTGAACTGGAAAAAAAATGGAGACGGCATGACACAACAGCACCCAAGTTGGGTTTTAATGACAAATTAGTATTTCAATTGTTAAGAGCTGAAAGACAGAATACATTATTAAATGAAGGAATATTAGAAGTGATGGTATATAGGGTTATAAAAGTTTATGGCAGGCATAGTCATGGAACACTGACAAAAGCTCTGCAGTTGGAGAAGGGAACATATATGAAAAAAAATGGGTATGGAAACAAGAATAGGAAACTAAGAGACTTTAGAGCCAACAAAGCTAAGGAGTTTAAGCTTTGTTCAAAAGAAAATGAAAACTTTTCAAAGGTTTCTAAGAAAGGCAATAAAGCGATTTTTTTAAAATGTAAACTAAACTAAAAAGTGTCCTTAATTCTTTCCTATCATTAGCATGATTAACATGTAATTTACTCAGGAAATAAGAAAAACTACAATAACATCAGCAAGAAAGGCTCAAGAAATATGACTGAGTTAAAACTGACAGGATCTAATATGAGGGTTGATAAGGAAAAGTCAAAGGTCATCTTCAAATGAATGACTAAAACTGCAAATCGTATTAACCAAGATAGAAATGATAGAAAAAGAACATGCTGTGAACTTTTTTTAACCTTTAAATGGGTTGAAGTAAAGGAAAGGTAAATTTTGTTTTATATATGAGATTTAAGATGTTATAATGTACATCCAGGAGCCATTGATTTAAATAATTATAAACTTTGAGAGCTACCTAAAGACCAAAAAATTTCATCTAGGTATCAGCTGCAAAGATGTGAAGGATAGGTGAAGCAATGGAATTGGCAGTAAGGAAGCAAAGCATGAATGCCATCTAAGAATAAAATAGAGCTAAAGGAGAAATAACTCCTACTTCAAAAGGAAGACAGAAAAAAAGAGAGCAGTAATGAAAAATCAAATAAAAAACTAGGAAACTACAAACAATGTTTCAAAAATGAAAGAACAGAATTTGAAGAAAACTGAATGGTCAATAGCACTCATATGCTGCAGAGATGTTAGTACAATGACCCTAAGAGGAAACCACACGGTTCAAAAATTAGGTTATTATTAAAAATGAAACAATGGATTTACATGATTTGTTTTAATTCAAGATAAATATTTTAATAAAGCAAAGGCATTGTGACTTTTAGATATTTATTAAGAGTCCAAAAATCTTCTCAACTGAAAAAAAGAAGTAATTTTCAAATAAAAATGGAGCCAGATAATATCTCAAAACTTATTTTGATTAAATTTAAATAATACAATGGTGTCAAAAATCATGAGAGTGGTATTTGTACTTGTAAAGTATTTCAGAACTAACTTTAAGGAATTAACAGACTCACTTCCTTGACCAAATTTTAGTCCTGCTCCTCTGGGCCTTTTTCAACTAGGCCTAGAACTTAGCCCCCATCCTGGCTTGGCCTGCTTAGCCTGCCTTTAGCAAAGAACCCTGCCAAGTCATCCTCCTACCCTTATAGCTGATCAAGTTCCTCTCACCACATCTTTGATGAACAATTAACCTTTCGTCCTGCTCTTGATATCGTCTTAGTAATTTTCCCTCCACTGACTCCCTCACCCTGCTCCTTGGCTATAACTCCCCAACTGTCCTTGTTATGTTTGGAGTTATAATCAACTTTTCTCCCCTATTGTAATCCACCATTGCAATGTCTTTAGTGTTTTTTTTTTTTTTTTTTCACTTGCTACAGAGGAAATTATTGTCCTCTACATCTTTTTGAAAAAAAAAATCCCATGATAATAAGACATATTTGTTGTCAACAAATAAGAAACAACACGGGTGGGAGTGGAAGAGAAGGTTCATGGAGCTCATCTCAGCTAGGGCAGACTTCTGGAGCCAGTAAGCTGTGGCTTACTGTTCATGTAAAATGGGCAGCTGTTCCTGTGTGAAATACAAGCATTTATCTAACCTGTTCCTGCAGACTTCTGTCATCATGAGAAAAAGCAAGTGCACACTAGACTTTTTGACCTAGACTTCCGGGGAGTAATAGGACTGGAGGTAGAGGGATGGAGGAGAAATTAAGAGCCCGAAGAGTACTGAACGTTCCGGTCTATTATTTGTGGGATAAGTTGATTGCGGTCCTTTACATAGTGGATCACTCTATTTCATTCACTCTGTAGGTGAATCCTAGCTCCGTGGTTAATCTTAAGATATGATTCTGGGTTGACTCAACATAGGTCCAAGGTCCATGTATAAACCATTTGGCTCCTAATGGTGTAAGCCCTTCCTACCACATAGTCTCAGGCTTTCAGAACCACATTCAGGCCTGTATCCTGCAAAAATTTGGCTGCTACCATACTTGTTTTGTTTTCTGCTTTATCCCAACACCTGGGAGACTATTGGGCAAGTAAATATCTTCAAAAAATATTTGTTGTTGTAAAGGCAGGTGCCAATTCCATCTGGTTGAAAGGAAGTGTAATTCAGACCTCGGGACCCTATGATCCTTGACAAATACTTCCTGTATGTAGTTGTATGGGCCTCCCTCTGCTTAATGTGCCACAAAGTCTTTTTTCTTTTTAAGATTTTATTTAGGATAACTGTAATAGCATAATCAATAAAATGCACTAAAAAAGATTTTGTTTATTTATTTATTTTAAGAGCAAGAGTAAGGAAGTGAGAAAGAGGACAGAAACATCGTTGTGTGAAAAATACTGAATGGTTGCCTCTCACACACGGCCCACAACCCAGGCATGTACCCCAACCTAGAATTGAACTGTCAATCTTTAGCTCTTCAGAACAATGCTCAACCCACTGAGCCACTCTGGGCAGAATCTTACCATCCTAACAAGTGTCAGAATAATTTTTTAAACATAAGTCATCCAAGAAAGTAGTCACACTTTCAGCCAATATTAACAAAATTCAACACATAATCACAAATGAAAACAAAAATCCAGCATAATATCCATAAGGCTGACAACTTAAATATTAATGTAAGAGTTTATAGTAGTGTAAAAAGATTCTCTAATTTTTATGTGAAACAAGCTTTTAAAAAGGCTGTCCTTTCAAAAATTAAGATAAGGGTACTGAAAACTAGTACAATCAAGTTCATTGCCTATTTATGTCAGAATTATCTGTCAAAACTTCTGGTAACAATGACATGAGGTGGATGGAAAAGTACTTGGAATGTAATTAGTAGCCAAGTTATAAGTTACATAAAGCAACAGATACAAATGACATGTATAAATAAACAGAATGCTATAAATAATTATAAGAATGAACGTGGTAAGTTCATTCAAGAAGGGTACAAAAATGGTGTTCAGAGGAAGGAAAAATGATTTCTCATTAGAAGGCTAAAAAGGTGTTTTGAAAACACAGGAGCACATGATTTAAATCTTTAAAGATGACTAGAATTTATAGAGAGAAGGAAAGCAAAAAGCATTCCAGTGTTAGAAAGTAATGTAAGCCCTGGCTGGTGTCACAGTGGATAAAGGTGCCAGCCTGCAAACCGAGGGGTCACTGGTTAGATTCCTGGCCAAGACACATGACCAGGTTACAGGCCAGGTCTCCGGCCAAAGGCAGGTGAAAAGCAACTATACGTTGATGTCTCTCTCCCTCTCTGTGTCTCTCCCTTCCCCTCTCTCTAAGGATAATAAATAGAATCTTAGGGAAGAAAAACAAAAGTAACATAAGCAAAAGCCCAGTGTAGGTAACTTTTCTATGACCACAGGGAAGAACGGAAGCTAACACTTACGGCTGTGTGGTGGTGGATTGAAGAGTGTCCCTCAAAAATTCATAAGCCTCCTAGCTCAGTTGGTTAGAGCATCATACCAATATGCTAAGGCTGTGGGTCTGATCTCCAGTTAGGGTGTATATAAGAAGCAACCAATGAATGTATAAGTAAATGAAACAAGAAATTTATGTCTTTCTCTCTCTCTCTGAAATATAAATAAATAAAATTTTAAAAATTAAATAACATCTTAAAAAATCACAATCACCTGGAATCATAGAATCTGACCATACTTGGAAATAGTAGAGTCTATGCAGATGTAATGAATTAAGGATCTTGAGGTAAAACCATTTTGGACTGAGGTTTGGCCCCAAGTCCAATGACTGGTGAACTTGTAAGAAGAGGAAAGGACACAGAGAAACAAACACAGAGAAGGCCATGTGCAGATGAAGACAAAGATCACAATGAGGCTGCCATAAGCCAACAAAGCCTGTGGACACCAGATGCTGGGAGAGGCAAGGAAGAATCCTTTCCTAGGTCCTTTAGGAGGAACATGGCTTTTAATACATTGATTTCAGCTTTCAGAACTGTGGACAGAGTAAATTTCAGTTGTTTTAACTTTACGAATTGTGATAGTTTGTTACAGTAGCCCTAGGAAACTTATACAAGTTGGCTAAGAACAATTAGAAGGCTATTATGAAATAATAAGAAATTGCGGCCTGCGAACCCAAAGGTCACTGGTTCGATTCCCAGCCAGGGCACATAACCAGGTTGCAAGCCAGGTCTCCAGCCAGGTCTCCAGCCAGGTCTGTAGCTGAAGGCAGGTCAAAGGCAACCATACACTGATGTCTCTTTCCCTCTCTGCCTCTCTCCCTTCCCCTCTCTCTAAGAATAATAAATAAAATCTTAAAAAAAAAAGAAAAAAAACAAAGAAGTAATAAGAAATTGGCCTCTACCCCTAGCTCCTACTAATATTTGGTCTTTAACCAAACTCTTGTAATTTCCTGAGTGATAGGAAATTCTGACACAAAGCTCTTAAATCACTTGGAATTTCTTGGGTAATAGGAGTCTTTTGTTCTAATATATGAGGTGACTCTTGGTAGGCCCCTACATGAGGGCTGATTACCAGAAAGACCAAGCCATAATTAGAAACTTGTAACTCTCAGCTGCACTCCCCAATCTCTGGAGAAGAGAAAGGAGCTAGAAATTGAATTAATAATTCATTGTGGCTACATGATGAAGGTCCCATAAACATCCCCCAAGTATGCCATTCAAAGAGCTTCAAGACTGATGAACATGTCCACATGCCAGAATCGGCACATCCCAGCTCCACAGGGACAAAAGCTCCTTTCCAGAGCTTGCTCTATGTTTCTCTTTAACTATCTTATATTATATAATAAATCAGTACACAGTTCTGTGAGCTGTTCTAGCAAATTATCAAACCCTAGAAGGGAGTCATAGGAACCTCTAATTTATAGCTGCTTGGTCAGAAGCACAGTGACAACCTGGACCTGATTGGTATCTGAAATAGGGAACAAAGGAACACTTTTGTGAGATTGAGTCCTAATCCTGTGGGTTCTATGCTAACCCTAAAGACATAGAATCAGAACTGAAATGAATTGTAAGACACCCAGTTGGTATCTACAGAGCATTGAAAAATTCTTGGTGTGGGGAAAAAACTCATACATTTGGAATACAAAGTATTCAGTGAATAGACAAAAATGTTTTCCTTGTTAGCTAAGTAGTTAATGCTCCAACATTTTGTTTTATTACATTTTAGAAGAAAAAAACTATTGACAATTAATTGCTTCTTTATAGGCATATTCTCATATTACCAGTAAATTATACTAAAAAGAGAATAGAAAACAATGAAATGATACTACTTACAATGTGTGACTCCAGCCAAAGTTTGGTAGAAAGTGGGAGTATCACTATCATCAGTGAGGGTCACAAATATACCTCCAGATAATAGCCAACGAGAGAAAGTAAAAGCATCTTTGTTTAGAAAAAGCCAATTTCTAAACTTTTCATAGTTTACCTTTTCACCCTAAAAATAAAACAAGAAATTGGTCAAAATTTAAGGTATCTTACTTGGAACATGTACAACTTAAAATCTGCAATTAGATGACATTTACCTACAAAGGAAGACTTATTTAACTAACACTATAATCCATAATCTTGGAAATCAAGCTGTTTTCAAAAATAATTGCTCTTCAGAACTTCCATTTGCATGAAATTTATATGCTAATTGCAACTTATTTCATCAATTCATTAAAGTAGTGCATTGCTACTAATAAGCCACATTTTATTTACTAAGGTATAGCCTGAAATCAGTAAACTGAATTTCTTTTAATGTTAAACAAATCCAATTTTTCACTTGCCGTATCCCTCTTCTTTAACACTTCAACTTGTCTTAATTAGCATATTTTAATTAAATATGTATGAAATTTAAGTGCTCTTTTGAATTTCATTGGCAAATTAAAAACAACTATACAAAAGGGTCCTCAACCAGAAGGCATCAATGAAAACATGCATTCACAAGTCAACTGGAATACAAAAAGAAACAAATAATGTTTATTTCTTTGCTTTCTTTGTCATGCTAAATTTCTGAAGAAATACAGTGCCCAGGCTGAGAAAGAATATCTCATACATGGCTATGCAAGTCAACCTCTTTGGAAGATAAGAGGACCTAGGTTGGATGAGGGCCAGATGCTGCTATGAGAAAAAGGGAGATGCAACTCACACAGAAATACAATGAAGGACATTCAGCTCTCTAGCAGCTCTAATCCTAATAGAGATATTAAGGTATTCAAATAACTTATAAGCTAAAAGAAATATGGTAGAAATAGTTTCTACATTGCTTAGTAATATCCTACTAAATACAGCAATATAATTAACACGGTAGTTTCCAAACATTTAACAGTGCAATCCAAACTCTCAAGACAACAATGACGGTCTTGTTTTCTGAATGGAAGAATATGATATTTAGACTTGCTACAAGGACACCTGAGGATATTGCCAAAATGTTTAAAAATTAGGGATCATAATCATATTTATTCTCTACCATACATTTAGTCTAGAAAGAGTGTTAGCAGTATAAATTCCACACACTAATGCTCATTTTCACACAATAACATCTCTGGCATTGGAATAAGTCTTAAAATCAATAATATCCTTAAAATATTGGTAGTTCAGACATTGTTATAAGATACATCTTATGTACTCTCAGAAAGAAAAAAAGCTGCCAATTATAAAAGTTACTTTTACTACCTTCACCTATAATTGATATTTATTGAATACTTACAATATCCTGAGCACTATTCTAAAATTTTTTATATTAACTTAATCTTTAAAGCAACTCTCTAAAGGAAATACCATTATCATCCCCATTTTACACATGAGAAAACTAAGGTACCAAAAAGTTATATAGCCCTGGCATGTGACTCAGTTGGCTGGAATATCATTCTGTAAACCAAAAGGTCACAGGTTTGATTCCTGGTGAGGGGATATGCCTAGGTTGGGGTCTGATCCCTTGTCTGGGTAGACAGATGTTTCTCTCACATGGATGTTCCTCTCTCTTTCCCTTTCCCCTTCCCATCCTCTCTCTCTGGAATCAGTGGATGTACCCTCAGTTGAGGATTAAAAAGAGAAAAAAAAAAAAAAGTCATGTAATCTAAGGTTATACAGTGGCAGATACAGGATTGAACACAGGTAGTGTGGGCTGCAAAGTTTCTGTGCATAAACTATATACCACGCTGCCTGTCTGACTCAGTTAAATATAAAGTAACCTCTGAATCTACCTCCTCATCCAGAACACTCCATATAACTTGTAGCACCAAAATCCCATGGGTCAAACCTGACTTTCTATGTTTTTGAGTCAGATCTCTTCTAAAAATGAAAGCAAAAAGGAAGTCTCCTTTTATAAATTATCATAATAGACTAAAAAAATAGTCCAGGCCCTGGCTGGTAGCACAGTGGATAAGGTGCCGGCCTGCAAACCCAAAGGTCGCAGGTTCGATTCCCTAGCCAGGGCACATAACAAGGTTGCAAACCAGGTCTCCAGTCAGGTCTGTGGCTGGAGGCAGGTGAAAAGCAACCATACATTGATGTCTCTCTCCCTCTCTGCCTCTCTCCCTTCCCCTCCTTCTAAAAATAATGAAATAAAATCTTAAAAAAAAAAAAAGATTACATTAAAAAAGAAAAAATAGTCCAATACTATGAAAGGCAATGAAAAAATAAATGGAACCTGAAACTGATACATCTTTTAAAACAATATAAAACATGAAATTCCAATTTTAAAAAATCAACTACATCAGGGCACATAACCAGGTTGCAAGCCAGGTCTCTAGTCAGATCCATATGTAGCTGGAGGCAGGTGAAAGACAACTATACATTGATGTTTCTCTCCCTTTCTTCCTCCTTCCCTGCCCTTCTCTCTAAAAATAATGAATAATAATAATAATAATAATAATAATAAAATCTTTAAAAAATCAACTACAAAAAATATATTCAGTGAGAAAAAAAAATACAACTCCTATGTGGATTTCCTTCATAGCATCAAGGCTAATAAAACCAACATAGAAAAAGCAGAGACCCATTCCAAGTCACTCAAATTCAGGTGCTAGGTCCACATCTTTTAGCTAAAGTGCTTCTATATGTAGTTTTGGAGTTGTTTTAGGAGTGCAAAAAAACACCACAAAGCATTGTTATAGAAGGCCCAAATAAGCCTATTCTAAGTAAACTGATATTGAAAAATGTATTTTGAAAAGCTAGGGTCTCAGATACCTCATCAAAAACATTACTCAGAGAGGCAGGTGAAAGGCAACCATACACTGATGTTTCTCTCCCTCTCTGCCTCTCTTGAAATAATAAATAAAATCTTTAAAACAAACAAAAAAAATTACTCAGAAATTATAGGAGGTAAATATATCAAACAGCTGAATCAGATAAAATTAACTCAGTGTTGGGTTTTTATCACTCATAAGTATCTAACAATTTACATAGCCTTGAACATGAATACTCCAAAACTCTTGACCTCCCATTTCTTCGATCTTTCCTTTTCCAAAGCGCTTGTCCTTCATGCAATACTACCCTAGCTATTTTCTAACATGGTCTTATGATCTTTTTATAATAATCATTGCCCTTACTATAAATGCAATTTTAGGCATTTCACCATCATAATTCCTTCTTATGAGTACACTCCTTTTAGCACCCTGGCTCCAGTGATTTTTGAACTCCACAGGACCTACACCAATGACTATACTCCATGCTGCCAAATTGAATAATCATTTCTCAGCAATCAGAGATCAACTCATTTGACCTTTCAGTTTATTTGACATAAACACTCCTTCCTCTTAAAACATTTTTATCACTTGGCTTCCAGAATACTCTAAGTTTGGCTGTTCATGCAGGCTATTTATTTCTCAGGCTCCTGTTTTGGATTTCTCTTCATCTTGCCACTCTCTAAACAATAGAATACAGTATTCAGTCTTCCAATCTGTTTTCTATCTATAAGCAGGCAAAACCTTTCCCCTGAATTCCAACTTATTATGTCAAAAGCATAGCACAGTTTCCTCTGTGTTGATACTACTTGGAGTGGTAAAAACTAAAGCCAGGAAGTCCAAAGAGTTATTAGAACCAGGTATATGCATATGGCTACAGTAGTGACAATCAATGCCTGTATCGATAGAAGGTAACTAAACTAACCTGAATAAAAATTACCTGAATAAAACCAAGAGCAGCGAAGAACTATCATATCAGTGAAATGAAAACAGGTCAAATAGCTACTCATAAGAAATCATATAGCACTGGGTGCCACATGAAAGGTTTAGGAACTTCTGATAGGGTTTTACTTTATCATCTCTAGGGATTTTTCCCATATGAGCAGTCTTCAAAAGAGAAAAATAATAGTAATGTTCTCTGTAAAAGATACACATTTTCACCCTGGCTGGTATGACTAAGTGGTTTGAGTGCCGACCTGTGAACTGAAAGGTCACTGGTCTGATTCCCAATCAGAGCACTAGCCTGGGTGGCAGGCCAGGTCCCAGCTAGGGGCATGTGAGAGACAACCGATCGGTGTACCTCTCACACATCAATGTTTCACTCCCTTTCTTTCCCCCTCCCTTCCCCTCTCTCTAAAAGTAAATAAATAAAAATCTTTTTAAAAATACATTTTCTATTAACTTTTATACAATAAAAATAGGAAATTCATAAAGAGAAAAATTTGACATATTTTTAAAACCCAAATATTTCACATTATTACTTAAATCAAATTAAGTAATAAAATAAATAATAAAATGGGCTTTGATGGGCATACAGGTACCAGAATGGCTCAAGGCAAGTGATATATCTATAAGTCCATGATAAAAAGCAATGGCACTACAATCTAAGCAATGTTTAGGTTCCTGCAGGATCACCTATGCAAGCATGTTAGTGTGAGAGTGGGAGTGTGTTTCCTTATACTGTAAATATAGACAGCTGCTTTTACAGTAGAACTAGGAACTTTGAGATCCACAAATATAGCAGTAATAAGTGTCATGTAACTTTGGGCATAAAATAGTTGAAACATCAACTGTTAAATACACAATTTCAAGAATACACACACATAAACATCTATTCACCATAGCTTAACCCATTGTACAACTAAGAGTTAAGACGCTGTCAACAGTAGAGATAAAATGCAAATCTTTAAATATACCTCTGAGAAACACTTCCTGAGTGTATCTGGGACTTTACCATCCACCACATGAAGCATTTTTTCCATTTCTTCCCGTGTAACATAACTTCCAGATTCATTTGCAAAAAGACTAAAAATGTCTAGGAGAAAGAAAAAATAAATTAATCTTATCATAGATTAAATATATCCTGGTGTAAGTAGGGAAGAAAGAGAATGGTAGCAATTATTGAGTGATTACTAGTACCAAGAATTTTATAAACACATAATCTAATGTATTCCTCAAAAGAGCCCAGCAATGCAAATTAAAGTAGCAATGTGTTATCTTTTTAATCATATCAAATTTGCAAAAATGTTTAGGTATGACAATATAAAGAGTTAACAATAATGTGGGAGACACAGAAACTCTAATACACTGTTAATGAAAGTATGAATTACTATAACCCCTTCTTAGAACAATTTGCCAAAACCTAGTAAAAGATGTATGCTAGAAACTCAGGGTCTAGGCAACTCCACTTCTACCACTGACAAACTCTCAAACATGTGCATGTCCATGAATAACAATATTCACTGGAGCACTGTTTGTAACACCAAAATTTAGGAAAAAGAGATAAATGTCTATCAACAAGCAAATAGTTAAAGTGAGATACAAATGCACACACATAATGAAACACTGTATAACAGTGAGAATAAAGGAGCTAAGTGTTTAAAGATGGATAAATACCAAAAATCAGGGAAAAGCAAACTGCGAAATAATCAGTGATAGTATGCCATTAAAAGTTTAAACTCTGCAAAACAGTTGAAGATATGTTTAAGGATCTATAAAAATATCATCAATGTATAAAACCTGTATGAGAAATGAAACTTCACCAAGTCATAAGAATGATAATCTCAGTAAAGGGAATGACAGGGATGAGAAAATAGAATGATATAAAGAGAGAACCCTGCCTTGGCTATCATATTTTATTTCTTTAAAAACAAGATTTGGGACAAATGTGATGGTGCTAAGCAATACTAAGGCTGGGTGAGGGTACACGTTATATATGCTTGAAATACTGCTGTTACAGGTTGAACTAAATCCCCAAATAAGGTATGTTTAAATCCTAACCTCTGGGTACCTGTGTATGTGACCTTATTTGGAAAGAGAGATGACAGAAAGACAGAAGAGACATTCCCCATCCCTCTGCAGGCCCAGTGGGTTCCACCGTCTGCCCTCCTGCACCCTGCAGCCAATTTAAGTCCTAACTTCAGTACCTGGAATGGGGTCTTAGTGGATTTATGTCAAACCTTGGTTCTCAAACATCTTGATTCTCTAACAATTCGGTTCTCAACAAAGTTTTTCATGGAAAAAATGTATCAGTTCTCTACTTGACAACACTTTCATGCTGATACTTGTATGATCAGTCACCTGTTTCTCAAGCGACAAAGGTACTGGATTTTCAAACAAATCACTTCTTGAACAGTTTTCCAGAATGAATTAAGTTTGAGAACTGAGGTTTCCACTGTAAGCAATTTAAGATAACATCATTAGGATGGACCCTAATCCAATATGATTGATTACAGGACAAACAGTTGGAAGAAAGCCATGTGATGAGACAGGCCAATTAGAGTAATGCACCTGTAAGCCAAGACTTGATCCCCATCCTCCACCCGTAGAAAGCCAGGAAGAGAAAAGGAATTTTCTCCTGTAGATTTCAGAAGGGAGCAAAGCTCTGCTAACATCGTAATTTTGGACTTCTAGCCTCCAGAATTGTGAGAGAATACATTTCTGTTGTTTTAAGCCACTTAGTTCATGATACTTTTGTTTTTGTTATGGCATCTCTAGGAAACCAATGAAATTTTATAATAAAAGTCAAAATAACATTAAAATAATATTTTGTCTTTGTGATTCAAAAAAATTGTTATTTTTAATTATTGGCTGTCTGGAGCCAGAATATACAGTGTATACATATGTTTGTTGGTAGAGGGATGCTATTGAAAAAACTAGGTCACAGTTAAATTCCAGAACATAAAATTGGTTTTTTTAATATGTTCATTACCTTGATTGTGATAATATTGGCATATATATATGCCCCAAACCAAAATGTACACTTTATACATGCACATTTTCTACATGTCAATTATACCTCAATGAAACCGTAAAAAAGGAAATAAATGCATATCTTAGGTAACACAGATGGACAATGATCAACTGAGGTTATCCTCCCTTTCAGATTTTGAGGATAATTTACCTACTTAGTATGATTTAGAGGTCATGGATGAGGTTCCACTCCTTTCTAGGCTTAGATAATTCACCTAATAAAATTCAGTTCTGACATTAAATTAAAATCATTAAAAATAATTATTTTTAACAAGTATCTGTATAAAATATTACCAAGTAAATGAACATCTGTTTCTATTTGTGAAGTAAAACACGAATACACTGCTAAAAATCTGTGCCATCAGAATTTTTAAAATAACAACTTTATTGACATAAAATGCACATTCCTTAAAATTCACCTTTTAAAAGTGAACAATTCATGCCCTAGCTGGTGTGCCTGAGTGGGCTGAGCACCAGTCTGCCAACAGAAATGTTGCTGATTTGATTCCCAGTCAGGGCACATGCCTGGGTTGCAGGCCAGGTCCTGGGTTGCAGGCCAGTGAGAGGGAGCCAATTGATGTTTCTTTCATGCATCAAGGTTTCTTTCTCTTTCTCCCTCCCCTTCCCTCTCTCTAAAAAATAAATTAAAAATCTTTAAATATTAAATAAATAAAAGTGTACAATTCAGACCCTGGTGAACTAGTTCAGTTGGTTAAGAGTGTTGTCCTGATATACCAATGTTGTGAGTTCAATTGTCAGTCAGGGCACATCTGGGAAGCTACCAATGAACTGATAAATAT
This sequence comes from Noctilio leporinus, assembly GCA_004026585.1. NCBI lineage: Eukaryota > Metazoa > Chordata > Mammalia > Chiroptera > Noctilionidae > Noctilio > Noctilio leporinus. Next base: position 107,091 of record PVIW01003111.1, on the reverse strand, counting down.
GTGGAAAAACTAATAAATCTCCGGGTTTTTCTCTCTCTCTTATTCCCCTGTCTTCCTCCGAGATTAATATTAAAATTTTATTTTTTCAATGTACATTTCAGTGTAATCTTGACCAATATCTAAAACCAAAATATTTTTTATCCCTGAAAGAAACACCATACTCATTAGTAGTCATTCTCTATTTCCCTCTCCCCTAGCCTCTGACTAGACTACTTTCTATCTCTATGGATTTGTCTAATCTAGATATTTTACATAAATAGAATCATATATGACCTAATTTGACTGACATGTATCACTTAACATAATGTTTTCAGGTTCATCCATGTAATAGTATGTTTAGATTGGCCAAAAAGTTCATTTTGCTTGCCCTATGATCTCTTTTCATCACCCATCACAATTTGTTTTAAGAATGGAACGTTTTTTGTTGCATTTAAGTAGAGATTCACATGCAGAAATGCAATCAAGAAGGTTTTTACACTTGATTTATGTGGAACCCGAACATCAAAGTGATTAACATAACCAAGCTGTTGTAAATTATTTCAAAGCTTGATTTGGATATTTCTGAGTATGTCAGCTATCTCCTGAGTAGTAGAATGTTGATTGTTCTCAACTAATGTCTCAACTTCAACTGGCCTACCCACCTGTGGAAATCATCCAGCAAGAAATCTCCAGCAGGAAACTTCCCATACCACTTTTGACACATTTGATTGGTAACACCTTTTCCATACCCTGCACAAATCTGTTTGTTTCAGTTGCATTTTTATCGTTCTTAAAATAAGGAAGCAAAAAAAAAAAAAAAGGAAGCATAATATACCAAAAATGTTGCTTATTTTCTTCCATCTTCAATATTAAAATGGCTACATAAAAATTTATCAGTTCTGATAAGTATTTTTAATGCACACTGATATGACAGCTGTCAAAATACAATCTAACAAAATTGTTTCAAATGAAGTTAAAGATAGCTAAATGCTCCTAGTTCCATCTTACAGAAAAAAAGTAAACAAACTTTTTAGTCAACCCAATATCAGGTACTTTAATCCTTTTTATTGTTGAATAATATTCTATTGTGTGAATATAGCACATTTTTGTTAAGTACAGTAGTTGATGAACACTAGGGTTGTCTTCATTTGTGGCTATTATGAACACAGCTGCTATGAATATTCACATACTTCTTTTTTAAATGGTTACAGTGGACTCTTGAACCATGTAAGTTTGAACCACATGAGTCCACTTATACACACATTTTTATTTTTCAATAAATACCTGTACAGTTTTTCAATCCACTGGTGAGTGTCTATGCATACAGAGGACTGGCTGACTATATACATTGATCTACGCCATTTTACATAGGGAACTTGAGCATCTGTGGATTTTGGTACCCACAAAGGTCCTGAAACCAATCCCTTCCAGATACCAAGGGACAGCAAAGTTTTGAGTGGGTTAAAAGTTATACACTAATTTTCAATTACACAGAAGTCAGTCCCCCTAATCTCTACATTGTTCCAGGATATCTACTTTAAATTTCCTTCACTATATAACTAGAAGTGGAATTACCAGATAGTAAGATAACTAAACGTTTAACAAAAGTTTGAGGAACTCCCAGTTTTCTCAAGTGGCTGCACAATTTTACACTTACAACAGCAATGTATGAGGATTGCAACTACACCACATCCTCTTGGGTGTAAAATGGGGTCTCATTGTAATTTTAATTTACATTTCCCTAATAACTAATTATGTTGAGCATTTTTTCAAGTGCTTAATGGCCACCTGATTTTCTTTGGAGAAATGTCAGTTCAAATCCTTTGCTTGTCATCAGAAATATCAGGTAAAATAATTCTGCACACCCATCTATATTATCATTTTGAGATAATAAAAGTACTTACATTTTGCTTTCTCTTCATGTTTGCCTCTTGTAAGAAGGACAAGTCCAACTATTAAATTATTGAAGTGCAGTCCTTTTGATGTTCCACCAAAAGAACAGTAAATCACCTATGAGAAAAGGACAAAGCCAACCTCAGGTTTTCAATTGCTGAGGAATTTGAGGTTGATAACACCTTAAACAAATCTTGTCTCCATCTCTAAACAAGTCCATCTCTAAGCAAGGCCCTGATAAATTAGTGAAATGATGTTAAGTTTTTCCCTCTTTTACACCTTGTTATTATACCGAGCCAAGAATGTACTGTATCTATTCTGATGTATATATATCATTGTTGAACACACTGAATATTTGTTATCTTTCTCTGGAGTCCTTATCAAGGTCCAGGAAGATAAGTGTCCTTTCCTTCAATAGCCCCAATAATGTGATAAAAATTCTGTGGAATTATAGAACTTCCTTTAACTTCTGTAAAGATTCTACATATAATTTTGATTTGAAAGACTGACATTCTCCAATTGAATGTGTAACCATGCAGAAACTTCATTTCTTTAATATGACCTTTTCTTCTTTATTTCCTTTTGATTCAAACTGGCTTTATCCCAGCACCCTAACTCACCTGCCTCCTTTTCCCTGGCATGTCCATTCCCTTAATCATTAAGCCCTCAGGACAATGAGGTTCTGGTCCACATTAAATAATCCCAAGAACAAAGGCACAGAGACAGAGTTTCAGTCAAACTAGACATAAGCATCTTACGCCTCAATCGTGCTCAGCTCCAGAATTACCCCACAAATCACATCCTTGTGAAACCAGACAAAGAGATGCCATGTCTGACATCAGGAGCAGATGCAATCAATGATCAACTACTCCCCTGCCTTATGCCAGCCAATCTGTAGAGACCACAACCCTAACTCCTTTAGCCACCATGATTAACGATTTTCCCTAACCAAACCATCCCCTAAAAGTCACTGGGGAGCCAGGTCTCTGAGCATTAGCTCATCTAGGACTCCGGGCATGGGCTACCTTCTCAACTAATAAATCCTTATTTTCTTTGCTACAAACTCCAGTTCGCACCTTCTTGGACTTCGATGGGCACAAGCAAACAGACCCCTTCAGTCCAGTAACAAATGTTCAGAAATACAATGGCAAGCATATTACAATATATAAATGTATCAAATGTTTTTACACCTTAAATTACAGATATATGTCAAATATTTTCATTTAAAAGGGTAAAAAACAAAGAAGGAAAGGAAATACAAGGATCCCAAAAGACATTCTTTTAAACTTAGAAATGGGTATCATAATCATCAGAAATAATGAAAAGCTATGCATAAGAAAGAGTTAGTAGCCCTGGCTGGTAGCACAGTGGATAAGGTGCCAGCCTGCGAACCCAAAGGTTGCAGGTTCGATTCCCCAGTCAGGGCACATAACAAGGTTGCAAACCAGGTCTTCAGTCAGGTTTGTGGCTGGAAGCAGGTGAAAAGCAACCATACATTGATGTCTATCTCCCTCTCTGCCTCTCTCCCTTCCCCTCCTTCTAAAAATAATGAAATAAAATCTTTAAAAAAAAAAAAAAAAGAAAGAAAGAGTTAGCAACAGCCATCACGTAATTCATTCATTCAACAATTCTTTGTTGAGTATTTAGTGTGCTATTGTAATTCAGTAAGTAAAACCAAATATAAATTTTTGGTTTCCTCCAGATTCCTGATGCAAGCACTTCTAAAACCCTTGGAATTTCCTAATATCTGTGAAAGAAGTATCTTTTGTTATTGATAGTATCTATAATAAGCATGTGAGTGTATGCTAATGAAGGGACTCTTGAGCTCTCTACAAAGCTTTGAAATGGGAGCTCCTAGTCAGAAAAATTAACTATATAATTAAGTGTTGGAACTTTCAGCCTCCTTCCCAATCTCTAGGAATGGGGAGGGGCTGGAGATTAAGCTAATCACCAATGGCCAATGATTTAATAACTCATGCCTATGCAACAAAGTTTCTACACACACACGCACAACTCCGGGTTGGTGAACACTTCAAGATACTCAAAGGGTGGGGTACCCAAAGAGGACATGGAAGTTCTATGAATCATTCCCCTACAACCTCTAATCTCCATCCCAATACATTTGCCCAATTCAACCCTTTCCATTTGGCTGTTTGAGTTCTATCCTTTATAATAAATAAACAGGTAACAGTAATTAAAATACATGCCTGAGTTCTGTGAGCCATTCTAGCAAATTATTAATCCTGTGAAGGGATCATGGGAGCCCTCGAATTTATAGCCAGTTGGTCAGAAGTATAGGAGGTCCAGAACCTGCAACTGATGTTGTGGGCGGCAGGGATCCATGGTGTCAGAAATGCTGTGTTTTAAATTTTTGTATTTTTTAAGATTTTATTTATTATTTTTAGAGAAAAAGAAAGAAAGAGAAGCAGAGAGGGAAAGAGACATCAATGTATGGCTGCCTTTCACCTGCCTCCTGCTACAGACCTGGCAACCTGGTTATGTGCCCTGGCTGGGGAATCAAATCAGTGACCTTTGGGTTCGCAGGCTGGCACCTTATCTACTATGCCACCAGCCAGGGCAGAAATGCTGTGTTGTTTTTTTTTTGTTTTTTTTGTTTTTAAATCTTTGCACAGGCCTGTGAACCCAAAGGTCACTGGTTCAATTCCCAGTCAGGGCACATAATCAGGTTGCAAGCCAGGTCTCCAGCTAGGTCCCCAGCTGGAGGTAGGTGAAAGGCAACCATACATTGATGTTTCTCTCCCTTTCTTCCTCCCTCCCAGCCCTTCTCTCTAAAACTAATGAACAAAAATCTTTAAAAAAAAAAACAAAAAAACCCAATCTGACCTAGTATCTGTCATGCAGAATTTTATTAATAAAATGCATGACTCATGAATAATTTCAGAAATAAAATTTAAATGTTTAATGTAAATGAAAAAATAATTTATTAAATTATATTTATATATTTAATAAGACCTGGCACCTAATGCCAAAAACTATATATTTCTTTTGTCATTGATAGCAAAAACTAGCCTGGAGAGATGGCTCCAGATCAGAACATAAAAAACAGAACCAAGCTCCTAGCACCACAATCTGTTCCGGTTTCCCACACACCTTCAGCGTCCACCATGGCCACCCTTGAGCAGCTGGTAGGAAGATGGTGCTTAGTAGAGAGCCAAGGCTTTGATGAGTATATGAAGGAACTAGGTGTGGGAATGGCTGTGCAGAAAATGGGTGCCATGGCCAAACTAAACTGTATCATCACTTTCAATGGCAAAACCTCAGCATAAAATCTGAGAGCATGTTGAAAACGACACAGTTCTCATGTAACGTGGGAGAGAAGTTTGAAGAAGCTGATGGCAGAAAAACTCATACCGTCTACAACTTTGTAAATGGCACGTTGGTTTGACATCAGGAGTGGGATGGGAAGGAAAGCACAATTACAAGAAGATTGGATGGTGGGAAAATGGTGGTGGAATTCATCATGACCTATGTCACCTGTACTCAGATCTATGAAAAAGTACAGTAAAAATTCCATCATCCTTCTGGACAGGAATTAGCTATGAGGATAAACAGGTTCAGTTCAATGAGCGAATCTCTCCGTGCTTTCCATACACCCCCATTACTGTTCACTTATCTTGATCACAAAACATTTTACATGTAACTATTTCCAAGTGTTGGTTTAATTAGGACCAACCCTTTGGTTAGTAAATAAATGTGTTTATACTATTAAAAAAATGAAATAAATACACTTTGTGGAATAAATATTATTAGTTGTCCTCTGCATATATTGAAAGAAGGTAACAGAAAAATAACCCTCTATCCCTGGGGGAGAAGTAGAATCAGTGAAAATGTTTCTCTTCAAGATCCAGGGACACAATGTCTGTGTAAAACTAAGGAAAACAGAAAAGGGAATGTCTCCCACCTTAGTACCCCTCACACCATACACAAAAAAATAACATAAAATAAAGGAGACTTAAATGTAAGAACTAAAACTCTTAGAAGAAAATAAATCTTTGTGACCTTGGGCTATGCAATGGTTTCTTAGATATGACACCAAAAATACAAGTAATAGAAGGCATCTCAGCATCAAGCCACCAGCGCTCCCAACTGTATCCAAGAGCATTTGTACTTTATCTTGATTTGTTTTGTATATCCATTAGTAAGACCTGCCCTAAGGTAATTACTTCTTCATTTTATGCCATTTTGGCTAACAAAAGGTTTTGTAGGAATACTTTCCTTTCAGATAGTAGAGGAAACCTATATTTAAATTTGGAAGCATTTTATATATTAATTACTATGGACTAAGTTTCACCTACTTCCCATAATTAGCAACTTACATTATCTCATTAAATTGCTAGTTACAGCCCTGGCTGGTGTGGCCCAGTGGACTGGCACCCGCCTGTGAACCCAAGGATTGCTGGTTTGATTCCCAATCAGGCATATAACCGGGTTGCAAGCCAGGTCTCCAGCCAGGTCTCCAGCTGGAGGCAGGTAAAAAGCAACCATACATTGATGCTTCTCTCTCTTTCTTCCTCCCTCCCTGCCCTTCTCTCTAAAAATAATGAATAAAATATAAATATATATATATATATATATATATTTTAATTGCTAGTTATATACGAAAATTAAAAATTCTAAATTCCATGTGGGCAGGCAATGAAAAGCAATGGAAAAAAACTGGGACAACTGTAATAGAACACAATAAAGAAAAAAAATTTTTAAATAATTTTAAATTCTAAATTTTTATATTATAGTAGCATTTAAGACAAAAAGACAAGAAAATAGAAATCTAGACTCCAAGATGGCTTCAGTCATACCAGTAAAGGAGAATAAACTCATGGATGTCAAAATGGGGGAGCTATCAAGCTGGATACTGATGCAAGACTTTACCCCTAAGGCATTGCTGAATTGTTTCAAAGAGATTATTATTGGTATTACAACAAGTAAGGTATGTGAAGAAAGAGAACTTGCTGGGACATCTATGGGGCTGGCAGCTTACATGCTTTTAACTACTACCTTATTTATAAGGAACTTAAGCATGAGCGATGACCCTACCACTGCTGAGGAGGGCACAGTGTGGACTCCACATTCCTGACCAGCACCTCTGAATCCTTTCATTCCTAATTAACACCTAATAAAAGATGACTAGTTTAAAAAAACAGAAAGATGAATTTATACTGAAATAGAGAATCCAATAAGGAAAAAAGCTAACCCTATCATAAATCTGAAATGACAGAACAAGAAAGTACATAATTTTATACAAGAATATATGTAAGAGAATGCAACATACATCCCCACCAAAAAAGATTAAAACATACACACATAAAATAAATGTAATCTCTATATTAAGTAAATCCCAAGGTTCAAAAGCACGTAACACAAGTTAGAAACTGTCACTAATTAGGAATGAAAAATTAAGGTTCTGTGTAATATACCAAACTTAAATTTCTATTATAATTTTCACTGTTTCATTAATTGTATTTTCATTTCACATTTAGAATGACATAATACATACTTGTAAATATACCTATAAAACAATAAGTTGATTATTTTTAGAAAGAAAATATTTTTATCAACTTAGCACATTTTATATCTCCCTAAAAACTTTATTAGAATTTAAATAAGCCTTTATAAGTTCCAATAAGGTAGTGTTTCATTTACAACATTTTATAGAATTTAATTAGGTTTTATTATATGGAAAGATTTTCTTTAACACAAAATTTATAAAACATAATCCCAACATAAAAATAGGATGTAATACAACAATAAAATTAAATTTTAAAAAATATGTCAGAGTGATAAAGTTTATAAGAATAAGAAGCCAGTCATACAAATGGTTTCATGATTATAATCAGTGACTGTTAAAGCTCAGAAGTACAAAAGAACTGCAATTTTACAATACTTCCATTTGGCCTCTAAGGACACAGTCATATAGACATCTAAAACAAGACCTACCTACCTACTCAGCAAGAAAAATAATGGAGGGTGGGATCAGATCAAATTTGTTAAAACCAGGAGGATCCTCAAAAATTCAGGCTGGTGAACATCTATCTCAAAGGAAAACCTTGCACACAAAGATTACCTCAGCAACTTTTGGAGGCACTCCATCTCCAAGCACTTCCCTGATGAAGCAGTGCTGGCCCATGTAATATGAGAGTCCACAGGTCCTCTTAAATGCATCTTTCAATCGTTTCAGCTCTACATCTGTAACTGCAATTCAGAAATAGAAGATGAATAAGAAACCAGAAAAGAAGTCTCTCAAAATCTTTTCATTTTTTACAACCCAGTTCCTAATAAAATTTGGCAATTATTACCTCTCTTCCCAGATGAGTAAAACAAACCCAAAGATACTTAGTCATAATTCTAATATTTTCTATTCTAATCTAGAAATATAAAAACTTGTAAAAATCAATTTACTTATTTTAAAATTCTATATTATTGATTATGCTATTACGTTGTCCCAATTTCTTGCCCTTTGCCTTTGCCCGCCTCTACCGAGCCCACCCCACTTCTTCAGGCAACCTCCACACCATTGTCAATGTCTATCCATAATGCATGTAAATTCTTTGGCTCCTGTATTTCCTAGCTGTACTTTACAGACCCAGGACTACTTTGTAACTACTTCTTAATCCCTTTACCTTTTTCACCCATCCCCCAATCCCCTTCCCATCTGACAATCACCTGCAACTATAATGTTCTCAACTCCTTACAGACTAAAATATTTTACTTTTTCCTTTTTTTATTATTGACACTATTCATTTTTTTTTTTTTTAAGATTTTATTTTTAGAGAGGGGAAGGGAGGGAGAAAGAGAGTGAGAGAAACATGGTATATGAGAGAAACATGGATCAATTGCTTCTCACATACCCCAAACTGGGGACTGGCCTACAACCCAGGTAGTATGTGTCCTCTGATTGGGAATCAAACTGGCAACCTTTGATTCACAGGTGGTCACTCAAGCCACTGAGCCATACCAGCCAGGCCCAGATGTACACTTTTAAAGAGATTTTTCAATTTTATTGTTATTCTGTATCCCCAGAGAATTGTTCCTACCACTTCTTGATTGCAAATGGACAGTATTTCCACTAACCAATGACTTAAAGTTCTGTAAGTGGGCTCCCTATGAATCTAATCATCATTTAGAACATTGTTTCCATAGAGAAATTAAATCAAAAGAGTACATTAAAACTAGGCTTATTCTTTCTCAGATTAAAAAAAAAGTGTTCTAATCACTTAATCAAATGTGTTTCTTGAACTCACTAAATCTCTCAATAGTAAAATTCTAATCTTTGATAGTGAAGTCTACCAAAATGACATTTTCACAAATTTCTTTAAGCATTCATAATATTTTATTTTGACTATAAAGTAAGAAATAGAAACACAGCTTTTGAAGGTAATGACAAAAATAACCACTCCTCCAAAGTTACTAAAATATCTATTAAAGGGTGGAAAAAAGGGGTAAAATTTAAAATTAACTAAACATAAAAGTAAAATACAGAAGAAATCCCATGACAGAAACAAAGAAAACTCTACAACTATAACACAGAAAAATTGCAAAAAGCAGACTACGTTACTGATGCCATGAAAAGAATGTAAAGGCAAGTACTAAAAATATTAACTGACAAGATCTCTCCGGATAAGATCAGGATATCTATAAAGGAAAGTATAATTATAGGTCAGAACCTCACAAATTAGGAATAGTACTAGAAAACTGTAGATAATGCAAAATTTAAAGGTGACTACCAGTAAAGAAAGGCAACGTTTAATAAGAATATCAGACTATTCTGAACACAGGAGCGAGCCCAAGCACGAATTTTTACACTTAAGAAAGTGAAAATAACTTTTATTGAAGGAGTTTACTACAGATTGAACATAGAGAAACTAGACAAGATATTGATGATGAGGATGCTTCCCAAGGCTTTTGATTCTACTCCACGGTGGCATTAAATACTGAAAAAAATACATAGCTAATTACTAAGGTTACAAGGCCAGGAAGAATGTCACTTGCCAAGACTTGACAATCCTTGGCTTAGATAAAAATGATATAAAATGTTCTAACACGTGATACATTAAACTTGTAAATGTAAACCTAGAGCTAACAGCAGAGATTACATGAAGTCTCCAGCTCTTCCAAACTGCTTAACCATTCCCTAACTACATTACACTCACTGCCATCATCCTTGCGGTATCTTCTGCCTATTATCCCCAGCTATTCCAATTGGCTCAACATCCTTCAAGATTTGGCTTAATGTCTCTGCTTTACTTTGTAGAAACCTATTCTAAATATCTCCACATCCTACTACAAAATGATCTTCCTTATAACCACTTACTCAACCCCAAGCTTCTGATGCTTTAAAATAACACAACTAGACTTCTGGCCAAGATGGAGGCATAGGTAGACAGGTCTCTGCTTCCTCTCACAACCATAAGAAGGTTTACAACTACCTCAAAACAAAAAAACAACCAGAACTGCTAAAAAACTGAACTGTATGGAAGTCTGACAACCAAGGGTTTAAGGAGAAATATTCAAACAGGCAAGTGGGAGAGGTGGAGATGGGAAGCAGGGGAGCCAGAGGGAGAGGACGAAGTATACTGGAGGCGAGGCAGCTGTGACAAAGCAGACACTGCAGCTGGCATAACAAACTGTCCTGTATTCACATGTGGTGATGTACATACCATTTGGCCTTAGTGTTCAAAGATTTAATGCTGACAGCATTGCTATTTGTGAGAGTGTGCCTGGAAAATAAAAATGGATCTAGTCATGTATTCTACTATGTCCATACAAAGTTGTTCTTGGCTTTACTACAACATACATGGTTAGTGCAGGCTGTAGGATAGATCATGGCTCTGTATCTTGACTTCACAGACTGCCAGTGTCTGTAATCAAAAAGAACCACCCTAACTTTGCAGAGCAAAGGGATGTTCCCCACCCAGCATCCCTGAATTTGCTGCACTACTTAAAAAATTAAATAGTCTTCCTCTTTCCTATTAGTTTTTTATTAACAAGCATAAAAAGTAATATGAATGGAATCTGTATGTTGGAAAACAAAGCTATTTTGTTAATGAATAAACCAGTAACAACTTATCACCTTAGAGCACAAATGGAGAAACATGCAAGTCCTACAAGTTTTCTTCTACTAAGAATAACAGCTCACTGTCTGAAACATGTCAAATATAATTAACAACTTCAAATAATTTCTAGAAAGAATGTGTCTTTGAAAACATCCTATAAGAAAAGGTCAGAAATCAAAAAGGACACTACTTAGTTTATGGTCATAGGAAATCTGTTGTATACTTAAACACTGCAGGAGAGTCTTAAAAATGTCATGGAAAGAATGGCTTTAAATAGTCATTAGCTATTTTTTAAAAAATTCTCAATAATATAACAAAATGACTATTTAACATATGCTGATGACAGGTTTTCTAGTTCATTCACTTGCTTCCAGCCGTTTCTCAAATCAAACACACAAATTGATCATTCTCCTGGTTCATAAACTTCGCAGCTATCAGCAACACGGCACTCATCAGTTCAACTACATTAAAATATATGCTTCCCAGTACCCTCCTGGGGGTGAGAAGTGTCAATCAAAGACATCTAGAAGCCCAAATCCTTTTGCAAATCTAACCAAAGTGTACTGACATGTTATCATATTGCTTTTAACTTTAAACAAAATAGGATTAAATGTTGTGGCTAACTTAGCATTTCACTTTTTTAAAAAACAATTTTCACAGATACTACCTTACAAGATTCTTACAATAGTCATTTATTTATTTATTTATTTATTTATTTATTTATTTATTTATTTATAACATACAACTGGGTTGGTTCTTCCTTTTTTTGGGAGCGGAGGGAGAGGAAGGAATAAGAAGCAACAAGGTAAAGGTGTGAGGGAGATGGGACGGAAAGGAGGGAGGAAGGCACAGAGGCAGACGAGCAAAAGGGTAAGAAGGGGAGGATGGCTCTCACACAGCACTTAAGCTTTCAGGTTCTCTAAAGGAACCAGTGAAGTTTCTCTTTCACTACCAGTGCCCCAAACCTGCTAAGCCAATCAATTCAAAATTCATGAATTTAAAACCATTTATTACCTCCATTCTATGTCACTTTAACAGCAGTCTTTTACAACATAATAGATCCTAAATTTCACCTTTCTAGAAACTTTATTATTCACTATTATGTTTGCAAAGAAAATAAAGCCCAATATTCCAATGAGGAGCAGCTTCCATGTAAAAGTCTAATTTTATATTTTAGGCTTCAATTTGTAAAGAAAGCCACAAATAACAACACAGATTTACATTTTCATCAAATGATTACAGAATTAAGTCAGATCCCCTACGAACACAAGCTAAATCCATAATTCAAGTCAAAAGTCATTTTCTTGTCTTTTAATTTAAAAAGCATGAATTTTTTTCCTATCCTTGTGTGAGAATTCACCTGTTCTTATGTGTCACTAAGATCTTTGCTAAAAGGCACTATTAAAAACCACCTTAGAAGAAAACAAACTAATAAAATTTGGAGCAAAAAAAGGATTTGGTCAAAAGAAAACACAGTAACAAAATTCAGAATAGTTCTGCTTTTCATACACAGTAGAAATAATTGGAAAGTTTAAACATCCTTCTTGCAAGCTGGTGAAAAAGAACACAAATAGTGTCTCTATTCTCAATACTACTATCATATGGAAAGAAATACTTTGAAAACAAACTGATGTACTGGCAACCACTATGCCTAACACATGACAGGAAAAATGTCATTGTCAGTACTCTCAATGGTAACAACATATAACATCTGACAAACCTCCATATGTCACTCCTGCTAATACCAAAAGCAATTCTGAAAAATGTATATAAATGGACAAGAGTCAAGTGTGGACAATTCTGAATTTCTTTCTTTAACAAATTCACATGTTTACAAACTCAGTTAGGGAAAAAAAAAAAAAAAAAAAAAAAAAGGCCCTGACAGAGCACTAAGTGCCTGCCTGAGAACCAAAAGGATGCCTGTTCAATTCCTAGTCAAGGCACATTCCTGGACTGTGAGCCAGATCCCCAGTTGGGGGTGCATGAAAGGCAACAAACACTGATGTTTGTCTCCTTCCCTTTTCCCCTCCCTTCCCATCTCTCTAAAAAAATAATAATAATAATAATTTTTAAAAAGTTGCCCTGGCTAGTGTGGCTCAGTGAATTAAGCACCAATCTGCAAACCAAAAGGTCACTGGTTCGATTCTCTGTCAGGGCATATGCCTGGGTTTCAGGCCAGGTCTCCACTTAGGGGTGTGTAAGAGGCAACAGAGGGATGTATCTCATACACATTGATGTTTCTCTCCCTCTCTTTCGCCTTCACTTCCCTTCTCTCTAAAAGTAAGTAAAATCTTTAAACTATATATACACACATGTGTGTGTATAGATAGATATATAAAATATATATTACATACACACACACAGAGTTATCTTGATCATATATGCTGGAACCAAATTTTCAAATGTTCCCCAAAGTGAGTTCTTGCTTTGTATTTTCTCAAGCGTATTTACCAATAGTTTATGATTAGAAGGTGCACACCAATCTGGTAATAATAAATGTTTTACTCTTAAGTTTTTTAATTAAAATTATAACAAAATCTAAGAGCTTCAAATTTTTGTGGAAAGGGTTCAGATACTTTATGGAATCCTTATTTTCATGAGTGTTTTAGATACTGTGCCTTACTAGTTTCCTAATCTCCAATTTTCTAAAACCAATGATATATATTCCTTTTATCCCTAAACTCTCCATCACAACTATCAGACAAGCACCTAATTGTAAAATTAGTGGCATACATGACAACATATTAACAGTTCACATGTAAGCATAAGGGGAAAAAGTGTTTACTGTTCTACTAAACATTCAGGTAGAGGGACAAACAAGAGCATTACCGGTTTATGGTCTGAAGAAAAAAGAAAATTATTTCAACAAATGAAAGTTAATTTTGTTTAAATAAAACGTTCATTGTTTTCCAGTTTTCCTTATCAATCAATTCAGTTAATCTAATTTTGTTACGAGTTTATGTCTTTAAAAATGACATTGTTTTAAAGTTAAATTTAACTTTCAAGGCAATTAATCTGTAACTAAAGAATTACCTTCCTGTAATCATTCACTCAATATTTCTCCAAGGAATTTTTGTCCTACTTGTATTACTTTTTCATTACTCCACATTGTGACTTCATACTAATGGTTATAAAGCCATCAGGAAACAAAGTAATTACCAAAAGGATTAATTCAGACAAGATACTTTTACAAATAAAATTTTAAGCCCTGGCTGGTGGCACAGTGGATAAGGTGCTAGCCTGTGAACCCAAAGGTCACTGGTTCAATTCCCAGCCAGGGCAACGTAACCAGGTTGCAGGCCAGGTCTCCAGCCAGGTTCTTAGCTGAAGGCAGGTAAAAGGCAACCATACATTGATGTTTCTCTCCCTCTCTGCCTCTCTCCCTTCCTGTCTCTCTGAAAAATAATAAATAAAAGTTTTAAAAAATTTTATATGTAATTTTATTAAAATACCAAAAATAATGGCACAGAATAAATATATAAGAGAAAAACTAGACCAAAGCTACCCAAAAGGAGTTTTGGCCTTGAATCCAAACTTATGCTTAAGGGCAGGCTTCAAAAATGACATGAAAAATTAATTCATATTTTTAATAGCAATAGTTCTAGTACTCTGACATTTATAACCAAAATGAGTATTTCACTGCACTTTTAGGGAAAATAAGCATAATTGAGTTAAGATTGTTTTTGAGTCTTCATTTCTATAATTCAATAATTATTCTAATTTAAGTCTATTGATGAAAATTGTGATGCTGCCTTTCCTCCAGAAACAGAAACATACTGCTATTATTAATTAAAATGGATAAAACAAACCCATGCACCTCAAAGACTCATATAAGCTAACAGGCAATAAACAAGAAAACAAACAAGTAAAAAGAAAATGCAAGAGTTGACACTAAGTAAAAATTCCACCAAAACAAATTCACCATTTCATAAAACATGATTCCCATCCTTCCTGCTGCAAGAGAAATGCATTACTTAGAGATAATAAAGCACTTATATTATACTACAGTACTAAATAGTGTACCACTTGCTGCTTATTTTAATGTAATTTTTTAGCTACAGTTAATATAAAGATTAAAATGCTTTTCATTCAAAGGTGTAATTTTTTTACTTTATAGAAATCAAGGGGGAGGGAAGTCCTTTTGCTTATGGTTAACAAGAAATCCTGATATAAGGATTTAAAGCAGCTTCTCTACTAGAGAAAAATCTTTTCACCAAAGGCCCTGGTTCAAAATAAGGCTACTAGTTGTAGGACCATTGTAAGAGTTAAAAAAAAGAAAGAAAGTTGAAGGAAAATATGTTTTAAATGGAGGTCCTAATTAAAAAACAAAAACAAAACAAATGGTTAAAACCAAGAATTGTATCTAGGAGTTAGTTTTCTTTATTGTATATAATAAACACTTCATTATTGTCAGCAATTCCTGATAGCCATACACGGTTTTATAAACAACCTCAAGATGGCAACACTCTTAAGTTTCATTACATAAAAGCAGAGTGTACAAACACTTCCCAAACAACCAAAGGAGAACAAGATAATTTAGAATAAGGAAGTCTAGATTTCATATAATGCAAGCTTCTCCGAGAAATACACACATTTCTTATGTAAGACTACAGAAGAATAATTAGAACAGAATGTACAAGGCAAAACAGGGAATTATTGCACATATTCAATTAAAAAAAATTTTTTTTTAAATGAGAATACAGTGCTGGCTGGTGTGAGGCCTGGCCTGCAATTCCAAAGGTCTCAGGCTCCATTCCTGGTCAGGGCACATGCCTCATTTGAAGGCCAGGTCTATCCCCTGTTGGGGCATTTGAGAGGCAACAGATTGATGTGTTTATTGCACATAAGATGTTTCTCTCCCTCTTTCTCCTCCCTTCCCTGATAGATAAACAGATCTAAAAACAAACAAACAATGACATTCCAGAGATTCCCAACTCCATTCCACACAATCTGCTTACCAAGCCTTCCCAATGATGGCAAAACACCAAAATTTTATTGTCTGCAAGATACGAAACACCTCTCTGGACACCAGAAAATATCCTTGAATATCAGACGTAACTGAGATTAGCTACGCCATTCTAAAAGCAGAGGTACTCAATAAACAGTGCATGGGAATATAGACATATCCTACCTCTTCCTCCTCTGAGCTTCCAGAGTCTGGCAGCCAAACCTTTACCCTCCAGACAGAAGACCTGAGGAGACTTCACTGCCTAAAGATACTGACTTGGGGATGGGGATGAAGGGACTCCAAAATGAAAATGCTCAGCAACAAGCCCCACTAACATAGAACTTATAATCAGCATTCAAGACAGAGAAACAAGATTATCAGACACCTGTGAAAAGCCCTTAATATGAAAGACGTTAAAAAAAAACTGGTTGAGGAAAGTCTACAGAGGATGGGAAAATACTTTTAGAATAAATCTATTATTAATGCCCTCAAAGAGATAAGATACAACAACGATGAAAAAATGAACAAGATGCCAGTGAACAATTTCAAAGAAAAAAAAGGGCCCTTAAGGGATATACAAATGGCCAACACCTACAAGTAAAGGTGTTCAACATCATTAGTCATAAAAAATATATATATATATATATTAAAACCATATTGAGATACTACTTCCCACCAATTTTAATGTCTCAAGTTAAAGACTCAATACCAAGCGCTGGTGAGGAGGTAGGACAATGAAAATGAAAAAGTTATATTACATTAACTACTTTGGAAAACTAGTTGGTGCTTTCTAACATAAAGTTAAACATATACCAACTTTATGACCCAATCATTCTACTCCGCTCCTAGGTATATAAGATACACAAGATCTATCTTGGAAATATCGAGCCAATGTCAATATAATTAAAAGTTTGTGCAGCTGATACTTTCAGGACAGACCTCATATGAAAATATATGTCCAGAAAGACTTGTATAAAAATGTTTATAGCAGTTCTATTCATAACAGCCAAAACCAGGAAACTCAAATGTCCAAATAATGGATTTCAGACAACTGTAACAGCATAATCAATAAACTATACTTAAAAGTATTAATAATTGTTACAGTCATTTAGTGAAATATTACTTGGCAACATCATGGATGAATATCACATTGAGCAAAAATGCCTAACACAAAAGGAAATATACTTTATGATCTGTTTATATTAAGTGTAAGAACAAACAACTAATACATGATAATAGAAATCAGATCAAATGCCTCTAGTGGGTGGGGATAATTAACTGAAAAGAGAAATAAAGAATCTTTCTAGCATGATAGAAATATTCTGTATCTTAAATTTGGTAATAAGTGTGAAAGCATCTGTCAAAATTCACTCAACCAACATACAAGATCAATATATTTATAGGATTCCCCAGCCAGGGCACATAACAAGGTTGCAAAGCAGGTCTCCAGTCAGGTCTGTGGCTGGAGGCAGGTGAAAGGCAACCATACATTGATGTCTCTCTCCCTCTCTGCCTCTCTCTCTTCCCCTCTTTCTAAAAATAATTAAATAAAATCTTTAAAATGTATATATATATATAAATATATTCATAGGAAGTTATGTCTCTTGATAGGTTACACAGATACACTTATTTTTTTTTTATCTCACTGAAGTGTACCCTTAAGATCTGTGTATTTTGCTCTGGCCAGGTGGTTCAATTGCTTGGATTGTTGCTCCATACATCAACAGTTTGTAGGTTCAATTCCCAGGCAGGACACATCTAGGTTGTGTTTGATCCCCAGTTGGAGCACATACAGGAGGCAACTGACTGATCCATGGTTCTCTCTCACACTGATATCTATGTCTCTGTTTCTCTCTCTTCCTTCCCTTTTCTCTAAAATCAAAATTTTTAATGTCCTCAGGTTAGGATAAAGATTTGTGCATTTACTACATGTAAATTTTTAACACATGTAAATTTATCACATGAAAATTTTCAATAAGGAAAAAATTAAGAGATCTTAAAACTTTTAAAGTAAGAGTGGGAAGAGAAAGATAGTTAAAGATTGGAAGGTAAAGTTAAAAAAAAAATCTCCCCAAAAGCAGTGAAAAGAAGAAAATAGAAAAATGTAAGAAAATTAGATGGTCAGTCCAGGTGGTCCTATATCCAAATACAAGTTTCGGGGTCAGGGGGAGGGGATATATATATATATATATATATATATATATATATATATATATATATCTGAGAGGAAATCATCTATGATGAGATATTTAAAGTTAATGTCCCAGAATTGAAGGACAATCACCAGCATTCAGATTAAAAGGGCCCATTAGCAAATAGGTGAAAACAGAGCCAGACTAAAGTATGTACATCACTGTGAAATTTCAGAACATTGTAAATAAAGATCCTATAAGTTTTCAGAAACAAAAACAAATACAACAGAGTCCAACAATCAGAATGGTACTGAATATCTCAACAGCAACATGGGAAGCCAGGCTAAATATAAATCAATAATTTCTCAAAATTTTGAAGAAAAATTATTTCTAATTTATAATTCTAACTGAAACAAACTTTCAATTAAATATGAGGACAGATTTAAGATAAGTGCAGACTAATGAATCTCAAATAATTTGCCTCACATAAAATTTCTCAAAAAATTCCTGGAGGAAATCATCCACCAAAACAAGAAAAAAATCCATCCTGACCAGTGTGGCTCAGTCGGTTGGAGCATCGAAGGATCAACCCCTGGCGCCAGGGCATATGCCAAGGTTGCATGCAGTTCAGTCCCCAGTTACAACAGGTACAAGAGGCAACTAACTGATCAATGTCTCATATTGACGTCTCTCTCCTTCCTCCTTCTCTTTCTCCCTCCGCCAGATGCTAAAAATAAGTTATGTAACTTATTTATATAATATATGTGTGTGTGTGTGTGTATGTATATATATATACACATATATGGTATTTATATATATTGCCCTGGCTGGTGCAGCTCAGTGGATTGAGTGCCTGCCTGTAAACCCAAAGGTCACGGGTTTGATTCCCAGTCAGAGCAAAATGCCTGAGTTGCAGACTAGGTCCCCAGCTGCAAGAGGGAACTGATCTGTTTCTCTCACACATCAATGTTTCTCTCCCACTCTTTCTCCCTTCCTTCCCTTCTCTCTTAAAATAAATAAAATCGTTCAGAGATTTTTTAATAACTTTTAGTTATAAAGTATTTTTAGTTATAAAAAGTTCTGTTTTTTAAAAAAAAGAAAGTCCAGAAAGCAGAAAATATGAGATAGCGATTACAAAAGATCTAGTATAAGAAAATCCCCAAGTCAAGAATGAAGAGAATTCCCAGGTTCATAATTATGGACCAGGATAAAAGAGTAACCAGTACAGTTTGAAGTCAGTCCAAAGGCTACATGAAAATGTTAGAAGAAACTAATATCTGAAAATCCCTAGGGGAGACTTGGGCAAGTGACAGCATAGGGTTGAATTAGTGTTAAACACTTCAAACACAAAACAAACACAAATAAAACAGTATATATTAGCTCTAGGTTAAACAAAATGTTGTGCAGAAAAGTAATCATAGTTTATTATGTAACTTGAGCTATAAATCCTGTGTACATGTCATGAGGTAAACACTGAATATTTATCTAAGCATAATTAGCATATAACCACAACTGTAGTGGTAGAATGAAGTAATAGGAAAAGGGAAAAGGGAAGTGGCTAAGGGGAAAGGAGGGGGAAGAAAGCTAAATTCTCATGCTCAGAAGTGACAAGTCAACAGATAATGTCTATAACAGAAAAAGCTTTACCAAATGCTAAAATCAACTAAAACATAAACTGGTCTCTTTCTGGGAAACAGAAAATGCCAAGGAAGATTAAATAACTGTTCTTATTCAACAACATTTTTTAAAGATTTTATTTATTTTTAGAGAGTGGGGAAGGGAGGGAGGAAGAGAGGCAAAGAAAAACATCAATGTGTGATTGCCTCTCACATGCCCCCAACCAGGACATTACCTGCAACCCAGGCATGTGCCCTGACTGGGAATGGAACTGGCTACCCTTTGGTTTGCAGGCCAGCACTCAATCCACTCAGCCACACCAGCCAGGGCTTATTCAACAGATCTTATACAAACTATTTAACACTTTAAAACTATAGGCATTCATAATACTGATAAAAATACACATCTAGCCCTGGCTGGTGGTACAGTGGATAAGGTGCCAGCCTGCGAACCCAAAGGTCGCTGGTTTGATACCCAGCCATGGCTCATTACCAGGCTGCAAGCCAGGTCTCCAGCCAGGTCCGTAGCTGGAGGCAGGTGAAAGGCAACCATACATATATGTCTCTCTCCCTCTCTGCCTCTCTCCCTTCCCTCCTCTCCAAAAATAATAAATAAAATCTTAAAAACAAAACAAAACACACATCTCAGAAAAAGATACAAAATCACATGTACAATTAAAACAATATAAAACATTTGAAAACAGAGCAAAAGCAAATAATTGTGTTAGATGACAGGATTAGTAGTGAAATTTTCTCCCTTTTCCAATCTCTCAGTATTTACATTACCTTTATCATTTTAAACCAATTTTATAAAAGTTCTATTGGTTTTTAGTTGACATTCCTATTTGCCTTTGCTTACAATGCTCCTCCTTCTCTAGGGGCACCACCCAAACCTTGTATTGGCACCTAAACACCTAATCCTCTTGAAACATCATCTTATGCCCATCCAGTGTGGCTCAGTTGGTTGAAGCATTGTCCCATAGACTGAAAGTTCACCAGTTCAATTCCAGGTCAGAGTACATAGCTAGATTATAGGTTCAGTCCCTGACCTGGTCCTGTGCAGGAGGCAACTGATTAATAGTTCTCTCTCTCTGAAATCAATAAATTATATATATGTATATTTTTTCTTTAATTTTAAAATATCATCTCCTCTTTGTTTTCAACCCAGACTACTCTCTCCTTTATGACCCTGCTCTATCTTATACAGATAGTAAGTTCCTTGAGGGCATTATATCATGTCCTATTTATGTTGGTATACCTAGCACTCATCTTAGAGCCTAGAATAATATGTAGGCACTTAATAATTCATTAATTAATGAATTTATTCCAGTAACCATAAGAAATTGAAATGATTTTGTCAAATAAACACAAATAATTACACAAATAGACTTCTAAAAGAGAAATTTAATTTCCTATTCAATTTCATTTTTTCTGCTTCAACATTTAAAATAACCTTTAATTTCTCTGTATAACTCAGATTGGGAAAGTATTATTCAGATCTTTACTAGAAAGTCAGCTAGATTACCTTAAGAATAAACTCAAAACATCCTCAATTCTTCATAAGCTAATGAAAGAGATAGCTATCAAACAGTTCTCTATCGACATTAAAGAGAACATTTTATATATTTTTTAAAGTTTTTTTCAATTATATTGCTCAACAAGGCCTCGATCTCGCTCTTTATCTGATCATATTCTAACAATATCAACGCAAACACTTTTACCATTTCTCTACAAGTCTGCAAGAAGTAACCAATGGATTCATGTACCTCTGAACATTGCTGTTTCTCTCCCTCTCCTTCTCCCTCCTTTCTCCTCTCAGCAAAATAAAATCTTTTTTTAAAATGCAGCAAAGAAATGAAAAAGTGATACTAAATTTGTACCAAACATAATGCAAGATTTAGAAGAAATATATGACCACAAAAATGTGACATTGCTATCTTTCATGAGATGCTAGATATGTATTCAGAGGAACTTAGTGAGAAGTAAATGAGAAAAGTGCTTGTGATGATAAGGATAAAGAAGTCCCAATGGAAGCAACACTTGCCTAAATAAATAAATATTTTCAAGGAACTCTGATTCTTTCATAACACTGAAAGTACAAAAGAGAAAATTTTGGAAGCTTATCCAAACTTATAAAGTAACATAACAATTCACCAAAGTATAGAAAGGATGTCCGCACCATATTCTAAGTTATATAAGAAGGCAAGCTTGGAACTACTTTTGATAGGTTTTTACAAAGAAATAAAACACTAATTCTGATACAATATATAAATACTATTATTGAGTATTTAAATGTACATCTAAAATGCACCATAAGTTACAAAGTACAACGTCAGCATTTGTTTTCTGGAACCCATGAAGTGTATGAATAACATATTGAATTGCCTCTCTGGTTAACACTGTCTTTCCTTTTCCTATTAAAATGTAGTAGAGTTGAGTATATTCTTTGAATTATACCATAGTTATTATTACCTTTATCCTATCAACTTTCATGGAGGTAATCTGACAGAAAGCTGCAGAAATAAGTTTCACATGCTAATCAGAGTTGAGATGTGAATTCTAAGCCCAAATGACAGAAGGAAAGTAAAAATACTAATTTTAACCTGTCATTTTTAATTTTTCTAAAAAAACTTTAATTTGTAAACCAATTTGGAATGACAAGATATGGTATCTTCCAACGTATGTAATCAAAACACAGTTGTCCTGGCTGGATGGCTTAGTTGTTTGGGGGCAGGTTATCCTGTACACCAAAAGTTTGTGGGTTCAAGTCCCAGTCAGGGCACAAAGGTTTTAGGTTTGATCCCTGATTGGGGTGCACACGAGAGGCAACTGATTGCTGTTTCTCTCTCACATCAATATTTCTCTCTCTCTAAAAATAAATGTGTCCTCAAGTGAAAAATTTTAAAAAAATTAATTAAAAAGACAAAGTAAATCAGAATATGCACTGTATTTTCATCACTATAATTTCTGCCCAATTATACTCTGGTTTATCTTATGAAAAGTAATAGCTTCTAAATGATGATGAAATTTCATTTATCCCTTGGAATACTCTATTTTAACTGTACTAAGCTATAACAGTAATAACATCAATGTTTACTATAACAAATAAAACATGAATAATCTGTTAAACCCATTCAATAAATAATGTTCAAAATTAGGGGAAAAGATTTAGACTTACACAGTCAACCTTCTGTCTAGAATATAAGTTTTCTCTTGTATATGAAGTTATAAAAACCCACTACCAAGAGATAAAAACTTCTAGAAGTAAAAATGATTTAAAAGATTTTATTTATGTTTAGAAGGGTATGGAGGGAGAAAGAGAGAGAGAAACAACAACCGGTTGCCTCTTGCCTCTTGCACCCCTCATCCTAGCCCACAACTCAGGCATGTGCCCTGACTGGGAAACTGAACTGACAACCTTTCAATTTGTGCAGCTGACGCCCAACTCACTGAGCCACACAAGTCTGGGATAGAAGAATGATTTTAATGAATGGCTGACTACCTTTAATAAAAATGCACAAAGAATAAGGCACCGGCCTGTGAGCCCAAAGGCTGCTGGTTCAATTCCCCAGCCAGGGCACCTAACCAGGTTGCAAGCCAGGTCTCCAGCCAGGTCTGTAGCTGGAGGCAGGTGACAGACAACCATATATTCATGTCTGTCTCCCTCTCCGCCTCTCTCCCTTCCCCTTTCTCTAAAAATAATAAAATCTTTATTTAAAAATGCACAAAGAACAGTGGTGTAATAAAATTTTGATACGTAAAAGACATCTAAGGGGTTACATGGCTAAAAAGAAACCTCTAACAGCAAGTATTTATCAGCCCCTTAAACTTATCTGTTAGTCTATATATGTCCATTAAAATATGGTAACTTTTGAGAACCTGCCTTCAGGCAGAAAGAAAAAAAAGTCAACATAAGGCAGACTTTTCTTAACAAGGTTGCCTAGAAAAATAAAAGTTTAAAACATAAATGTCATTTGTACGATTAAGTACCATCTTACTGATCAAATGGTCTCTACTCAGAAAATGCATTAACACAAATCTTAGGCTTCTACAGCAATTGGGCTAACAAAGGTTAAATTTTAGAATCCATGAAGACACAAGGCACTTCTCATTCTTACTATCACTTCTCTACATGTTTGCAATAAAAGAGACTGACTTTTTTTGATATTCCTCAATGAATATCCTGATTTCCCCTCTAGCTAAGATTTGATAATGAAGTTGGCTCTCCTGTGCTTTCATTACAGGCAGCATTGCTATTTTTTTTTTTTTTTTTTTTTTTAGCATTGCTTTTACAGGTATTGTTTGCTTTCAATTTACCCACAGGCTATGTGGCTTATTTGAATATTATTTACAAAAGATTCTCTTTATTTGGGGAAGTCTGTTGGGTACAGGGAATAGGGTTCTTTCTAAGCTGGTTTTCTACAACTATAGGGTCAATCTTTCAGAGTTTTATAGTTACATGCTCTGAACAATTTATAACATTTATAACAAAACTATAGTCAACATCATCAAAATTTAAAACTTTTCAACATAAAAAGACACTATCAAGAGTATGAAAAGCCCTGGTTTGGTAGCTCAGTTGGTTAGAATATGTTCAACTCAGGTCAGGGCACATACAAGAATCAGTGAACAGAAGAACAGGTTGACGTCTCTTTCTTTCTCTTTCTCTTTCTCTCTCTCTCTCAGAAGTAAGCTCTATTAGGTACATTTTCAAGTCCTCAAAACAACAGCAATACATAAGATGAGCAAAAGTCTTCTAAATGCCAGTGTTACCTACTTATCTTCTAATTATCTATCTTCTGATAAATTCTTCTAACATACTCATATATAAAACTGCCATGCAGTACAATTCTCTTAGACCTATAATTTTAACCTTCAGTCATATTCCATAAACTTGCAAATTGGGAGTTTAAGATATAAGCTACGTGTTATTTAAGCATTGAGAAGAAGACATAGAAATTAAAAGGTAGATCTTAAAACTAAGTCAGAGATAACTATTGATTTTTTTAAAAGCAACACATCACAATCATAAAGACAGTAATGACTATAACCATCTGGTTCTCTTGATCAAGCATATGCTAAACACCTATCTGTGCTTCAAACAGTACAAAGTGGTTTTTAAATAAAGAATTCCTCCCCAAGAAACTTGCAATCTAGTAGAGATATTAAACACACACAAAATATTATGTGTGCGTAAAAATATTAAAAGACCAAGGATACAAATTAAGAGTCACAGGAAATTCTAAGGAGTAAGTGCCAGATAATCCAGGAATGGTCCAGAGAAGAAGGTAAAATTTAGACAGACTCTAGAAGTCTAGAAAGATGAGTAGAATAAAATAAGAATAAAACCTTTACATAATCTAGCTTCATCTTTCCTGTCCTGTACACTTAGTACAATATAAATAATAGGTGAAGGCAGAGAAAAAGTCACTCTAGATAAATCATAGAAATATGAAATGAGGAGAGCAAATTAACTTACATAAATGTTTGTGAAGAAGAGGCTTAAAATTTTAAGGAGTATATAATATGTAAATTTTTATTATGTAAATTATATGAAAAATAGGTTTTTAAAATGGCATGCAATTTTGCCATGACTTTCCCATGTTTCCTTTTCAGACTAGAAACTGCTATTTATAAGAAATGTGGGGGGAAAAAAAGAAATGTGAGACCCTCTCAGATCCTACCAAACCAAGGCTCCTCTGCAAAAAGCAGGCTTCAAACTTAATCAAAGATGGTAATTATGATACAAATTAGAAACCTATTAATCTCAGCATATAAGGTTATGTTTCCTTTTTCTTTTGTATTTTCTATTGAATGCTTCATGGATTCAGATCATCTTATTTTGGAGCCAGAAGATATTCTGTTTAACTCAAATTTTAACTGCTAAATTCATGGAACATTTGAATGTTTACATAAATGACATACCATCATAATTTATCATATAAAAATACAATTTACCAGATTATTACATTAGTTTTATTCTGTCAGCTTTTTTCTTTATTCAAGGAGCACTAAGTTGTCCCACTCATTCAGTCAACCTTTTACAAGCCCTGACAGGTACCTACCTCCTAGGCCCACAGTTCGTATCTGCAGGATTTCAGAATTCACATAAAGTAGAGGAGACAGCCAATTAAACTCACTGTTGTAATGCAGTATGATAACTACTACAATAAAAGTGTGTTGCTGCAGAAACGGGGAGAAAAGAGTGGTATAAGGGAAGGCTTCTGGGAGGACTTGCTGTCTGGGTTTGGTTTTGATGGATTAGAATCTAAAGAGGCAGATTAGTTCAGGAAGAAAGATGCATATCACTTCATCAATGAGCATGTACTTCATGCCAGCCTCTAGAAACAAAAATAATACATGGGCCCTAATTTCAAGACACAAGTGGTCTTTTCAAGAAATTGCTTCACAGAGAAAAGGCTGAAAATTTGGTATTAAAAGTGAGTTCAATCTCAAATTTTTTTAAAAAAGAGTTCACCATGCACACATAAGAAGTAAATATAGATGATTTTATTTACATTAAATTAAAAAAAAAAAAAAGCAAAATTATGGCAATAGATGTCAGAAGAATGGTTACCTCTAAAGGGCAGCATCAACTGGGATTGAGAGACAACCTACTGGGGTGTTGGAAATGTTCTATATCTTGGTTTTGTATGGTGATTACTTGGGTACATACCTAAAATTTTATCAAGCTAACAGTAAGATTTGTGCGCTTAACTGTAAGTAATAAAGGAAGGCTTTCTGAGATCTAGAAAGCAGCACCTTCAAAGACACATTGTACCTCTGGCCAAGATGGAGGCATAGGTGGATAGATACGCTTTGCCTCCTTGCACAACTGTAGGAAGGATCACAACTCAAAACAAAAAACAACCAGAACTGCCAGAAACATCTAACTGTATGGAAGTCTGACAGCCAAGGATTTAAAGAGGAAATACTCATCCAGACAGGTAGGAGGGGCAGAGGAGGAGTGCCAGGGCAAAGAGGACGTGGTGTGGCAATGGTAAGGCAGCAGCAGCAGCCCACAGTACAGGTGGTCCCATGTTCACATGTGGCAGATAAATGCCAGGAGGGGCATCTGGGAAGTGATCCCAGCCCCATGCCAGACCATATAGCCCAGGGTTCCTGGGCCAAGAAAATAAAGCTTCACAGCTTCTAGCTGTGAAAAACCAGCAGGGGTTGGGGTGCAAGAAGAAACTGCTGATTTCTCAGCAGAGTTTGCTTAGAGGACCTCACAGTCCTAGAACAGAAGCAAACCCACCCACTTGGGAACCACCACCAAGGGCAGCATCTAGAGAGGTGTGGGTGAAATGCCTGGAAAAGGGTTGAGTGCCATGCAGGCAACACTGTTTCCTCTCTGACCCCCGCCCCCACATACAGTGCCACAAAGTGGTGAAATGGGTCATCACACACTGACATATACCTAATACTCCACTCCTTACAATGCAACAGGGGCACCAAGAAGAAGAATCAAAGTAGCTCTACCTAATACACTGAAACAAACACAGAAGGGCTGCTAAATTAAAAAGACAAAGAAATATGGCCAAATGAAAGAACAGATCAAAACTCCAGTAGAACTAAGCAAAATGGATAGCCCTATCAAGTGCGGAGTTTAAAACACTAGTGAGCAGGATGCTCAGAGAACTCACTGAGTATAGTAAACACATAAGGGAAGAAATGAAGTCTACATTAAGTGATATAAAATAAAAATCCACAGGGAACCAAAAGTGAAAGGAAGGAAGCCAGGGTTCAAATCAATGAATTGAACCATAAGGAAGAAATAAACAGTCAATCAGTAGAGAATGAAGAAACAATATTTTTTTTTAATGAAGAGAGAATAAGAATACTCTGAGACATCTCCAAATGCGCCAACATCAGAATCACAGGGATGCCAGAGGAGAAGAGGAAGAGTAAGAAACTGAAAATTTATTTGAAAAAATAATGAAAGAAAACTTCCCTAATTTAGCAAAGAAGATGGAAATACAAATCCAGGAAACACAGACTCTCAAACAAGTTGTACCCAAACAGGACCACATCAAGACATAGCATAATTAAACTGCCACAGGCTAAAGAGAGAATCTTAAAAGTAACAATAGAAAAGCAGAGTTACCTACAAAGGAGTTCCCATAAGAATGTCGGCTGATTTCTCAAAAAAAACTTTGCAGGCAAGAAGGGGCTATAGCAAGAAGTATTCAAAGTGATAAAGCAAGGACCTGCAACCAAGATTACTCTATTCAGCAACACTATCATCTAGAATGGAAGGGCAGATAAAGTGCTTCCTAGACAAGGTAAAGGTAACAGAGTTTATCACCACTAAACCCTTATATAAAATGTTAAAGGAACTTATTTAAGAAAAAGAAGATCAAAACTAGGAACAGTAAGATGACAACAAACTCAATCAGCAACTGAATCTTAAAAAAAAAAAAGCAACCTAAGCAAACAACTAGAATAGGCACAGAATCATAGATATGGAGATCATACGGAGAGTTATCAGTAGGGAGCAGAGAGGGGAAGAATGGGGGAAAAGTGCAGGGAACACGAAGCATAATTGGCACATATAAAAATAGGTTGGGGGATATTAAAAACAGTTAAGGAAATGGAGAAGCTGAAGAACTTATATACACAACCCATGGACAAGAACTAAGGGGGGTGGAGGAGTTGTAGGAGGGAATGGGGATGTCAGGCGGAAGGGAGCTGAAGCAGCATAATCAATAAAATATACTTTAAAAAAGCACACTGTTTTCAGGCAGGAGCAAAATCACAGAAACTATCAGATTTGTGCCACACTAAAAAGACTGACTTCAAACCATAGGGTATGGATACCGTCCACTGAGGAAAAGAGAAAGCCAAACATGAGAAGGATAGCCTCCATAAAAGAAGCTATAGACCTAAGTCTGAGAGTTGATTAGGGCTGTTGAAGACAGGACATCACTCATGCATTGTTGCCAGGATCTGGAGCCAACTCAATGGCACATCAATACACACTTATTTTAAAAATATTTTATTTATTATTTTTAGAGAGAGGGGAAGGGAGAGAAACATCGATGTATGATTGCCTTTCACCTGCCTCCAGCTATGGACTTGGCTGGAGACCTGGCTTGCAACCTGGTTATGTTGCCCTGGCTGGGGAACTGAACCAGCCACCTTTGGGTTTGCAGGCCAGCACCTTATCCACTGTGCCACTAGCCAGGGCCAATACACACCTTTAATTGATGGGCATCTGATAAAATAACAAGACATATTTTCAGAAAAATTATCTGGTTGGTAATATAAAGAAATGATTGGAGAAGGAGGAGACATAGCCCAGGAATCAGAAAAAGGCATTTTCTAAGGCAATGACTTTAATTAAAGATGGAGAAGAAATAGCTGGAAGGTAGTAAGAAGGTATGGCTAAAGGGACACTATGACCGATTAATAGTGAACAAAAGGGAAAAAGAAAGAATTTCGACTGCTAACTAGGTTTTTGTCTTAGGCCCATGGCAAATCACAAAGATATGCAACATTTACACAGATCTGTGGGAAGAAAAGTTGTACTTAATTTTAGACTCTACTGAAATAAGCATGTTTTTATATTATTTCACTCAAAATAGAATTTTTAATGAAGTATTATTTACTGCTAAGTGCTCATTCAGTTGATGTCCTATTTCTTTCATCATTTAAATATGTTTGCTTGGCAATCTTCTGTCAAATTTAATGAATCTCTATGGTACCAGTGTTGTGACAGTATAAAATGCTCCTACTATTAAATAATTGCTCCTTACTATACCCCTAAACCTACAAAGAATAAGTAATATTTTTTCCTTCCTTAATTAACTACAAAGAGGTATTCTCAAATTAGCATCTCTAACAAAAAATAACTTCTGATCTATAAAACTCCACACAGTGAAATATTTCATTTATAGATGCTTGCATACACTAAATCTCTAAACCAAATTTATTAATCAAACAACTCTTACAAAACCACCACAGCTGCTTACTAATTGATTCCAAAGCCAATTTTTTAATACCTTTTTTTTAAGATTGTATTTATTATTTTCAGAGAGAGGAGAAGGAAGAAATGCAGAGAGGGAGAGAGACATCAATGTATGGTTGCCTTTGACCTGCCTCCAGCCACGGACCTGGGTGGAGACCTGGCTTGCAACCTCATTACGTGCCCTGGCTAAGGAATCAAACCAGTGACCTTTGGGTTTGAAGGCCAATACCTTATCCACTGTGCCACTAGCCAGAGCAGATTTCAAAACCAATTTTAAAGCAGATCCCAAAATGACATAATGACATGTTTACTATAATTAACC
This sequence comes from Noctilio leporinus, assembly GCA_004026585.1. NCBI lineage: Eukaryota > Metazoa > Chordata > Mammalia > Chiroptera > Noctilionidae > Noctilio > Noctilio leporinus. The sequence continues at coordinate 77,160 of PVIW01003111.1, read as the reverse complement.
ACTTTTTTTTTTTTAAAAGATTTTATTTATTTTTGGAGAGAGGGGAAGGGAGGGAGAAAGAGAGAAAGAAAAACATCAATGTATGGTTGCCTTTCACATGCCTCCAGCTATGGATCTGGCTGGAGAGACCTGCCTTGCAACCTGATTATGTGCCCTGGCTGGGAATCAAACCAGCGACCTCTGGGTTCACAGGCCAGCACCTTATCCACTGTGCCACTAGTCAGGGTCAATTAACCACTTTTTAAAACCAAAAGATGCAGTTAAGTATAGATACATAAAAATATGAGCCCTGGCTGATATGGCTCAGTGGACTGACCGCTGGCTTGTGAACCAAAGGGTCACTGGTTCGATTCCCAGTCAGGGCACTTCTCCTACCTATAAACATAAAATCTTAAAGATTAAAAAAATAATTTCATGTGTAAAATTATTGAATGTTATATATTACCAAAAGACATTCTCAAAGTGTTCATAAGCGTAATACTTAAGAGTCATATTACTCTTTCAATGACTACTCAGGAATTTTTATTATTAGGTATCAACTTTAAATTAAACTAAACAAAACCACATATTACATTTAAGACTCTTACATTTTTAACTACCATTCAAAACCTTTAAAAGACATTATGAGATGGATACATTGCTTAGTATACAATTTCTGTCAGCAGCCCACTTTACCCCCAAACCTGCAAACATTAGGCAAGTTCTCCAAATCTTTGCTCCATCACTTATACATTTATACTGAGCACTCAGAATACACCTGGCACTGCACCTACCCTGGCAATGGGGATTCGGCATCCTATCTGACAATAAAAATAATTACATACTATGATAAAGGCTATAAGTAAACTATACAGAATAGTATAATAATGACAGAAGACAATATCACATAAGGCAAAAAAAAGAAGGCCTTTCTAAGGCTATCAGAGCTGGGACTTCAAGTGTAAAGAATAAAGCAAAAATAAGTGAATATTTGTAAATAAGCTTTCCATGCTGAGGGGGGAAAAAACAGCTGCGAGAAAAGGAATGACAGGATCTGATTTGGATTTTTCAGATTGCACTGGCTGCTGTGTGAAAATAGGAAATCACTGCATGGTATCTCAGCTAGAGATGATGCCAGCTGAGACTAGAGTGGTGGCAGTAAAGATGAGCAGAAGTTAAGTCTGAAGTGATACCAAACAGGACTCAAATTGGAGATAAAAGAATAGGTCAGATGATGAAAGAAAGGAAGCGAGGATATCGCTAGATTTTTCGCATTAGCCATTGGTTGGAATACTTGTGCCATTTCTTGTCATGTCATAGACTAGAGGAGATCAATCCTTGATAAAGTGTCCTTATCTAGACCCTTTTGCAAGTCATTTGGAAAAGTTAAGAAACCATAATAATCCTTATAAGGCATTTGATATATAAGGTTATATATCAAAACCTGGTTTTGATATATATAAAGACCAATTAATACATTTAAAGTGCTAAAAAAAAGTACTGATTAATGGATAGAGGAGTACTGGTGAGGGACAGAAGATAACAGTAGTACTATTATTTTCATAACAAGTCCCCTATAACCATTTGATTCTATATTATGTCCATATATCACTGTGAAAAAAAATCAAAACTAAAACATTGAGAAGGGTGGTAAGTAAGATGCTGAGACAATCTAACTTCTTTATAGAGATGATAGAAGCTAGAAAATTTCCTCTGTAAAACATTTTAGCATAGTTTCGCTTTTAATGCACTCCACTATCAAAGGCTCCAAGAACCATGTTATAACAAGGTCATAATATCAATTTTCCTGAACCTTGTTCACGAAGTAGTAATAATTTGGGATTTCCCTAAAATAAAGAGAACTTTACATTAAATAATATTAAATCCCTAATAAGGAGGGAAGTAAAGAGGAGGTGTTCTAATAGGAAAGAGCTAATTTTATCAGGTGTTTATGTCAGTAATTAACTACCAACCCCTGACCTCCAAGAGTACTTTATTATTAGATGGAAGAAAATAAGAAAACTTATTGGCATGAAGAATGAAGTAGAGGGTCTCAATTTAAGCAGAAATATCACGAAGAGCAAAAGATAAAAGCAGAAACATAAACAAGCCCTGAGAAGAGAAGCTATCCTTCCAGAATGAAATCACCTAGCTAGTGGTTGGTCACAACATTCCCAACTCTATGTAAGTTTCTTACATAGCTTTCTGTAAGGTAACCCTGAATGCTTTCACTGTGAATTCACTATCCAAGCACAAAGACAAACATTAAACAAGAAAAAAACAAACAGCTGTCCCCCAAAATCCAGGTTTCATTGGTGTATTTATCTCTTGTCACTGACACTCATTATGGAGTCTCAAACTGGAGATAAGGAAGAACATCTTTGTAACTACTGAAGTGACTACATGTAAGCGGCCTAATTTAAAACCTATTTTACTTCTTTACATATAGTAACAGCTGGCTAGGTATACCTGCAAAAGCCTTAACCAAAACTTACAATTCCATACTAAAGCTAGTTCACTGGTAAATTTAATAAAGTTAGATGAAGGCAAACAAGTGCTTTAATAAGAGAACAGCTAATGTCACATCATAAGTGGCAAAATATTCATGAAATTTTAATATTAATACTGTGAAACTTGGGGAAAAATCTTGGTTGGGGAATCAATGTTTTAGAGCATATTAGTGTTGGTGGGTAAGCAAAATAAAAAGTACTGGAATCTTCAACTATTACGTGCTTAATTATTCCAGTAGCAAATACAACTTTAAATGACTAGGAAGGTAAATCTTTCAACACAATTACTGAGCACATACTACAAAATGAGTACAGTGTTAAACACTTCCAGTATCCAAGTATATCCACACACATTCTGCATTCCACTATCATTTCCTTCCACAATACTGTCCCACTTAATGTACTAAATGTTAATCACTTATAAATGATATACATCTATTCTACTTTTAAAAGATATTATGTACATTATCAAACATACACAAAATAGAACTTTGAATATTAGTCCTACCAACCCCACCATGGATAGTCTTGCATACACCTTGAGGTATACACACTTCAGTGGGAGAGGTAATCTTTGTTCCTTCAGTGCCTAAGTCATAGGCAGTGTTCTGTAAAAATTTGAGAAATTAATGAGTGAAGAGGTGACATTCAAAAACGTGGATCCACAACATGTCTTTCTGATATGTTATAGTTTATTACCCAGCTACTTAATCCAATATAAGTGGCAAATTCTACTTGCAGAAAAGGATTAGAAGAAATTTTATCCATTGTACATTGTGTGTAATACCACAATTTAAAAGCTGCCCTGGCTGGTGTGGATTGAGCATCAGCCTGCAAACGGAGAGGTCACTGGTTTGATTCCCAGTCAGGGCACACGCCTGCGTTGTAAGCCAAGTCCCCGGTTAGGGGCATGTAAGAGGCACCTGAGCCGTGGATGTTATCTTTTGTACATCAAGGTTTCTCTCCCTCTTTCTCCCTCCCTTCCCATCTCTAATAAATAAATACAATCTTTTTTTCTTTAAGCTAAGAATAATATTTAAGCAATTCTTGGAGGGGAGGAGGGGGGCTTATAATTCTGTTTCCAGAATGATGAAAGGAGAGAGGAGCAGGGAAAAAAGCTGAATTAAAGAACTGGTGAAGATTTTTAAGGTTTATTGGAGTTCTGATATGCTATAAATTTGAAATTCATCTTTCAATGTTTTTTAGTGCTATATTTCAAGCATTTATAATAATTTTTAGGAATACGAACACCACATACTCTTGGATGCAAACTTAGAAATGGAAAATTAAGAACATAGCTGCTAAAATTCTCTAGTTAATTCCCATTAACTGCAGTAGGCATACTTTAGAAAATACATGCAATCTAAAATGAGTCAAACCTTCAGGGGAAGATTTATTTGTGTTCTATCCAAGATACTCAGGAAAAACGGATACAAGCCAAGAATAAAACACCAATAATACATCTTCCTTTTCTTTTTTTTTTTTTTTTTAACTATTTGATTTATTATTTTGAGAGACAGAGGAAGGGAAAGAGGCAGAGAGGGAGAGAAACATCAATGTATGGTTGTCTTCACCTGCCTCCAGCCACGGACCTGACTGGAGACCTGGCTTACAACCTGGTTACTTGCCCTGGCTGGGAATCGAACCAGTGACCTTTGAGTCCGCAGGCCGGTGCCTTATCCACTGTGCTACCAGCCAGGGCTCTGCATCTTCCTTTTAAAAAATATTAAGGTATACTTTCAGAAGAATATTAATATTTATATAACTGGTACACAGTCTAGCCAAAATAGTAGGCAAACCCAATCTTCCTACTTTCTAGAGCTTCTGAAATGTAAATAAGAAGTCATTAGATTACCCTTTGACTCAGGTCCAGTAAGTGTTATCTGTCATTAACATAACATCCTATTTCCAAGGCCCCATCTGCAAGATAAACTGCCTGCAATTCCAGTTTGCATGAGGCAATATATACTTGACTATTATTTTAATACTAACTAATTATGATTAGGCATTATTGTAGTGCTCAATAATTTTAAAGGGGATAGCCAAGGGGCTAGGTATATTTCACTAGTTTAACAAGCATGCTTTTTTTTTTACTTACTCATACAACACAGTTTGTGTTTGTCCAGTCTACCTTTCTTATCTCCCTCCACTCACTTTATACCATATAAACAAGCAGATAAGACTAATGGATGGAGGTCTTAGTACCTATTTACTGAAGTGTACCCCAAAAATCCTCAAGCCATTTTTTATCTTTCCCGAAAGCTTTATAAATTCTTTCTATAACCTACTAAAGGAAATTCTAAATTAAAGTCTGACAATTATGGAGTAAATAATGTGTTCAAAAGAACTACCTACTTAAGTAAAAATAGCTCTGGTTTACATTGAGAAATATTATCAACTTGTTCTCTCTTTTGCTTTAATTTTTCTCTGTAGCAAATTAAACATAAACTCATTCAAATAGTTAAATGCAGTTTGAACAAACATATGCTTTAAAATTTAATAGGCATGCACTTCATAACAAATTGGACAAAGGCCTTCAGCCAAATCAGTATAAAATGCACCAACTATTAATTTCATTTAAATACAAAGGTAAGCCCTGGGTGGGGTGGCTCAGTTGGTCACAGGTCAACTGTAAAATGAGGAATGGTGTGGGTTCAATTCCTGATCAGGACACAAGCCTGGGTTGCTGGTTTGGTTCCCAGCCTAAGCATGTACCAGGGGCAACTAACCAATGTTTCTCTTCACGTTGATGTTTCTCTCCCTCCCCTCCTTCTCCTCTCTAAAATCAATGAGTTTGTCCTCAGGTAAGGATAAAATAAATAAAACTATATACAAAGATACAATCTTAGTTTGAAATGAGAGTCAGCAGGTTAGAGATGGATAAAAGTTTCAGAATTCCTAAATGCCAGCTCTATCACCCTCATACTTAAGAAACTAAACACTTCTGAACCCTAGAGCTGTAAATCAGTTAGACTGATGTCCTCTTTCATGCCCTGTAAGCCATTGCCTAATTGAGGCCAGACCTGTCAGGCTCAACAGCATCCCGGAAATGACTAGCCTACTAGAGCTGGAACCACATCAAGAATTTGGAGTATTTCGCATATTGAGGCAAGGAAAAAAGTTCAAGTGAGATTGTCCATACAACAATCACTATACTGTTCCACAGGAAAAGAAATAAAAGGCATATTTTTGTTACTCTGGTCAGTCCACAATACCTTTAGATTCTGTAATTATTTTCAGGCGACGACCCACTGAACTTACCCCTTTTCTTCCTCCCTATGAACAAGAATTCCCTACTATATATGTATTCTTGTTTGGAATGCCTTTAAGCCTAATTCCTATTTTACATCCTCTGCTATTAGAACCATCTCGAGTATGGCTGGTTGGGCTGGGAACCAGTTAAAAACAAGGCTTAGCAGGCACCTAACCTGCTTAACATTTTGCCACTTCTTATCCAAAAAAAAAAAAGGGGGGGCGCGCAAAGAAATAGGAGCACAGAGACACACGCACACACTCGCTCTCAAATCCCAGCCATGAAAAATTAAGTCACATTCCGGCCATAAACTGTGCAACAGACACTCGGTCGGCGTGCGCGTTGCCGGCCACGGGCAGCGCCGCCAGAGGACGTGGTAGGGGCCGGGGCTGCCGGCAACACGCTGGGCACCGGAGCCAGCCGGCAGTAGCCCGGCCGGCAGCAAGGCCGGTGCCCTCGGAGCGACGACACCGTATCCGAGTGCGGCGGCCGAGGGGGTGAGCGCCCTGGATCAAGTGCAATAAAAGGCTCTGGCCAGCGTCTGAGGAGATGAAACCGAAGACAAGGTCTTGTGGCAACACCAGCTGTCCAGCCTCATCTCACCTCAAACACAACTTAATTTCAGGTCGTTCTCGGCAAAGTCAGGCGCTCGCAGGGGGCGGGGGGCGACGGCCCCCGGGAGACGGGCCAAGGCCGTCGGGAAAGGCGACAGTCCACCCGTGGACGGGGCTGCTGCCAGCACAGGGGGCTGCGCAGCCGCCTCCCCTCACGGGGCTGGGGGGTTGTTGGAACTGTTTACGAAGGAGTGATAGGAGAAAATGGCAGTAAAGGATGAGGGGGTTGGAAGGGCCGATGCCACCCGAGAAAAGGGGGAGAGGATTTCCCTGGACCGTCCAGCCCAGCGACACCAGAGAGCACGGGCACTGCCCTGCCAGCGCCAGGCACCTCTCCGCGAAAGCTTCGCCCCCTTCGCAGTCCCAATTCCCCTCGCTGCTCCCATCCGACCTTCTCCCCCAGAATATTCCCCCATCGCCGCCCTCCTCCCCTTCCACCTCGGCGCCCCACGCCCTCAGCTCCCCCCCGCCGCCGCCGTTCCTGGTCACCCACCCTCCGGGCAGCCCGTCGCCGGCCTTCCCGGCAGCTCGCCCAGCCCCCTCCCCCCTCACCTCTCCTCAGCGCCTCCTCGTAGCTGAGGAATCCGATCCGTGACTCCTTGGCGCCCATGCTCCAGTCATGCCCTCGGTCGGGGGTCGGAGCCTGATCTCGCCCCCAACCCCCCTCCCGCCTTCTCTTCGGCGTCCCTGGGTGACGGTGTCGGCGTCCCCCAGACCCCTCCTCCCCCACACTAACAAGTGCTGCTCCAGCCCCAGCGGCTCCTCCCGGCCGCCGCCAACGCCCCCATGCCGAATCACGTGATCCGCTCCCACCCCGCCCCTTCCCCCCTCCGGCTCCGCCCTTCTCTTCTCGCCTCCCCTCCCTTCCCTTCCCCTCACACG
>PVIW01003111.1:0-69822 GCA_004026585.1 Noctilio leporinus | reverse complement strand
CTCGCAGGGGCATATGGGCGGGGCCGGATTCCGCGCATAACGCATCATCCCCACCTTCCCACCAATCCGGAGTCGCGAGGCCCAGGCCCTCCGCCCGCCTGGGGGCGGTGACTTCCGGGTCGCTCGAGGCCGTCCCTCCCGCCCGGACGTCCTGGTGCTCGGTGGGCGGGGCCTGGGCCGGGGCGGGTTGGTGCGTCTTGGTCCGAGACCCATTTTAGAGGTGTGGAAGCTTAGGAAACCGGGGTCTGAGGGGGTGCGAGTCCTGAGAGGAAGACGGGAGCAAGTCGGTCAACTCCTGACGTTAGAGAAATTTTTGACGGGGCGGACGGTGACAGGAGAGGAGACTCTCAAGGATTTCCTGTGACAAGAGACTTCTTCACCCCCGTGGGGAGAGCCCTGAGGACAATGAACCTTGTGACTAAGTTTACGCTGCCTTCCGTGGTCGCGTTATCCCAAGCCCCACCTCAGTTGACTAGGTTTTTCTTCCCACCCACAGGCCCACGTGCCCCGCGCCGTGTCCCGCACTGAGCCCGCAGCGCAGGTTCCTTAGCCGCTGCTCTGGGAAAGACGTAGCTTTCTTCAGCGGTCGCTCCGCACCGGAAGTGTCAGGATGACCGGACAGAACAGGGCGCCTGTTTTAGAGATTATTTTCTTTTTTCATTCTTAAATATACGGGGTGGGGCCAAGTAGATTTACAGTGGTGAGTATGCAGTTTATTATTGTATTTTCTCTACAAACAACTGTAAACGTACCTCTGGTCGGTACACAGCTGATAAGTTCCATTTCTTCATATGTGGCGAGGTTGCTTCACTTAGGCTCCCAAAGTTCCTCCAAATTGTACCCCGTGTGGGAATTGGCCGGGTTTAGCATATAGCTAGAAATTTCACTTGAGTGCTTAACGCAAAGAATGGGAAGCAGGGCCCTGGCCCCTGGGGTTCAGCTGGTCAGGCTTCCTCCTGCAAGCCAAAGGGTGGTGGTTTGCAGTGACTGCAGGAGGCAGCCCATGGATGTTCCCTTCTCTTTCTCCCTCCCCCTCTCTAGAATTAACAAAAGAAAAAAAGAATTGGAAGCAGGGCAACATTTATCCACCCATGTTTATACACCGTTGTTCAGTAGAAACAATTCAAGTGTCAACAGAGGAATAAATAAATTACGTGGACAAGGTCTGTCCGGAAAAAGCCCCACCATTGTTATAGTAAAAGTGGTTTGTGCAACATCGAGGCCACATGGCAGCCAAGGAGCACAGAGGACTGGAATGCGCGTGTGTGAACCATGATACTGTCACTGTACTTGTCAGTGGGGGTGGTAGACCTTGTTGGGTGAGCATGTGTACTGTGTGGCTGTTTATTCAAAATGACTGAGCGAGTAGAGCAAGGCATCTGCGTCAAGTTTTGCATTAAGTTTGAACATTCCGCCTCTGAAAGGGTTAGGATGCTACAGAAGGCCGAAGCTATGGGCAACTGGTGATTGGCAGCCTCATCACACAATGTTCTACTCATGCATCACGTCTCATACAGAGTTTTTTAGCAAGGCATCAACCAGTGACTCAGCCACCATGAAACCCACACTCTGGCTTTTCCCAAAACAAGACTCACCTTTGAAAGGAAAAAGATTTTGGGCTGTCAATGAGATTCAGGAAAATATGACAGGGCAGCTGATGGTTAGAATTGTGTGAGGTCCCAAGATGCCTACTTTGAAGGGGACTGAGTCGTGTCCTATATACAAAGTTTCTTTTTGTATCTTTTTAAAATATCTTTATGTTTCATAGTACATGGCTGGATACCTTCTGGACAGACCTCATACATACAATGGAATACTATTCAGTTCCTTGCTTTTGAACTCTATTCAGTTTGCTTTCAGTTTGTCTTCACCCTGAAAGTCATAGTATAAAGCTTGTGGATAAGGAAACAACTTTGAATAATAACCATTTGGATTAGATTAGACTCGAGGTGCCAGATAGGTAAATTAAGGCCAGCAAAAGGCTTTTAGTTCTTAAAGCCAAAAGATTATAATAGGCCCTGCAAGTGAAAGAAGGTAATACTGTGTTTCTCTGCTTACCTTTCCTGGTAGACCAGATCAGCCGCATGGCATTAGTCACAGTGCTGCCCTTTCCAGTTCACTAGGAGGGAGTTCATTTAAAGACCTCAGATTAATTTCATTACCAAAAGGCCATGAATAAGGGGGTTGGGAATGTACTTCAAAGCCTTTAATTTCCACATCATTAGTTTGGTGTAGACAGAAGTCGCCAGACAAAGCAACTCGGTCATCTTCAGCCTTGCAGTTAGATTATATAATTAATGGGAAGTGAAACTTCAGGGCTTAGCTATAGGAGAAAAGACCCTGAAGAGTTCACGTGCTACGTACCTAGGCACAATTACTGTCCTAACTAATCTGTACCTAACGATGGCTTTTCTGTACAAAAATAGAGCTGGGTACAAAGGATAGATCCTCCCACTTCTGGTGGAATTGGGTGCAAATTGTTTTATCTCTTATTAGTATTTGCCCCACTTGAAAGGTGGGACTAGAGTTGGAGTTAATCTATCTCATGAAATAGTAAATTATTACAAAATACCAAGTAAAAACAATGTAAAATTTATAATGAAAATTTAGACCAGTGTTAATATACAGGAACTTAAAAAATTCCCCCTCAGTTTCAGGCCTGGTTTCCCCTAGGGCTATAAAAATTTTCACCCCAACATAGAGTTTATCATGAGTTAAACACTTTTCAAAATTAAATAGTTTTCAAAATTGTGGTTTGAAATAGAAAACTAAGAAATACTATTTCTTTGAGTTAAAGTAAGCCTATTATTGAAGGCAGTGAAGCAGATAGTTATGTCTGATGGGAATTTTAAATGGTAAGGTGGGATTAAAACCTGCCTTTTGGTTTAAAGTTCACAGTATCAGGCAAGTCAAATGTTAAACACCCCTTTATAACTTAAAATTAATACAATACTTAAATTTGATAATGTTGAAAATCTTAAATCTAATTTGTCATGCTGAAAGGAGTTCTAGTAATCATTTGTTTTGTTTGGTTTCATTATATTTCACTTAACCCACTTAAGAGTTGTCCAGCCACCTAACTATAAGCATTAGTTTGTACTTAGGGAATCATTGCTTTAAATATAATTACATGCCTGTGAGAGTTGCCCGTACAAAGATTTAAAGTATGAGAGATTGGTATGTAATTTATACTTCCAGTTGAGCAACTTAAATGACAGTTCCTCAGTTTTACCTCCCCCCAAAAATGACATAGAAATAGGACAGAGTAAAAAAAAAAAGAAAGAAAGAAAGAAAGAAATAGGAGAGAGTCGTTTTAGTACTTGCCAAAGAAGCTTAAGTCACAGGTCAATAAAAAAGGGGTAGAACAGCACCTGATTTATATATAACTTGATTGCTACAAAGTGAGGCCAACAGTATATCAAGTGTGACCATGCAATAAGGGAATTTATTTTTCAGCATTATGGACTTGTTACCTTATACTGACATAATATAGAAAGTGGTCACTTGTATTATATTTTTATTTACTCTAACATTCTTCAAGCTATTTAAGGGTTTTCTTTTCCCATTATTTCCTTTTAGAAAGAAGGAAAGAGAGGGAGTGAAACATCAATAGGCTGCCTCTCACACACCCTCCAATCAGGGACCAAACCTGCAACCCAGGTATGTGCCCTGACTGGGAATCCATCCTGAGATCTTCTGCTTTGCAGGAGAATGCCCAATCAACTGAACCACACCAGTCAGGGCTTCAACCTATTTTTAATGAAAATATATACTCATTGTTTAAAAAAAAAAGTTTTCCATCAATACGAAAGTATAATAAAATAAAAGATGAAGCTTTCTGCTTTACTCTAGAGATATATATCCTTTCAGTTTTCTGTGACTACATCTACCGTATTTTCCATGCCTATAAAATGTGCCTCTATAATCTTTCTTTTATACACATTTTGCATAGTGTACATGCTGATATGCCGTTTCTTTTTCACCCAATTGTGTATCTCACAATTGCCATCTCTGCATGCACATCTGCCTTATTTTTAACAGATACATAATATGCTAATTTTGTGTGTTTAATGAATCATTATTAACCAATCATTTATTACTGAACATTAGATTGTTTCAAGTGTTTGGATATTACAAACAATGTTGCAATAAGCATTCTAGCACATATATTCTTTACATATGTGAGTGTATCCATGGAGGTAACATCCAGAAGTAAAATTTCAGAGTATATATCTTTTAAGTTTTAATAGATATGGCCAGCTTGCTAGCCTAAAAAGTTGAATCAATTTTCTTTACATTGTAATCAAAAAGCCAGTTTCTTCTCACCCTTGCTAATGTTAATATCAATTTAAGCTAATCTTTTATTTTTGCTTTTTAAAGATTTTATTATTTTAAGAGAGAGGGGAAGGAAGGGAGGCAGAGAGGGAGAGAAACATCACTGTATGGTTGCTTTTCACCTGTCTCTAGCTACAGACCTGGCTGGAGACCTGGCTTGCAACCTGGTTACGTGCCCTGGCTGGGAATCGAACCAGCAACCGTTGGGTTCACAGGCTGGCACCTTTCCACTGAGCCACCACCCAGGGACTAAGCTAAATTTTGTTATTACCTTTTCCCTATTACAAATCTTACCAATAAAGAATTGAATCCTTGCTTTTTAAAAAATATTTTATTATTTTTAGAGAAAGGGGGAGGGAGAAAGGCAGAGAGGGAGAGAGACATCAATGTATGGTTGCCTTTCACCTGCTTCCAGCTACGGACCTGGCTGGAGACCTGGCTTGCAACCTGGTTATGTGCCCTGACTGGAGAATCGAACCAGCAACTTTTAGATTTGCAGGCTGACGCTTTATCCATTGAGCCACCAGCCAGGGGGAATCCCTGCTTTTGAAGACATAAAACTCATTTTAAGCCCAGACAAAATATTTTAAAAATGACTAAAGAGATGTCATTTTTCTAATCTTCAATTAAAGATGTTTCTTCTATTTACCATTCTTGAAAAGGTACCTAAAATTGGCAAAATTTTGACAGGGCCCATCCCCTAAAAGCTTTAACTTAGATACCCACTGAACCTGTAAATATTTTTACAATATGCAAATATTACTGTCTCCCACCCCAACTGCAATGAAGTTGTATTTATGTCCCTTTCAAATGGATAGTTTCCAAAGGTTAGGTAATGAATGGGTCTTATGGACTGTACCACCAGTGGCTTCTTTTTCTTGTTAACAGCTTCTTTTTAGTCCTTTTCTAATCTCTTTACTCCTTCCAATGTAGCAACTGCATTGTGCTCCTAGGCCAGTATTTTCCAGAAAAAAAGAAACTACAAATTTGGGAATAAGTATATTACTTGAACTCTAACCAGCAATTCAAACATAGGATAATACAAAATCTAGCTCTGAACAGATAGGCTATAGCTTACTTCAGTTTCTAGTTTCTAAATAGCTTAGTCAAGTCGTCTAAAGTCATCTTATCAGTTTAATATGCTCTTAGATATTTGAGAAATGCTATCTCTAGCTGTATACCTTTGGTTTTCTCATCTAGTAGATAAGATATTCAAATTCAATCAAGCTTTTTCCAGTTCTTAAATTCTATTATTATCTTGAAATGTGCATTCTCTTGCTAGTGCAAATCTGTTTTTATTTTTAGTTTAGGCTGTTTTTCCTCACCTGGCTGTTAATATATTTCTGTTCTGTTTCCCACCTTTTATTGAACTACCAATCTGTTGTTTGTCTTCCTTTCTTGACTCTGAACTTTCTTTTGATCCATAACTATTTTTTAATGGGGGAGGCTATGCATGTGTGGGGACAAGTGTATGTGGGAAAACTCTGTATCTTATACTCAATTTTGCTGTGAACCTAAAACTGCTCTAAATAAGGTGCGATAATCCAAAAATCTGATAGAGATGTGCCTATATTTATTTATTTAATTAATTGTGGTACACTTAAAAATGATCAGGTTATAAAATGGGAATAAAGATGGGGCAAATCATTAGTCTTAAAAAGGTAAAGCTAGATATACAGTATATGATTGAGATTCTAGGATTGGGTGAAACGTTTTGCTTAGTGGTACTTATCCAACATCTTTTAAAATCCCAATATTTTCTTTCAAAGAGATTTAAAAGCTATAAAATAGCTTTGGTCAAAAGTTATTTGGCTTATGTTCAGTTCCAGGTCCTCTGGGGGTAGGGGGTGGGGTGGAAGCAAATTGGGGATTCTTTGAAAGAGGAAGGAAATTAATTTTAAAAAAGGAAGTTGAGAAATCTCTCATGCCCATTTTAAAATCTTTACACTGCCACAACATTTGGTATAAATGCCTGGAAATAGTTTATTTTTAACATTTATTAAACATTATGTGTATGCAAGGGACTGTGCTAAGAAAAAACCCTAGGGAATACAACAATGAAACATTTTAAAAAGCCATGAAGCACTATAATCAGGAATAAATATAGTATGTTTTAGGAGCCACAGGTAGTGAGAAGTATTAATCCAAACTGAAAGAGTCAGGGAAGCTCTAGGGGATAGGAGCCTTGAAAGATGAATAAGAAATTATTAACTCACTCCTTCAACAAATTCAAAGTGCCTACTACACTAGGCACTAAAGATACAGAATTAAAGAAGTCCTGTCCTTATGAAATTTACATTTTAGTGGGAAAAGAAGAGTAAACTAAATAAAATAATGGTAATTCAGTACTAAGCTCTCATGGAGAAAAATTTCAGAGAAGACAGGCAGGAAATATTGAGATGATGGTTGCAATTTAAGATAAGATGGTCTCAGGCACTGGCCTGCGAACCCAAAGGTCACTGGTTTGATTCCCAGCCAGGGCACATAACCAGGTTGCAAGCCAGGTCTCCAGCCAGGTCCGTAGCTGGAGGTAGGTGAAAGGCAACCATGCATTGATGTCTCCCTCCCCCTCTGCATATCTCCCTTTCCCTCTCTCTAAAAATAATAAATAACTAAATAAAATTTTTAAATAAATAAATAGAATAAGATGGTCCCAGAGGAGCAAGAAGTGATATTTAAGACAGAATCTGAAGGATGTAATAGAGCAAACCTTGTGGGTATCCAAGGAAAAATTGTCCTAGGCACTGAGGCAACAAGGTCAACTCCTTTGTGCACAAACTGTTTTCAGTAAATCCTATCTGCTTGATCTTATAATGAGTCAGTGCTCACTTGTATGACATTGAGGCTCAAGAACCTGACACTCAAGGTCCAATAACAATGTGACTACAACAATGAGAGAAGTAGATACAGGCAAATCCTCCCTAAAGACTTTGGCTCTTAGTCTTTGGAAAATGGTATGCTATTGCAAGTTTTCGAATAGACAAGAGACTTGTCATACATTTTAAGAGGATCTCTTTGCTGTGTTGAAAGGGACTGGTGTGGGAGAAGGAACAAAAGGGTAAGCACATGGAGACCATTTAGGAAGCCATTGGAGCTATCCAGGCAGTAAGGGTAAAGGGATGAGAGGTTGTGTCCAAGACAGTATTTTGAAAGAAGAGCCAAGGAGGATTTATTGATTAATTGGATTGGGGTGTCTGAGAAAATATTTAAGGATGACTCCAAAGTTGGTGGCCAAAGTAACTAGAAGAGTAGAATTGCTACACTATTTGCTGAGCCCTGGCTGGCTAGTTCTGTTGGTTAGAGTCGTTATGATACACCAAGGTTGTGGGTTTAATCTCAGGTTGGGGTAAGTACAAGAAAACAATCAAACAATGCATACATGAGTGGAACAACAAATCAATCTTTCTCTTTCTCTCTCCCCCCTCATTTTTAAAAAATCAATAAAAAAATAATAATAATTAATCTTCACTGAGATGAGGAAGATGTTCATGGGGAAGATCAAAACCTGCTATGTTTGAGATGCCTGTTAGACATTATATTGAATAGAAAGTTAGAAAAGTCCATGCTGAAGATGTAAATTGAAGAGTCATTAGAGATTTATGATATTTAAAATCATGACACCAGATGAGATCTCCCAAGGCAGAGACTTTCAATCTATTTCCTGCAAGAATTTTTAAAATATGCAATACCTGACTATTGAGTCAGCATCACTGACCTCTTTTTCATGAGATTATCAAATTAAAAAATGACAGCAGCCAACACAATAGCCATCCAGAGTGTGAACAAAATCATGCCCTTTTTTTGTCAGATAAGCAAAAATGTATTTTTTTTTTTGTATGTGCTGCAGAATTTTATTAATTAGTTTATGTGTACCAAGAGATGAACAAGGTTGGAAATCATTGTCCCAGGACCTCATCCACTCCCAAGATAATTGGGGCTTCCAACATTAAAAGTTCATAGATGGCCCTGGCTGGTGTGGCTCAGTGGATTGAATGTCAGTCTGCAAATCAAAGGGTCGCATGTTCAATTCCTGATCAGGGCACAAGCCTGGGTTACAGGCCAGGTCCCTGGATGGAGGGTGTGCAAGAGGCAACCAATCTATGTATCTCTCACACGTTGCTGTTTCCTTCCCTTTTTCTCCCTTCCTTCTCCTCTCTCTAAAAGTAAATAAATAAAATCTTTAAAAAAAGTTGCCCTGGCTGGTGGCACAGTGAATAAGGTGCCGGCCTCATCCCAAAGGTCGCTTGTTCAATTCCCAGCCAGGGCACATAACCAGGTTGCAAGCCAGGTCTCCAGCCAGGTCCATAGCTGGAGGCAGGTGAAAGGCAGCCACACATTGATGTTTCTCTCCCTCTCTGCCTCTCTCCTTCCCCTTCCTCTGAAAATAATAGAGAAAATCTTTTTAAAAAATAAGTTCCATAATAGGTTGGGTGGAGGGGAGTATGAGATAAATGGTAATAGAAAAAAATTAAAATTAAATTAAAAATGAAAGAGATGGAGAACTAGCAAGCAGACTGAGAAGGTGAAGCCAGTAAGGTAGGAAAACAAAGAGGAAGAAACAGCATGCCAAGAAAAACAAAAAGTGTGAATAAATGCACAGAGATATAAAGTAGAACTCAAAAGATAAGTCCTGGCCCTGGATGATATGGCTTAGTGGGTTGGGCATCATCCTGCAAACTGAAAGATCACTGGTTCAATTTCCCATGAGGGCAGACTTGGGCTGCAGGTTCGGTCCCTGGGTCCCTGGTCTGGGCGTGCATACACTGGAGCAGGCAACGGATAGATGTTTCTCTTACATCAATGTTTCCTCTTCCTCCCTTCCCCTCTCTCTAAAATCAATAGTAGAAAAATAAAATAAAATAAAGATAAGGCCTGCCTTGTCAGAAATGTCTTTTGTACCCACAAAAGTCAAAGCTAGCTACTAAAGCAACTGAAAAAATCAAAATCCATTAACTAGCGAAGTAATAGTTCTCATTTTTAATACAGAAAAATTATAAGCATTTGAGGAATGCTTTCAGGTAAATTTTAAGAACTTGGTTTTTTATCACGTTTCTATTTTGCTGTGATCTCTTTGAGCTATTAGTGAGCAATTCTTGACAGGAGGTTCTGGGGACAGAATGGTAAGAACCCTTAAAATGTAATCTAAAAGAATAAATTAGGCCAAAGTGTATATTTAATGGTTGAAAATAAATCTATCCTATGCAAGAACTTCAGCCTGAATGTCACTTAGAAGAGACTGTGGAGGCCCATACATTTGTGTAAAATGGTAAGTAAGAATGGCACCCGTATTAATTTATGAAAAAATCTGGCCCTGGCTATATGGCCAGTGGATTAAGCACCAGCCTGCAAACCCAAGTGTTGCTAGTTGCAAGCCAGGTCTCCAGCCAGGTCCCCAGCTGGAGGCAGGTGAAAAGCAATTATACATTAATGTTTCTCTCCCTTTCTTCCTCTCTCCCTTCCCCTCTCTCTAAAAATAATGAGTTAAAAGAAAAGAAAAAATCTAAGGGAGTAGCCAATAGTTAGAAAGATTGTCACAAGAAAATCCATAGGGAGAGTTTAAATTTCCCTAGCTCTGACAATTAGTAGTTCAGACCATGTGCTAGACTCATAGACAACCTTTACAAGAAAAGAGTGATAAATTAACCCAGATCATCTTATTTCTGCAGCTATGGAACAAAAACAAAGGTTAGCAGAGTTAAATTCTGGTTAATAGGCCACTGTGTGCAATTACTAACTGCACCCAACCTTGTATTCTAAAAAAGCCAGTATATGGGTTTTCTCCATCCCCAATATTCCACCCCTCATTAATCTTAAACTTACTTTATTATTCTTCTGAAGTGCTAGAGCACTAATTGGAATTACATTCCAGAATGCATATTTTTATTTATACAAATGAGTATACTATGCTACTGTATGTGATTCTTACTGCACAAGAAATTACCCCATAAACTAGTAGCGTAAAACAATAACATTTATTTTGTTCATATATCTGCAGCTGGAGCAAGGTTCAGTGGGGAGAGCTAACCTCTACTCCATTTAGTGTGAGCTGTACAGCCTACAAGCTAGGAGTCCTCTGAAGCCTTGCTCATGCCCATGTCTGGCAGTTGAAGCTGGTTGTTGGCTGAGACCTTAGCTGAAACTATCAGCTGGAACAGCGACATGGGTAATGCACTTCCTTTTTCCCACAACATGTGGCCAGGTTCCAAATGTGAGGAGAGAAAAAGAGAGAAGGAGAGACTGGGGGAAAGGGAGAGAGAGAGAGGTATCAGTTAGCTGTTATCACCTTTTATGACCTACCCTTAGATGTAACACAATGTCACTTTCAATGCATTCTAATCATTGAAGCAGTCTCAAAGTTCTTCCCAGGTTCAAGGGAGGGGAAATAATCTCCAGAAATATTGCTGTACCATCATCTGCCCTCTGAACACAATTTACATTCCTCCCACATGCAATATACAGTTATATCTTGGAGATATTGCAGGTTTGGTTCCAGATCACCACAATAAAAAAAGAATCACAATAAGTGAGTTTATTTTTTTTGTTGTTGGCAGGGGGTTTTGTCTTCAACTTATAAAAAGTGTGACATCTGTTAAGTTCAATAAAGCAAAATGCAGTAAAATGAAATATTACTATACATTCACCCCTTTCTCCAAAATTCCTATTATGACATCAGGTTCAAACTTGGAGGCTAGGATCTCATCATCTGGAGCAGATTTTCTCTCCAATAGAAGTATTTCTGAACTTAAGCACCTGTTCTTAATAAATACACACTGGAGTTATTTAGGGGCAAGGGACCTTGATGTATAAAACTTACTTTTAAATGGTTCAAGGGAAGATTAAGTTCTCTCTCTCCCTCTCCCTCTCTCTCTCTGTCTCAGCCACTTGAAAATTCTCCCCCTCTCCTTGAGCCTGAGCAGAACTTTGTGATTACTTCAATGATTAGAAAGCAACAAAAATGGCACTGTGTTACAACTGAGGCTAGGAGTTATACATATGTAATATATTGATATACATGTATTATGTACATATATGTGCTTTTACGCATATATATATAGAGAGAGGAGAATGAAAATAAAGAACATTGAGTAAAATGTTAGTAGATGAATCTGAGCAAAAGGTATGCACATACTCTTTGTACTATTCTAATTTTTGCAACTTTTTTTTTTGGTAAAGTTTGGAATTATTTCCAAATAAAAAGTTTTCAAAATGTGAAGCACTCAGAATAGATCTTGAACATTAGTATTTTTGATATTTTTAATTCCAGGGCAAGTCCTAACTTGATCTGTCTATTAACTTTTGGGTGTTAATAAAAACCCTCTAGTTCTTCCTTTGCCTGGATGTCTACAAGAAGACACCATCACCTCCCACACCTTAGCCCATGTTGCTCTACACCCCATAGCCCTAAAGAACAAGTCTGGTCAGATCCCTCTTAGAGAGGAGAGATTGGGCCATGGTGAGCCACTCCTTCTCAATGATTTGTGTAACCTCCCATATAAAGGCATCTGTAAGTGTGGCTTGGCTTTTAGAGAAATTGTGGGGAAAGGATGCACATCATCCTCCTTGAAACAAAAGACACTGAGATGAGCTCCCCTGAAGCACTATCATTGTGCTCCCAGAAAACAAACTTGAAAAATAGTGGCTGCCCATAGCCTTCTTGTGTTTCCAATTTGAAAAGGGCACTTATCTAGAAGGCGGGTCATCTTAGCCACAGTGTCACAGTCCTCAAACAAAGAATAATCACTAGCAAAAGTCCCAGCTTAGGAATGGTTAGCACCTCTAAAAGGTACTTGCAGGCCAATTAATAAGTTTATTCCTGGCCATCGTGTATACAGTTTTACTCTTTCAAAGCTGATTATTCTGAAACATTGTGTTCTAAAATATAAGGATTAATCACACCAAAGATGTACAAAGAGTTCATTTATGACAGATTTAATTAAGGAAAATCATCTTAAACAATTTAATAATTGCTTGCATTTATTGAACTCTTCTATGTGGCAGACACTAGTTCAAGGAGTTTTACATATATTATCAAATTATTTAACCTTTACAATAGCCTATGCCATTATCTCCATTTTATAGATGAAGTAAATTGAGGTACAACAAATTTGAGACAAAGCTGAAGCTGTCCTACCTTAGGCATATGATGAGAAAAGGCAGAGTTTTTAGGAAAAGACAATAACGCTAGGAAAATAGGAGGCAGCAGGAAAAGAGGAAGACCAAATATGAGATGGACTGACTCCATAAAACCAGCCATCTGAACAAGTCTACAAGGACTGTTGAGGACAGGACAATGTGGGCATCACTCGTCCACAGGATGACCAGGAGTCAGAGGCTAGTCAATGGCATGCAACACACATTGATGACACTTCAGTTGTTTCCAAATTGTCACCATTGTAACAGCCCTCATACACACATCTTCTCTCTTTAGGACTAATTTGTAGAAATGAATCAGAGGAAATGCACATGTAACATTTTGCATGATTATATAGTTTACCAATTATCACCCCCAATAAAGTGTATGAGAGCCCCCTTCCCTTCACTCTTGCCAATATATAATTATCATTAGTAGCTGCAAAATAATTCTGAATGAATGCTCAGAGAACAGACCTCCCAGTCTGGAGGCAAAGCCACATTGTTTTGTAAGTATGCCACGAGCCACAAAGCCCCTACCACGTGTGGGTACTGCGTTCAGATGGAGAGGAGAAGACAGACGGCAGAGCCTCAGCGCGCAAGCCTGGCTTCAGCTCCATTGGCCAAGGGCGGTCCCACCAGGTGCCCGCGAAGGCAGGGAAGAAAAAACGCCAAACTGGGTGAAGAAAACGAGATCTTGGACCCCGAGTCCACGATGGCCGATGACAAAGGGCCAGGAGATGGAAGGACGTTTCGAGGACGAAGATGCGGGGGAACTCAATAAACCTGGGCTTGCAACGGTCTGGGTAACCCGCCGTGAGCGCCGAGGAAGGACGCGAGGGGGCGCCGTTGCCACGTCCTCGAGAGAGAGAGCGCCCTCATGGCCCTCCGGCCCGGGCGGCCAGGGCAACGCTTACTTGGGTCCCTGGAGGACCGCGCCTGTGCGAAAAACCACAGCAGTCAGAATCCCGCTCATACCCCCGCGCCCCACTTAGGGATTGCGGACCTAAGGCAAGTTACGTCTGGGTTCCTCTTCTATGAAATGGGACCGTTTCTGGTACCTTACCCTAGGGAACACTGTCGTGAGTTAACTGAGATGATACACACCCCTGAAAACACTGGCAGGAGCCAACCCACATCCAACACAATTGGCCTATTAACTTCCTGCAGGCTATCAGGGACAGAAGAGAAACTCTAGCTCAATAGACATTTACTGTATTCTATTCCATTAGCTCAGGGCACCTTCTCGTCCTTGGTTCCAAATGCCACAAGGAATGTTGCAAACCCTAGTCCTCACTCGCAGGGAATCCACGGTGTAACTGAGGGGGTATGAATGGTACACACGCGGGAAAATGGCTTCAAAACCTCACCAGGGTTCAAAATCAACAGCATCTGACAGTGTCTTGGGGAAAAGGGTGTCAGCTCTCCTAGCCAGCTGTGCGCTCGGACCCAACCGAGTCCTGCATCTTCCCAGCACGCCTCGCTCTCTTCCCGCGTCCAGTTCCCAGTTGAGAGCGAAGGCTGGTGGCCACCCCTCGGAATGAGGGCACGGGGGGGGGGGGGGGGCGCTGGACCCTGTGTTGACAGTTGCCATGGTTTTGTCCCGGGTTCTAGAGCCAACCTGCTCATTCCCTGAGACGCTCAGGTCAGAGGAGCGGTGAGTCAGAGTCCGATGGGACTTGAGGAGCCCACTCTGGAGCCCACCAGCTCACCCACGGAGATGGAGTCCTCAGATAAGCCAGGGAGTGAAGGAGACAAGCCACCAGCGAAGGTGAGGGGGGTGGGGTAGGAATGAGGGAGGAAAGGAGGGTCCCGCATGGGCTGGTTTTGAAAAGTAGAGAATATGAAATTCAAGGAAGAGGACAAGAAGGAAAATTGGTAAGATACATGAATTAGCAAGAAACCAAAGGAACAAGAGAAAGTTAATTCATTCAAATACTGTAGATATTTAATCAAGGACATATACAGTGGCAGGAGGATGGGGAGATTTCTGGTAAGATAATGTTGGTTATGCAGACACAAAGGTTCTCCTGTGGTGTGTGTGTGTGTGTGTGTGTGTGTGTGCGGGCACACATATGTGTGGTTGTGTGGTGGGTGTCATCAGCAGGAGCCCGGTCTCCATCTAGCTCCCTCCCAGTTCCTGATCCCTCCCTTCAGAATGGTCTGGGCCTGGATCTTCCTTGTTCCTCCTGAACGCAAGTAGGATTTAATGCTCACTTTTCTGAGAGGCTTTTAAAAGGTCAGGTATAAATCTAGCCATGTCAATCAAATTCTGTGCTCTGACTTCAAGTATCATTTTACAGTCATTTTGTCTTCATTCACTAGATTATTGGGCCCACTTTTGCTATGAGAAAACTTCTTATCATCACCCTACCATCACACATGTTTCTGAGTGCCCGGGAGCATGGCTATTGCGAAGGGTAAGGGATAGAAGAAGATGGGCCTGGGACTCAGGCACTCAATAAACATCTGCCGAAGGACTGAATGAATCCCTGCTCATTTTCCCAAGTTGTGGCTTAAATCCCTTGGTGCTTTAGTGCTCTTTTCTGTAACCAGGGATACCGAAATCTAAGCTCACAGAATTTGTGGGAGAAAAAAAATGAATTGTTTATCCAGAGCTTTGAAATGTTAGATAGTGTACTAGGCTATAATTATTTTTAAAACATGGATTGGGCATTCTCAGTTTCCTAAGCAGGGACTTTTGGAGATGGGTTTCTTCGCCCAGGCCTCACTTGTGTCAGTGCTGGATCAAGGAAAGGGTTACGGGGAAAATAGAGAAGGACTCTGGTTGAGATCTGGATCAGTGGTTGTCCAGAACTGCCCTCAGGAACAGGAACAGCAGCCCAAGCCCTTGCCCCTCCACCCCGACCCCACCCTGTGACCACTGCCCCAACCCCTGCCAGGTGATGGATGTACCCTGCTCAGAGAAGAGCTCCAGCACCAACCCTAACAGAGACTCACTTGTGAGCCATGCCAAGGGCCTGGACCAGTGCACCTTCAGAATTGTGAGTAAGAAGCCATCCCAAGCCCCTGTCCTCTGTTCCCTTTAGGTCAGGAATCCTGGGCCAGAAATTGGCAGGCCTCAGACCCGAAGCTCATTGCCCCATATGTCACACTTGGGAAAGCAGTGGGGTAAGACATTGTCAGGAACCTCTTCACTTAACATGGGTAGCCTTCCTGGGTCCTAAGAGCTGCAGCTGGACCAGCCTGCCAGTTACTTGGGGCTGCCTGTTTGCCTCTTCTTTTCTCCCATGGCCCCTCACTTCACCTGCTGTCTCCTCAGTGTAAAGAATGTCTAAGGCCATTAAAGAAGGCCCTGCGAAAGTTGAATGTGCCCAAGGACCTTCCCCAAAAGAAGCAGCTCAAGTACATGAAGGAGAGCCTGATAGAGCTAGGCGACCACATTAGCACCTTTCTGAAGCACTACTGCCGAGCCTGGGAAACCAAGCACTGGAGGAAGTAAGAACAGCCTTCTTGCCCTTCCCACTACACCCACTCCTGGGTCACCTCCTCTCAAGTCAAGGTCACACCTAAATCAAGCTCTTCTCATCCTTCACCTTCACGTGAAATAGGATCCTGGGATGAGCATGGTGAAGATGGGGTGGAAGGAAAAGGGTTCTCTAGTTTCTCAAGGCAGCACTAATGCACCATAGCTGTACACACAGTGGACAAAAAACTGCCCTGACCCCGAGGAGAATGAACTCTGATTGAAAACTACTGTCTGGATGGGCTCTTCAAGGTCTGGGCAATCCCTGCATCTCCATGCTTGCAACCAAAAACCAAGGAGGCAGCATGAGGCCTGATTCTCCCTGGGTGGGTTTTGGACAAATGCTGGGCTGTCTCCTGTCTCCCTTAGCTTCAGGCTTCTCCCCTGTAGGATGCTGTGGCGATTTGTTTCCCTCTTTTCGGAACTGGAGGCAAAGCAGCTTCACAAGCTCTACAAGTACACCAAGAACAGCCAGAATGCCAAGTTCCTGGTGAGACGCTCAAGAGACTCCTCCAGGGCCCAACTGAGGGTTGGTGGGTATGTTCTTGGGCTGGGCGGGGGAGGCCTAGGACAGAGGGGCCTTCTGATAAAACCAACACTCCTCCAGGCCTTTCCACAGCCCGCTGCCTGAGAAAAACCCCACTGCCCCTAACTTGACCCCTGCAGTGAGCCCAGAGTAGGGCTGAAGACACTCAGCTTCCAGTTCTTGATATTAATTCACACTCTACACCCGCACACTAATGTTAACAGGAGCAAGGCACATGTCTTTGAGCCTTGGGTTGGGATGACTGAGGCCTGGCAGAAAGGCACAGCCAGCTTAGGAAAGGCTCCGCAGACTATCCCAAAGTTCTGAGAACTTCCCAAAAGCATTGGTTTGTGTAGGTTCTATCTATTGATAGTTTTCCTATTAGAAATTAAAGTTAAGGGGAAAAGTCAAAATATGTATCTACTAATCCATTAAAAAAATAAAAATGACTAGTCCATTACATAATTAACATAAATAATTTTTATGAGACATAACAAGATTTTCCAAAATAAAATAATTTGGTGAGAAGGGTGGCATTGTTTTACATTTTTACAAATCTCTGTAGGACCTGACTTAATAGAAAACAGCTGGATTCTTCTATCTGTTTCTGTAGTGAATCTTTTTTTTTTTTATTGTTGTTGTATTACATCCATCCCCTTTTCACTCCTCTCTGTCCCCCTCCCCACCCATTCCCCCCAAAGTCAATCCCACCTGTTGTCCACGACCATGGTTCCTTTATACTAGGTTCTTGTCTAAGCTGCTCCCCTTTCTTGCCTCTGCCTCCCCCCTCCCCCCTACCCCTTTCCCCCTGACCACTGAAGGCCTATTCATTGTATTCATATGCTTGGTTCTGTTTTGCTTGTTGTTAGTTTTGCTCATTATTGTCCCGTATTGGGTGAGATCATATGATATTTGTCCTTCACTGACTGGCTTATTTCACTAAGCATAATACTCTCTAGTTCCATCCATGTTGTTGCAAAGGGTACAAGTTCCTTCTTTCTTTCTGCTATATAGAATTCCATTGTGTAAATGTACCAAATTTTTTTGATCCAATCATCCACTGATGGGCACTTAGGCTGTTTCCAGCACTTGGCTATTATAAATAGTGCTGCTATGAACATAGGTGTACATAGGTTCTTATGAATTGGTGTTTCAGGATTCTTTGGGTATAGTCCAAGTAGTGGAATTGTTGGATCAAAAGGCAGTTTCATTTTTAGTTTTTTAAGGAAACCCCATATTGTTTTCCACAGTGGCTACACCAGCCTACATTCCCACCAACAGTGCATGAGGGCTCCCTTTGCCCCGCATCCTCGCCAACACTTGTTGTTTGTTGATTTGCTGATGATTGCCATTCTGACAGGTGTGAGGTGGTATCTTATTGTGGTTTTAGTTTGCATCTCTCTGATGACTAGTGATGTTGTGTAGTGAATCTCTTATGACACTAATTAGTTTAAATATATGAAGGAAACCTAGCTTCATACAGTTACATACTTGGAAAAGAGAGAAGTAGTTTGTTTGTTAGTGTTTTCAGGTAATCGTGGATGTTTTTCTTTGATACCACACTAAAATCAACCAGCAACAGTTATTAAATTGCAATGTAGAAATTGAAACCATATTAATTCACATTTTTAAATAGACTTCTTTGTTTAGCAGTTTTAGATTTACATAAAAATTAAGTAGAGAGCCTTGGTTGGTGGCTCAGTGGATAAGCCTGCAGCCTATGAACCTAAAGGTCGCTTGTTCGATTCCCAGCCAGGGCAAAGTAACCAGGTTGCAAGCCAGGTCTCCTGCCAGGTCCATAGCTGGAGGCAGGTGAAAGGCAACCATACATCAATATCTCTCTCCCTCTCTGGCTCTCTCCCTTCCCCTCTCTCTGAAAAATAATGAATAAATAATAAAAAATAAAAATAATAAAATTCGAGCTTTAAAAAAAAAATTAAGTAGAAAGTACAGAGTTCCCATATACCACTCCCTCCTTTGCCTACTTATTATTAGCATATTGCTTTAAAGCAGTACATTTGTCATTATTGTTGATCCAATGTTGGTACCTCATTAACTTATAATGTTCATAGTTTACATTAAGATATATTCTTTGTGTTGTACATTCTATAGGATTCAACAAATGTATAATGATGTGTATTATCCATTTAGTATATTCCCCTGACCCTGGAGTTCCATCTGTTCTCCCTCCCTCCTTCCCACCAAACCCCTGACAAAGACTGATCTTTTTACACTCTCCATAATTTTGCCTTTTTCCAGAATGCCAGATAATTGGAATCATACAATTTGTAATCTTTTCATATTTGTATCAATGAACTTTTCACACTAGGTTACATTAGAATCCAGTTGGTTTCTCTCTTACACCTTTGAGTGGATTCCACTTTGCAGGGAGTCAAAATATTTGTGAGACCCTTTGTGAGGTCTAAATATTTTAGGGACCCCCAGGGATTCACAGAGCACACTTTGAGAACCTGTTCCAAATTAATAATCACAGGTAATACTTCCTATGTGCCAGATACTTTATATTTTCTCCTGGAATCACCAGAAGTAACCCTAAGTAGTGATCAGAATTATTGTCCCTAATGTGTAAGTAAAGATGCCAAATGTAGAGAGGTAGAATAGTTTGACCCAGAGCACGTAGCAAGTGGGGTTCAAGAGCCAGGTTCAAACAATCTGGCACAGAGGGGAGCCCTGCCCTAACCCACCTCGCAACTCTCTATCTGTGCAACTTTAACAAGATCCTCTCCCCCTCTGGGTCTCCGTTTCTTCCTCTGAACATGAAAGGTGGCTGGGTTCAGTGATTCCATCTCTGAAATACTGGGAGCTGCTGTTGTAGTTTAGTGATTCCTGGACTGACCAGGAAGATTTCAAAAGATATTTTCAGGCTCTCCATTTTAAGCTTCACTACCAACATGTAAGACACTACTATAACTCAAAACAGAAATAGATGACCTATCTCAAAGTAAAGAACTACCCAAGAAAAAACAGTGGGCAGCCTGGCCTTCATGTCTTCATGATCCTTTCTCTCCCACATCTGTGACTCTGCATCCTTCCAGGAAGGCAGGTCATGGCTGGCACTACATGGGCCCCTCTTCTCCACACTCTTCCCAACACTACGGCCCTATTGCAGGCAACGTTCTGGCCTTTGGATGCTTCAGACAGCTCCTTGCTGGCCAACCAGGAAGACTGTCTGCCCAAGCTCTGCAGCGCCTGGGGGCTGTACAACAACCTCAGCGGCATGAAGGAGAGGCTGTCCAGGATGCAGGCCCCAGGCGGCGAGGCCTCTTTGCTGGCGGAGCCAAGAGTCCGGGCCCATCTCAAGAGAGGTAATGCCCACTGGGTGCCAGGGGAACGCCTGGGAGAGCAGGTTTGCTAGCAGAGCCAGTGTGGTCCAACCCGAAGCAGCCTGACCTGTGCCTCTTCCCTCCTTTCCATCCTCTCTTCACCCCTGCATTTCATTTCCTGTCCATTTTCCTTTCCTTTCCCTACTCCCTCCCGACCCCCGCGCCCTCCACTTTTTCATCCCCCTCCTGGCAGGTATGCTCATTTTATTTTATTTTATTTTATTTTATTTTATTTTATTTTTTTTTTTGGGGGGTATGCTCATTTTAGAAAGTTTGAAGTGCACAGATAAGTATAAATCAGAAGAGGAAAATTCACACATCACCCAGAGGCTGTGAAAAAATGTGGGAACCAGAGGCTTGATGGGTTCCCTTCAGGGTTCTGTGTCATTTCCCCTGGTGGTCTCATGATACAGTTTTGAATTCCACACTTTTCATTTAACATTCCAGCGAAGGCACTTTCCCATCTGACCAGAGCAGAGGCTGTTTCTAGTGGCCAAGAGTGGGGACGCCCAGGAAGTATCCTAGTACAGCAGGAAACCCACCCTGGGTTTTGGAGGGATATGAGCTCAGGGAGAGGTTCATTCCCATGGGGAGGAGAAGTCCAGCCAGGCGGCCCAGCCGCTTTGGCCTCAGTGATGACTGCACTGTCTGACTGTCTGACCAGAGGCTATGGGGCTAGGGAACAGAGTCCCTTCCATGGGAGAGGCCCCAGCCAAGGTTGGGACCTATGATGACCTCTCCTGTGCACTGAGGTGCAGAGAGACATCGGAGTCATCCACCCCTCACCCTTTTGAAACTCGCTTCTGAGGCCACAGTTAGCTAGCTGTTGCCTAGGACCTCAGAGTGTGGCGCTCAGTTGTACCCAGGTTTTTCCCCTGAAGGCTGAGCAGGCTGAGGCCAATATAGACCAGCAGTCCCTAGTCACACCTAGTATTACACTAGTATTACCTGGACTCCTGGACTGAGTGGGAATGCAGGGGTGAAGAGAGTGGGAAAGCAGGGTGAGAACAGGATCAGGTGTGCACAGGTTAGGCCGCTACTGAGACCCAGGACCCTGCCTGGGCTCTGTCTGGGCCCCTGGTCTTGTTGACTATGGGTTAAATTGGGAAAGTGAAACATAGAATGAAACGAAGATCAGTCGTCATTAAGACCATCTAGGCCATGCAATCCATGAATCAGATGAGAAAATGTCAACTCCAGGCTTTCTGCCCAGCCACTCCCTGTACCAGGTGCTTTGTATCTGGTAGTATTTCACTTAACCCCTGCAGCATCCTGATGAGACGAGGATCTTTATCTGCCTTTCTCCAGTGAGCAATATGAGGTCTTAAGGCAAAGGGTAGGGCAGGCTGTCTGGAGGAGGTAGGTTTGGGGACAGGTTTTAAAGGAAGAGATAAGGAAAGGGAGTGGGGAATAGAGGGGAGGAGGTGGGAAGGGAGGTGTGTGCAGAGGTGAAAGGCAATTGAGCAGACTGCCTGGGCTTGGAGGTGAATGACAGGCCGGCTGGAGAAGTACAGGATTGAGGGGTAACAGGGAAAAGGCTTGGGTGGTGGGTGAAGAAGTTTGGCTCTTATGCATTTCTTAAAATAACATTTTATTACTATAGACATAAGTATATTATTTTTAAAAATATAGGTAACACAGGTAAGTGAAACTAAGAAAATATAAAACTTACATTATCATCATTAATGCTAGCTAGCACTTTCAAAATCTTGTTTATGCATATCAAACATGTATTTCAACAAAAATGAGACCACAATGTATATACTTTTGATTTAAACTTGATTTTCTTCACTTAATTATATCAACCTTCCTTGTCAATATTTTTATTTCACCTAATTGTTAGAATTAAATACTTCATTTTCAAAATTTTCCCACTAGTCAAAGATATCGTTTGCATTGGTTTCCCAACTTCACCTGCTTATGTGTCTTAAGTCTCTTTTACCATAACAAAGACCACGTTTTTACTCCCTAGCCTATTCAAGAGATCAGGCTATTCTTCAGCAGTGTTCCACTTTCTGCTTTTTTCTTGTTTCTTCCTTCGACACCTTTTAAGCTTGCTCCTCTATAAACAGGATTTGAGAGCAAAAGTCTGGATGAATCCATGTTAAACAATTTATTTGTGGCTGGAAGCCATGAGAGATTAGGTTATATTCTTCACATATGTGCTACATAAGAAAACACATACTCTACTCTCTGGTCGAACTGCTGTGATGGAGCTGAGGTCTATCGGAGCAACTGAAAGTAGTGTGTGGTATTTCTCTGGCACTATGTTTATAAGTTAGTTCTTAAATGAAACAATGGCAATGGTGTTTGCACACAATCCATCAGCAAAGTCCTGGGAAGTTGGGTGGGAAACCTGGAGTTGGGAGGATGGAGGAGTCAGACTCTGAAGCCACATTTCAGGAAAGGTGGGTCTGGTCTGGACCCTGCCCCTGACTTGCCTCAGGCTTTGGGCAGGTCATTTCCTCACTCTGTGGC
This sequence comes from Noctilio leporinus, assembly GCA_004026585.1. NCBI lineage: Eukaryota > Metazoa > Chordata > Mammalia > Chiroptera > Noctilionidae > Noctilio > Noctilio leporinus. The sequence goes on along the minus strand of PVIW01003111.1, from coordinate 47,522 downwards.
TGGGGAGATCCCTCAGCTGTAAACTGGGGTGACACCAGCTCCTTCTCCCACAGATTTCTGTGAGAAAAGAATAGGAATACAGGTTTGACGTAAGATTTCATGGTCCTTCCTTGAAATCCCGATCACATCCCCTGAATGTTACAGACCGAGACTCTCAGTATTTGTGATGTCATCAGAACTGTGCCTGACCTTCCATTTTCTAGGTTCTTCAAAAAAACTTCCTCAAAAACCAAAAGGCAAGAAAAAGGGAATTAAAGAAGGCCCAGAAACCCCAGAGGCCTGCCTGTAAGAAGACTTGGCTGGAACAGAGGTGTCAACACTTCTGTACCTGGGGAGATGGGGACACAGTAGGGGAAAGAAGAAATCTGCCTTTATCAAAAGGACACTTGGGTCTTAATGATGCATAAAGGGGGTGGAAAATAAATATCCTTAAAACAGTTCCACTTGGCTCACAGCCATCATTCATTCATTTGTAAATTTATTTAAAAATATTTGCCAGCCACCTCTGAGCAGCAGGTGCCCCACAGTACACAGATGCATAAGAGGTGGTCACTTGTGAAGGACCATCGCAGCCCAGGGGGGAGACTCATGTAAATAGACATTACAATGGTGTGTTTTATGGGCCATTTACAGTGTTCTACTTGTTCAAACATAGTTTATTTTTATTTTGTTTTCATTTTTAATCCTCACCGGAGGATAGGTTTACTGATTTTAGAGAGAGAAAGGGAAAGAGCAAAAGAAACATCGACTGGTTGCTTACCATTCATGGGGAATCAAACCCACAACCAAAGTAGGTGCCCTGAGTGGGAATCGAACCTGCCGCCTTTTGGTGCACAGGACAACACTCCAACCAATTGAGCCACCTTGGCTAAGGCTAGAATATATATTTTTAAGGATTAGTTGCCAATAATAACTCCGTAGATTTCACGTTAAAAACAACAACAACAACAACAACAACAACAGATTTCTGGCTTTTAAAAACTGGCCACCCTTGGACCTGCCTTCCCACAGGACAACCCTTGGCGGAGAAGCAGTTCAACTTAGATTTCCCCGATATTCTTTCCAGTTCACTACTGTCCCCAACCCTCCCAGTTGCCTTACCCACTGGTCTTCTCCACTTTGTCATCACCTGTTTGACCCTTTTAGCCGTTAGTATTTGCTACCCTTGGGTATACAAAGGCAAGGGAGATGTGCATGAAGGGGGGAGGGGTGAATTTGTGTGATTATATCAGGTAAAATGGGTAGTTTTCAGTGATAGATGTGGGAGAGGAGAAAGGCCAGGAAGGAGGGAAGAAGGGGAGGAGTAATGAGGACATACTGTTTCTAGCTAGAAAGACCAGGCAGATGGTGGTCAAGGTCAACTCCAGGGGCAAGCAGGTCCAAAAACACAGAGGAACCAGGGCTGTGCCTGAGGCAACAGGTGCCCAGTGTTATCCTGGAACGGATAGAACCAGAACACACACGTGTGACCCTTTCCCCTCCCCTCAATTTTACTCAGGAGTGAATCCCATCAAAGCTTTAACGTGTAAAATGAATATCTAGACGTGAAGAACGAGTACAGGGAAGAAGTGGGCAGCCCAGCTCTTTCCTTGTTCTGTATACCTGTTGCCTCCTAGAAGAGGCAGATGAGACTTGCGAAGGCAGGGGACTGACTGGGAGCTGCCTTGCTTGGGTGATCCCTGACGGTGAGACCAGGGCAAGCAGGTAGGAGGTGTCCCTGATGACAGGGGACTCTCGGATTTTCTCCATCCCTGACAGATTTCACTGATGAGGTGCCAGGGAAAGTGCTGGCTGTTCTGGGCAGCAACTGAAGGAGGGAGGTGTCCCCCTGTGTGTGAGGCAGCACTGCCACCTAGAGGGATTAGGGGGCTCAATGCACCCATCCAACCAGGACAGGTGTGCACAGAGATGCAGGCCAGGAGGAATTGGAGGATCTTCACTGCAGCCTTGGGGGCAGGCAGGAGGCCTGAAGGCAGAATGTGCAGCAGGTGAGGCATAGTTTGGTGCCTTTAACTCTTTTCTCAAATTCAGTAGGATCTCAGAATTTCAAAAGCTAGATCCCTTGACATTGCTCTGCTGAAAATCCACCAACAGCACAGGATTTTTAGGACAGTATAAACACTGCATGCTACTACATACAATGTGCAACACCAAGAGTGAACCCTAGTGTAAAATTTGAACCCCGGGTGATAATGCCGTGTCAATGTAGGTTTATCCTGGTGCAGGGTGTGGATGGAGGAAGGCTATGCAGGTGTTGGGTGGGGACGGCAGTATACAGGAGATCTCTGTACTTGGTGCTCAGTTTTTCTATGAACCTAAAACTACTCTAAGAAATAAAGTACTGAAACAACCCCCTCCAACAGCTCTTTGCCTCATACAAATTGAAAGCCAAAATCTCTGGCCCTGGCTGGTGGCACAGTGGAAAGGGGGCCAGCCTGAGAACCCAAAGGTCGCTGGTTCAATTCCCAGCCAGGGCACATAACCAGGCTGCAAGCCAGGTCTCCAGCCAGGTCCGTAGCTGGAGGCAGGTGAAAGGCAACCGTACATTGATGTTTCTCTCCCTCTCTGCCTCTCTCCCTTCTCTCTCTCTGAAAATAATAAAAATCTTTACAACAAAACAAAACATTTTCCAGAAAATGTGAATAACCCACACGACTCAAGTTATTACATCTCCTAGGATTGTTTGTATTTTCTTAGTTGAGATATCTCTACCCAAAGTATGCCTTTTTTTTTTTTTTTTCAAAGTATGCCTTTCTAAGGTGGACTTGGGGAGGCTGTTTGGAGGTAGGGAGCCTTGGTGGAAACCTCCAAATCACACCTCAACTTGTGCTGCCTCATGGGTAGGCTTGCTCTAGGGAAAACACTTGTGTGGTGGCCAGACCAGGATCCCAGGCCCCCAGAAGAGCCCTTCTGCTAAAGATAAGTGGATACTTTCCCTAAAGCCTTAAATGGAAGAGAGTCCTGGCCAACCTGCAATGGCTGACCACTCACTGCCTGGCCCACTTTCCTCCTAGGCTACACAAGTCACCGGGCGGTCTCCTCTGCATAATGACACTGCTATAAATGCCTGCCACCCAGGAGATGGCAAAGGGCTTTGCCTCCTTTCTCATAGGATTGGCATGTCAAACTGTGAGGGAGACCCCTTCCCATTTCAGAGAAGAAAATAGAGGTTTGGGGGCTGGTATTAGCTGAATTGAGATCTTGACCTTTTGGGTTTTCTGGTTCCATGCCCTGGGTGTGGATTTTATGAATTTTCCTTTGTACATGCAGACATTTTCTATGAGGTCTGTCCTGAAAGTTTTGAGCCTTTGTCAACATAATGAAAACAGTTTGTGAGGCCAGTATTTTTGGGACAGACCTCATATTTTATGTAGTTAAATGATCAGTACCTTCTTTTATGGCTTCTGTATAACTTTGAAAGGGCTTTTCTTTTCAGAGAATGTTTAAAATTCTTGTTATTTTTTTTTCTGGCTCTAGGGTTGCAGCTTTTACATTTAAATCTTTGGGTCCACCTGACATTAAGTTTGGTTGAAGTTGTGCAACAGAAATCCAACTTTTTTTTTTCAGATGGCAAAGCAGTTGTTATTGCACATGTCGAGTGTATTTATAAGATATCATGTAGGGAAAAATAATCTTTTTTATACTGATATGCAGTGTCACCCCTATTATGTGTTAAATTCCTGCTTTATTTGAGTCTACTCCTGAACATTCTGTCTGGTCCATGAATCTACCTCATATAGGGTTCAGTTATTAGGTACAAGAAGAAAAAAAACCTACAATAACAAAACAGGATATGCTAGGAAAAGAGTAAACAGATTCTGAAAAAAGAAATAAACAACTTTTAGAAATGTAAAATAAGCTAGTGGGAGGGAAGGGATCCCATAGTCCCCGCTTGGGACTTTCCTTAAAGTCTGTGTGACCTCATTTAACATTTTTTTCTTTTCCTTTTCTTCTTTGTGGTGTTTCTAATTTCTCCTGGGGCAAGAAAGTAGCTTCCTAAAATCTCAGGTTGGCCTTGGAATCTGTAGCCAGAGAGCCTGGGTGTATCTCTTGGTTTTGAGACAACCAGAGGCAAGGACACTGCTGTCCTCCCAAAGGGGCAGGTGCTTTCTTGCTAGTAAGTGGCAGCGGTGGCGTTCTGGTCCAGTTCCAGAGTCTGCGCCCTCAGCCATCCTAGAGATGCCTCTGGATGATGAGCAATCCCTTAGGGAAAGGTTAGGAAATGGATATGGGTGTCCCTAGGAGCAGAGAGATCTGTGAGGGCCCAAGGCAACCTCAGGCTTGAGTGAGTCTTATTTTCTCGACCATTCTACCCTGGGTTGTGCTAGTGATCTGTGAGCGTTCCAGAAAGATTTGGCTTTGACAAGCTTCCTCCTCCAACTTCTTTCTTTTGAGACTCCTCCCTTTATTACCTTTTTAAAGCTTGCTTCAAGCTTTAAAAGGACAAGATCTACCTAAGGCTTCTCCTCCACAAACTTGACCTGAAACCAAATAACTTACTATCAAAAGCCTGAGTAATTACTAGTGCTGAGTGCCAGCTGTGTCTTACAGGTGCCACCTTGCCAGATCGAATCATGTATTCAGGAAAACTGGAGTTTTCAGTCTCCTCTTCCTTCTCCTCCGTCACCCTCCAGCAAGGGAGAAGAAAATAAGAAAGAACTTAATGTTTATAGTGTCTTTGGGCCTAGTACTGACCTAGGCATTGCATTCACTTTACTTTATTTTTAAAAATATTTTATTCATTATTTTTAGAGAGAAGGGCAGGGAGGGAGGAAGAAAGGGAGAGAAGCATCAATGCATGGTTGCCTTTCACCTGCCTCCAGCTAAGTACCTGGCTGGAGACCTGGCTTGCAACCTGGTTATGTGCCCTGACTGGGTATCGAACAAGCAACCTTTGGGTTTGCAGGCCAGCACCTATCCACTGCGCCACCAGACAGGGCTCTTCCACTGACTTAATCCCCACTGGTTTTTGCAACCAGAAGCTGGTTTGCTTCCTGGCACTGGAACCCTGGGCTGGGGGACCATGGTGTGGGGTTGGGACTCCTTGCTTCTAAGACATTCCTCCCAAATTTTTATCCACCACACATGGGTGTGGGACCAGCCCATTCCACATCTGCATCCTTCCCACCAGTCTGGATGGGTGTGGTTTCTTTAATTCTGTAGTTGTCAGACTTCCATTCAACTCTGTTTCTGACAGTTCTGGCTGATGGTTGTTCTATATTTTAGTTGTAATTTTGATGTGGTTGTGCAAAGAGGTGAGCCATGTCTGCCTAAGTTGACGTCTTAATGGGAAGTGGCATTCGTTTTGTTTAGTATTTGTAACAAATCAAGAGACAGGCAGTGCCTCTTCACTGGACCGATGAGGAGTCAAGCTCAGAGTTATTTATTCATGGAGTTATCTACCTAAGACCCCAAGCTGGTAAAAGGCAGCTTGTCTGAACTCTGAACTCTTCCTTTTTACTTTATACACCCTGCATTCCTGGAACTTTTAACTACTGATACAATCTGCCTTTAGGTAAATCATTTCCAAGAACTACAAGTTAAAGGCTTTATTTGCATGAGAAACTACATATATTAAGTAAACTTAATCTTAGTCAAAAAGCAGCCAACATGCCCCCCCCCCCGCCCTTTTTTTTGGTCTAGTATAGAGAAATCTGATTACACTGCCACCAACATTAACGGGTGCAGAATATGGGCCGGCTATGGATCACAGCCAGTAACAGGAAAGAAAAATACTCAAACTAGTATTTAAGCAGCACCAAGAGTGAAAACAAAGCCTCATTCCTAGCTGAACCACAATTTAACATGTTGCATCAATATTCTAATTAAGAAATTAATCACCCTTGAGCCCTGGCTGGTGTGGCTCAGTGGGTTGAGTGCCAGATGGGAAACCAGTTGCCTCTTAATTTCCAATCAGGGCTCATGCCTGGGTTGTGGGCCAGGTCCCAAGTCCAAAGCATTTGAGAGGCGACCAATCAATCCATGTATCTTCGGCACATCAATACTTCTCTATCCCTCTTTATCTCTCCCTTCCCTTCTCTTAAAAACAAGTCTTCAAAAAAATCTCAGTTGAGCTCTATCAAGCACTGTCTGGAAGTGATCAAATTTTTTATTTTTAACTTTACGTATCATGATCTGATTTCACTACTTATGCAAGTTCAGTCTTTGCCCTGAAATTAAAAAAAAAAAAAGGGGTAGCTAAACTTTCCTACCTTATTTGTTAAGTGAATACAGTTCAGTAGAGTTTATATTCACTTGTTATGCAACAGATCTCCAGAATTTGATTTCATCTTGCAAAACTGAAACTCTAGCCATTAAGCAACCTCTCCCCACTTTCCCCTTCTCCCAGCTGCAATCAAAAGTACTGACTCTCTCCGTTTTGTTTTGTGCCTGGCTTACTTCACTTAGCTCAATGCCCTCAAGGTTCATCCCAGTTACAGCCTGTGTTAATTTCCTTTATTTTTACAGCTGAATAATATTTCACTGTATGTACAAGGTGGGGCAAAAGTAGGCTTACAGTTATTTGTATGGAAAATACTACAAGAATTAACTTTCATGTATTCACAACTGTAAATCTACTTGGCCTACCCCTGTTTACACATTTCTTTTATCCATTCATCTGTCAATGGACATTTAGATTGCTTCCACTTTTTGGCTGTTGTGAATATTCCTACGAACAGGGGTGTATGATTATTGGTTTGAATCCTTTTAATTCTTTCAGATATATACCTAGACAAGGGATTGCTGGATCACATGGTAATTCTGTTTTTAATTTTTTGAGGAACCACTTTACTGTTTGCTAAAGCAGATGCACCATTTTACATCTCCACCAATAATGCACTGGATATCCTAATGAATGTGAGTTTGTCTTGAAGTTTCAAACTGTAGAAATGTGTATAAAGTGGGTGTAGCCCTGGCAGGTGGCACAGTGGATAAGGCGCCAGCCTGCAAAGGTGGCTGGTTCAATTCCCCAGCCAGGGCACATAACCAGGTTGCAAGCCAGGTCTCCAGACAAGTCTGTAGCTGCATGCAGGTGAAAGGCAACCATACACTGATGTCTCTCTCCCTTCCTGTCTAAAAATAATAAAATAAAAATTAAAAAAAAAAAATTAAAGTGGGTGTAATTTGCTAACACTTAGAATAGTATCTGTTACAGAGCAAACTTAAATTTGTTAAAATGCACAAATCAGCACTGTTTATAAGCTGGAAATAGTCTTAATTCTGGAAATTCTATGATCACATGGTAAAGGCTTTAACAAAGTTTTAAAGAAAATGCTGTATAAATACCAAGAAGTGGCAATTAATAAGTCTTAGGGAAAGTTTCTATTGTCCGTTGAGCTTAACAGGTAAGACTTCACAGAGGAAATGGTGCTCCATAGAAGAGCATCATGTTAATAGTCGTGGAGGTGTAAAAGGAAAAATGTAAAAATTAGGTGGTGTTGAAGGTGGCCAGTAATGAAGCCAGTGCTGGCTAGTCCAAGTGAAGGTGGGATTTGGTCTAAATGTTGATTAATTTTCTTTATGGTTTTTAAAAATTTGGCTTTATTTCCTTGAACTGTTTTTGAGTGCTGGAAATTCATGATGTTTCATGGTGGATTTTTTTTTTAAAGACGGAATTCGGCCCCACCATTCCTATGAAGAAATGAAACACAAAGAGGCTTCTGACTCCTATAGCAAATTCCTCCTGCAGAGGCAGTGCTGGAACTGTGACCTTGACACAGGGTTTCCTCCACGAGGAAGGCCAGCAGAACTCACTAGGTCTCATCACCGTTTTCAGCCTGTAACTTTAAAAGATGAAGGGGAAAAAAACAATGTAGTTACTTTTGTAAAGTCTAAAAATCCCCTGCATTAATGTAGTACTTTGTCTTCTCCAAAGCACTTTCTTGGGCACCATTTCCAAACACTGTTCCCATGTGCCTCCTCTGCTACACATCTTACTTTTCTTAAGCAAAAGCACTTCTGTTTCCCTCACTCTGTTCTCTAATGAAAACGGTCTGCAATGTTCAAATCATCCCAGGTCCCAACCAGAAGTGATCAAACTAAATTGGAAAAAAATACACTATGAATGCAGGAACACTATATTTATTAGGTCAATAATTCATTTTTAGCAATACAAGTACAGAATATATCACAATGCTGGTTACAAACATACTTAGTATGGTTTAATGGTTACAAATAATGGTGGGTACTACAAGTCTGTGATAAGGATGATATGAAAAGGTCATTCTGACACAATGAAGAATTGTCTTAAAAAATCTATTAATGACCTTAGATATTTCTATAGAAATTACTGTGGCACTATTAGTGGGGATTTTCATGTAAAGAATTGTTAGTGATTTGCTTTTGTTTCATTAAGAGCTTTTTGAGTCTATTAAACTAAAATCCCCTGTTGCTTAATAAAGTATAAAAATAGTACTGACCTGGTAATATTTAATAAAATGTAGCATTCATTCACATCATAAAAGTAGAACTAAATTGAAAAGTTTCAGTTACCGTGGCAACATATCTTCCCATAAAAGGAATATACAGAAATGAGTAATGTTACACAAATGGTACCTGCAACAGTTATTTAGTGATCCAACACTTAACTTGTGCACCACAAACCAAGTTTTCTAGATATTCTATATATAGCATATATTTTTAATCTTAAATTTTACTTTTGAAAAAAATGTACACTTCAACAAACTCACTAAGGCCACTCATGCTATCGATACCTAGGATTGCAATTAAAGAAGGGCGTCATTTAATAAATCCTAAAGTACACTCCTTCAGATCTCCAACAGAGTAAAACCAGTTTTCTGCCTAAAACATTCCTGAGATTTGTGGACAATACAACTATTAGTGTTCAAGCTGGAGATTAATCCAAATGTCAGATTAAAAAAAAGAAAAAAAGAATTTCCTAGCAAGATCTGAGGTTCTCCACAGCCAAGAGATGAAATAATGTTAATTTTTTAAAGCAAAGATAAAACTCTTTAAAAAGTTTGCACTAAAAGTATTTTTCCAGTAGTAACTCTGCCATCCCGAAAAAGAAGTTTGGAAGCATCAAGGATACTACTTCTGGGGGAAAAATAAGAACTTGTTGGCAGTTAACTGTATTTGCTACCTAGCAAACCATTCTTTTAAAAGTACGGCCAACACTTCAATCATGTTTTAGGCATATGTTTACTGTTCATGATTCTGTTTGCACTATTAAGGAGCAGCTAAGTGGCAACTCTTGTCATTTATTAGGTTGCAGCCTCTGGACTTAATTCTTACCATATTATGAACTCTTCCCAAACAGCCTAGCAACAACAGTCTTTGTCAAATATTTCATTTTTAAAAATGAAAGCATACAGGGATTACTACACTGGGGTTACTACAAAGCAACTGTGAGTTCATTCTTAAGCAGAGACAGAGCTTTAAAGGGTCCTAACTGCTCTGAGCAAAGTCCACTTTGGGGATCCATAAAAACGATAGCCCAAAACGCCCAAGTAGCTCCATTAAGCCAAATGCAGAACTGACTGACCACCTGTGCGGCACATGAGTGTTACAGAGCAGCACTGAACTTTAGGAAAGGGTGGGTAAGAAGAAATAAATTGAAGTCAGAGATGATGAGATCAAAGGCCCCCTACTTAACATTGCTGAACTTCCAGAAAAATCTTTTAGGATGGTCTAGGCTTCCTTGCACACAACCCTACCATCTGAGAAAATTTTATGTAAGCCTTTGGCTATTTTCTTTCTTTCTTTGAGATATTTAACCCCAAAGCTCATGGTGACATTTACCTCTCTCTTATCCTAAATATTCCTAAAGGATAAATTCCACACTTTAAATATTAGGGTATTAGTCTTCATGAGAACCATAAATAGTATATTAGGTTACATCACTAATAGAAATTGGTAATCTCTTTTTAAAACCTAGAGTATTTGCATTAGATGAAAGTGTATGGAGTTACAGAAAAGTACATTAAGTAGCAGTAATAAGGAAAAACTACCAATAATGATTTTTTTTTAAGATAAAACTGGCTGTCACTCACTTAACGTTACTACCCTGTGATCCTAGGCTCCTAATATCAGTTGTCTTATCACTGAATGTGAGCTCAGTTAAGCTCAAACTGAATGAGGCCTTAAGTCATTTGTTTGATTTTATCCAAGGAAATGTTATATGTGCACAAAACCAAAAAAATGTAGATGAAAAAAAACTTCATATGAAAACATAAGTTTCAAAATATTTATTGAAAAACAATTTACCATGACATTCCTAGACCACAAACATACCACAGGACTCTAAATAACCAACAAAAGTATACAAAGCCTATCCTGAAAATATCTTTGGAGGTATTAAGTATATAGGCCCATGAGGATAGAGCTGAGTAACTTCAAAATGTTAGTCCTTGGTCATACAGACTATTTGGTAATTAATAAAGAGGTGCCTCTTGGAATTAGATTGCTATTAACTGGGAGGGGGGAGGTGTAGTTGTGCCAATGCACTCTTTTCGAAATTAAAAAAAGAAAATAATTCAATGACTATCAGGTTTGGAAATCACAGAGTTTGTAATCTTAAAATCTGGGCTCCTTAGGTACCTCCCCCAGACAATCTCCTTCTGAGGACTTAAAAATACTGGCTTATAACTAACAAGACTGCAAATAACAGTTTTAAACAAGGTTATATTTGGGAGGTTTAAAAAGTGTTTAAAACCAAATTTATCTGAAATATCCAATTAATTTTTCCGTATTGAATATGACAAACAGTTTAGGTTTTTCTCCCTCCTCCCACCCCAACATGCATATTAAAAGAAAACCAAAACTCAACACACACCCACTCACCCATAGGCTACTCCAAGCAGTTAGCCAGGAATAACATCTCTAACAGCCAAGTCATAAACCCCTGAAAATAGGGGGGAAAACCCTGATTCTTAACTATAGAGGCACCAAATAGGCCACTACAATAAGAACTGAGGTAACAGCAAAAGACCTTTTTGTTTCTTGGATTGCTACATGTCACACCTCTCAAATTTGAGTATTACCTCAACATTAAATAACCTGACCAAAAAAAAAAAAAAAAAAAAAATCAAAACCCAATAAACAAAGACAAGCTTAGTGAAACAGATATATTAGGGGCTTTTTCCTTTTGACTCTTGAATTTCAAATAAAACTACCTATTATTTATCACAAAAATGGAAGATATCTAAGACCTGCTTATTTAGGGGGCATTCATCTTTCTATTAATCCCCACAAACCATATAGTAACCTAAAATTCCCATCAGGACAAGAGAAATTTCCTGACTCTTAGCCAGTATACTTGTTAACTGCATTGATTATTAGGGTAACATTTAAAATGAGGGGGATGGCTGCAGCATACGTTTATAGACTTGCTTATGGCATTGCCATTCGTGTACCTTAGTAAAGCTATGCCACTTAAATTGCCAAATTTCCCTCGTTTGATGTATATTACATGGATATCATGTTTGCATTATCGCTTTTCATCATACATCTAAATGAAATCATTCTACTATTTAAAATAAGTGCAGGGGCTAAAATAATCATCTAAATGCTCTGGTCCAAATAACCCTTTAACCCTTTCTACATGAGGCTGGTCCATTTTGGATCCTTCTGGTCCTTAGTGAATGCTATCAGAGCATCTTGCATTGCCGGAAAAAAAAAAAAGAAAAAGAAAGAGAGAGCGAGAGATAAGAAAGAAAGAAAAACAAAGAAGAGAAAGAAAGAAAAATAAAAACCAAGAGTTAAAACAGCTGGCCTATCAGCTCTTCTACTGCTTACAGATCCACACTGGTCCAGTACAGAAGAATGTGACTGCCCTTCCCTTAGAGCTCTGGAGGGTTGTACTCACTCCTCTGGGTCAGGCAGCCGAACCTAAGTCAGGATGTCCCCCTTCTCCTAGTACTTCTGTTAACTTTTCTATACTGCATATAAAGATTTCCCCCATGAAATTTCTTTACAGTACAGTATTGAATACCTCCACAAGGAAGAATTATACATTAAAAAGTTGTTAAAATCATCCTTACATAATAAGAATGCAACTCTTAAACTCTTAAATAGTTTTATTTAGGGGTTCTTTTTTTCTTTCAGGCTTTCTGCAAAATGAATACTTTTCAAAAAGGAAAAAACAGGATTTCCTGTTGTTTGTTCTACTAAGTGGAAAATATGGGCCAGACTACTAATACATGCGGTACATGCTGAATATAACTGAATATATGCTTATTCCTACAGACACTCTGCAAGGTAGGGATCACCCAAATAGGGTCAATGGACTGGACCAGTGTTTCAATGCAAATTCCAGCCCCAAAACAACATGGTTTTGATTTCACAGTATGAATTCCCTGGAATCTGGGAAAAGGTAAATTAGTTAACTGAGATCATGCCTCAGCAGCTCGGTCCCTCAACATTCTGAGAAAGCAGGAAGGACTGCACCACTTCTTCAGTGGACTGGGGGCTGGTGTTGACATCTTCAAGAGCATCGGTCACTGAATACTGGCGATCTCGCAACCGGTTCCAGTTAGACAGAACGTTGTGATATTCAAACACCTTCTCATAATTTCCAATGGAGTTGTAAAGTTTAATGAGACCTCGGTAATCATATTCTAGTCCACTGTAGCCTTCACCAAAAAGTTTCTTTCCTGAAAATAACCAAAAATAAAATATTAAAAAAGGAAGCTTAAACCATGAAATGAGAAGCAGTTTTGCCCTGGCTGGTGGCACAGTGGATAAGGCGCCAGCCTGCGAACCCAAAGGTCGCTGGTTCGATTCCCCAGCCAGGGCACATAACCAGGTTGAAAGCCAGGTCTCCAGCCAGGTCCGTGGCTGGAGGCAGGTGAAAAGCAACCATATGTTGATGTCTTTCTCCTTTTCTGCCCTGACTCTCTCCTTTCCCCCATCTCTGAAAATAATAAATAAAATAAAATTTTAGGAAAAAAAAAAAACAGAACAGTTTCTACATGACAACAGAAGTTCAGTTCTATAAACTGAGTAACCTGGTTTTATTATTCCTTTGAAAATAATAAATTCGTATCTTGTATCTGTGTTTACCAATGCAGTCCTTCCCATAAGCAATCTCTAAGACTTAAAAAAAAAAATTCTGTGAGCAGAATAAAATTTCACAGTTTGAAGGACTGATCTGAAGAGATCTAAACTAAAGAAGAGCAGCACCTCCAACAACAGAAAAACATATATGCACAAGGCTAATCATTGTGGCACGCTTATGACTGCAAAATATTAGAAACAAATAAAAATAGGCAAATGATTCAATCAACCATAGTACATCTATCCAATGTTGTATTATGCATTTGTATACAAAGGAGGACACTCTTGGCTCTATGCACTGACATGGAGTGTCTCACAGAGTATACTGTTAAGTTAAAAAAAGCTAAGCATAGAAGTACCTATAGTATGCTATTTTTGTGTAATAAAGGGAAAAATATTTATGCATCTGAACATTTGTGCAAAAAAGATTCACAGAAAGTGTAAATGACAAACTAGTAAGATTGGTCACCCAAAGAGGGGGTGGTGGTGAGAACTGGTAGAAAAAAATAGGGGAAATCCCATTATCTATGAATATACCTTTCTATAGTTCTATCTTTTAGAACATTAATAGTTCACATACTCAAACAAAAAAAGTAAATAAAGTTTTGGGAAATGTTATATAAACATAAACAAATGAACCTAATTATGTTTTAAATGAATCACTGACCAGCTGGGGTGGAGAAGAGTAATAACCCAAGTAAATTCTGAAATACATACACATATCTTCAGGCTAAAGACAAAACTGTAAACAAAGATTGAACTCTTTTAACTAGTAGATTTGTTTTTCATAGCACTATACACTCATAATTCTAAAACTACTTTATAAGTATTTTAGGGTTGAGCAAGTAAAAATATTATGGATAGTGGGGAACCCACATATACAGAGATACATGATTTATGACAAAGGTAGTACAGCAGAGGGGAAATGATAGTCTTGAAAAAAATGGTCCTGGACTGACTGTATATCCACATGGAAAAATAAGAGGAAAAAAACTGATCCCCACATCATAACCAAAAAACTAATTTCAGGGACATACATAGATCTAAGTATGAATGCTAAAATAAAGTTTCCAGAAGATAATCTTCTAAAAGAATATCTTCATGACTTTGGGGTAGGAAAAAATTCATTTTCAATATAATTTTAATTTTATTTATTCTCCCCTGGGGGAGAAGGAGAGAGAGAAAGGGAGAGTGGGAGAGGGAGAGGGAGAGAAACATCGATTAGTTGCCTTCCTGTGCTCTCCACTGAGGATGGAGAGCACAACCTGGGTATGTGCCTTGACTAGGAATTGAACCAGCGACCTTTTGGTTTATAGGATGATGTGCCAACCAAGTAAGCCATGCTGGCCAGGACAGGGTAGGAAAAGATTTCTTGAACATAATACAAAAAGTGCTAATCATAAAAGAGAAGACCAATATATTAGATTACATTTAAATACACAACTTCCAACCCTGGCCGGTGTAGGTCAGTGGAATGATCGCTCGCCTGCAGACCAAGAGGTCGCCGGTATAGCTGTAGGTCAGGGCATGTGCCTTGGTTGTGGGCCAGGTCCCCAGTTGGGAGCGAGTAAAGAGCAACCAATCAATATTTCTCTTACACAATGATGTTTCTCTTCCTCTCTTTTTCCTTCCTTCCCCCCTCTCTAAAAATAAATAAATAAAATCAAAATACAGAACTTCAGTTCTTTGAAAGGCACCATTATGAAAAACAAGCAATAACGTGAGTTACTCACAAACACATATAACCAACAAAGGGCTTGTTATATCCATATTATGCAAAAACCTTCTATAAACCAGTATGAAAATGACAATATAAAAATGGGGAAGAGTCTTAACAGGTACAACATGAAATGATGATCATAGTATCTTACTCTATGATATATAAGTCTGAACTAGAAATAATCCAAGTGTTCTGAATATTCATTAACAATACGTAGAATAAACAATAATATACCCTTCCAATAATATATAACACTAGAAACAAACAAGCAATAGTGATCTTGAATATTGTAGATGATTTTCATAACTCATATTCATCAAAAGAAAACAGACATAAAACATGTCAAGCTGATGATGTTAAATCCAGGAGAACAGGAGTAGTAATTATATAAACAATTTAAAATAACTTCTTTTACCTATACTTGACACTGTGTCATACTTCTTCATACTGGTTTCAACATCAATAAATAGTGTTTAGCAGAATATTTCAGGTAATTTTCGGGGGTTCCTAGAAATACTTGGCAGCTTTGAACTCAAATATTTAAGTCTTGGTAATAACATTTTCCCTATGTAACATATACGATATGTTAATCTCTAATAATAAACTGACCAAGAAAAATTTTAAATAACATACCAATTGCTATAGATCGCAAATAAAGTTTCTCAGCATTTTCATACTGATTCATGTCATAATTATATAAAGAAGCCAGATGTCCCACTGATAGGGCTACTTCATAATCTTCTTGACCAAGAAGTTGCTCTTTAATCTGAATTGCTTTGATGTGCATTTCTTCAGCTTCCTGAAAAAAATCATTAAGCAGTATGAACCACTAGATTATACTTTTTCTTACGTCAACAATTTTTGCCCAATGAGCTTCTTCTAAATGCCAAAGACATTATGGATGGCTTAAGGTAATCAGATCAGAAAATGTACTATGCTATTCCAAAGTTACCCTATGGGAAGCATCACTGGTTTGGGGAAGCTATGTACAGCAGCACCTCATGATAGTAATAGTGTTCTCTATGCCAAAAAAGCCAACAGAAAAACTTGTCCTGGTAATATAAAGTTGTTAGAAGTAACTTACTTTAAAACATTCTAAAGTGAAGATACTTCTTTCACTTAACACACTCTAAAATTTAACTGAGCCTTTGGGAAGCTTCAAACTCCACTCTACAGTGTACTTTATACGAAAATATTCTTTTATTTTTTTGAGTTTTGGCAATTTTTATTCTGACAAACTAAACTTAGGTTGAAAGATAAGGAGATTGAGTTTCAGGTAAAAATAAATGTTTATGAAGTTGCTCTCATCCTTTCCTTACTGTGACTCTAAAATGGATTATTACTAAAAACATTTAACCTAAGATTCTTTTTAAAAAAAGATTTTATTCATTATTTTGAGAGAGAGGGGAAGGGAGGGAAACAACAATGTACGGTTGCCTTTCATTTGCCTCCAGCTGGGGACCGGGCTGGAGACCTGGCTTGCAACCTGGGTATGTGCCCTGACTAGAAATCAAACCAGTGACACTTGGATTCACAGACTGGTGCTCAATCCATTAAGCCATACCAGCCAGGGTCCTAAAATTCTTTAAAATTTTTTTAAGACTGAGTTTGAGAGAGAGAGAGAGAGAGAGAGAGGCATATAGAGGCAGAGGGAAAGCAAAACATCGATTTGTTGATCTGCTCATTTATGCACTTATTGGTTGATTCTATATCCCCTGACCAGGGATTAAACCCACAATACCTTAGTATTTATCAGAATGGTGCTCTAACCAACTGAGCTACCTGGCCAGAGCCCAAAATTGTAAAAGGGAAATGAATTCAGTAAATATTTTACCCTTATAATTAATAACACTTGCAATATTTGACATTTCTTGCATACCCACTATGTGCTAGGCATTCTGCCATGTGCTACACTTAAGAGTTATGTTTTAAGTCTAACAAGACTTTATCATTTTGATATATTTCTTTTTCCATAGTTCGGGTTTTTGTAATATATTTATATTTTGGCTAAGTTGTTTTATACTAGATATATTTTCAATGTTTTTTAATAAAATAATGTAAGAGTAAAATAAATGTATGTTAACATTATTTAAGATTATTTATTACTTAAGATTTAGAGAAAGAAAAATAGAGCAAAACATGTTTCTACCTTAAATTTTCTCATCGACTGATAAAGTCTTCCAAGGTTTCCATAGTGTTTTGCAGTCTGTACATTAAATTCCCCAAAAGCTTTTTTAGCTAGTTGGAGGGAGGATAGGTGCAAATCATGAGCTTCTTGAAGCAGCCTCTGTTCAGTTTCTTTATTATGACAGTCAATTGCAATCTCTTCTAAAATAAGTGCTGAATAAGAAAGCAATGAAATTAGTGTACTTCAAAACCATCTATGAAAGTTAATCTGAACATATAATTTTAAAGTTAAATTCTGTAGATGTTTGTTGTACTGTATATATTTATATGTGAATATGGTTTAAAACTGGTAGAAAGTACTTTACAGAAAAAATGCAGTTTGGGGGAGGTCATTCTATTTTGCATAGTATAATGAATTACAAATTACCGAAAGACAATTTGTACACATCAAATTATTTTTAAAAATTAACATTATACTAGACGTAAGTTGCTGAGCTGAATTTGTTTTTTAAAGAAATTAAAATAAAAAAACAAAAATTTTAAAGTTATGAAATTGTGTCAAGGATAACCTAAGCATAGTTGAAAATTTTGAAACTATACTTTTATAAAATATAACCTTTAAACCAAATACAACTAAAGGAACTGGTTCCCTCCTACTGACTTGACCAACCAAATCAGGCAAGGAGATTTCAATTTCAAAGTCACATTCAAGGTTTCCACATTTCACTTAAAGTAGTTCTTATATCAGGTAATTTTATTTCTAGGAAAATTATCCATGTGCACAAAAGTAAAAGAGATTAAGTTCAATGCAGCAATTTTAAAGAAAAAAAGGTTAAAAACAGAGGTGAGGTTAAAAATATTAGAGGAAAAAGGATATAAACTACATGTATTGACACAGAAAATGGTTGTAATATATTAAGTGAAAACTGCAGACTATAAAACTAAGAAAAAATGTGTTCATTTTATTATTTAAAAAAATAAAAATAAACTCTAAAAAATTTCACCAAAATGTTGATTCTGGATTGGTGGAATTCTGGGTGATAATTTATTTTTTTCTCTTTCCTATTTAACTTTGATTTTACTCTTAAAAATTTTACTTACTCATCTTCAGAGATGGGAAGAGAAGAAGGAGAGGGACAAAAACATTGATGTGCAAGATACACTGACACCTTTTGCACACCCCCAAGTGGAGACGTGGCCCACAACCCAGGCAGGTGCTCTGACTAGGAATCAAACTGGCAACCTTTTGGTTCACAGGCCTGGCACTCAATTTACTGAGTCTCACCAGCCAGGGCTCTTTTTCCCATTTAATTTTTAACACTGATCATGTATTACTTGCATAACTTTAAAAAATGCAAATTGAGAGGATGGGAAATACCCAGTTACAGAATTAAGGTAAAATTTACCCAACACGCATTGTGTTACCACACAGGTGACCCAATTATGTCAGCTAAGTAAATGCCTTAAATGAAAGGAGATTGGTAGTGGTTATATAAAAAGTTTAAAAAAGTGGCATATGTTCAAAGCCTTGCAACATTAGAGATAATGTTATTTATACATGCAGATGAGTTTCAGAATCCTGCATGATAAAGCTGAAGGTATGTGAAAACCCAGGTTCAGTTCGCTATCCATATTACTACCCTGCAGTAATCATTTGTGTTATACATGAATGAATGCATGTAAATGGAGGAAGAAGGATAGACATTCTCTTATTTTTTAAGATTTTATTTGTTATTTTCAGAGAGGGGGGAAGGGAAAGAGAGATATCAATGTATGGTATGCCTTTCACCTGCCTCCAGCTATGGAGACTTGGCTGGCAACCTGGTTATGTGCCCTGGTTGGGAACTGAATCAGCGACCTTTGCGTTCACAGGCCTGCGCCTTATCCACTGTGCCACCAGCCAGGGCAGGATAGATATTCTTGCTTATTTTGCTTATTAACAATAATACATGAGAGAAACAAACCACCTTTTATTATGAACCAATGGAAATTCTTATGTGGAGTTGCAGGCAAGTACTTTAAATCAGTGAACTGGCCATTTAATATTTAGGTACAGTACAGTCTAATTTTAAGCACTACCCCTAGAGAAATAAGCAAATACCACTATTTTATACAATATATCATCAATTAAAAACATCATAGACTGGACGTCTATTACAACTGACACCGAAAGAAATCTAAAAATATATATAGATATGTAAGTATAGGTATACATTGGAGACTAAATTACAAAGGGTACCTTTCACCCTCTTTGAAGAAGCCAAAAGAAGATGATCTTCAGGTAGGATGTGGGTAATGATGCCAATAGCTCTTTCTGCATGAAATCTGTAACATAGACAAATACATTCTGGCATTTCTTCCCCATCCCCCAACTCTTCCCTGTAGGGCCTTCTTACCTCCCCTTTCTCCTGGCCTTCAACACTCGGTCATCAAAATTAAGCCATCAGCCCACCATTTGGAAAGAAATGAGCAACACAGACAGATGTATCCTGATATTTCTTTTTAGTTACAGTGATTTATAATATAATACTGACAATTTCTAAAACCATCTGTGGTAAAGGACAAGTTTTTTGTTTATCTAAATTTTTGTCTGCTTGTGAGCCGAACTTTTAGCGTCCAATGGGTTCCCATTGCCCTCAGAATAATATGTAAAGTTATTACAGCAACAAGGATCAAAATGATCTTTTACTGGGCTACTTCTCTAACCTCCTCTTCTATCATTTTCAAAAACAATCCTCTCATCCCTCTCCAGTCACGCAGGCCTAGCAGTTTTCTGAATATGCAAATCATGTTCTTACCTAGGACTCTTACACTTGATTACTCTCTCTCTCAAATGCTCTTCCCTGAATATACATGTGGGCCACTCATTGAAAAGCCTTTCTAGACAAACCTACACAAAAGGCCTTAAATAATCTACCATCACTCTAAACTCTAAGCTTACTTTACTTTGCCTGGCATGCATCCTCACCTGATATATCTGGTTACTTGTTTATGGCCTATCTCACCCAACAGAAGGTAAGCTATTTATTTTACCTGCCAGTTCTTTTTAGAAGACTCTTAGCCTTCAATCTCCATTTTCCAAGTAATCATTACTTTTTCATTACAGTAGATGTCTTTTATCTCACTAATTGGCTATTTAATTGTTTAATCTAACTTCTCTAGCAAATTTTAATGTCATTTAAAATTTATTGATCAATAAATTTTAATAAATAAATAAATCAATAAATAAATTTTAACTGACATTAAAATTTAGATGTTCTAAATCTAGCTACATATTTTATTTTCATAAAGCTCTTGTATTAAGACGTTAATACCACACAATTCACCTATTTGTAGTGTACAATTCAATGGTTTTTAGTGTATTTACAGAGTTGAATACCCATACAACAATCATTTTCATCACCTGAAGAAAGAAACTGTGTGCCCATTAGTAGTCATCCTACATTTTCCTCCAACTCCTCAGCCCTAGGCAACCACCCACCCTTTCCTACTATCTCTATGGATATGCTTATTCTAGATATTTCATATAAACCTAATCATGCAACTACTGTCCTTTGTGACTGGCTTCTTTCACTAAGCATAGTATTTGCAAGGTTCATCCATTCTATATTATATATCAGATGCTTTATTTTTAAATTTGCCTTTTTAATTTATTTTCCCTTCAAAATATTACTGATTCCTTCTTTTACATCAGGGTCAGTAAATGGTCTCTGCAAAGGGCCAGAGAATCAGTATTTTAGGTTGTGTGGGCCCTATACTCTGTCCCAACTATTCAACTCAAGCGTTATTTATGTGAAAGCAGCCAGACAATATAATACACAAGGGAGGCAGTATTCTTAGAGTACCAATCCTGTTCATTATGCCTGATAACTCTCACTCATAAGGAAATGTTTCCTTACTTAATTTTTTTAAATGGTAAGTTCATCTTAGGGTTTTTAAAAATGGTGACCTCTTCTCTGGGAAGTCTACATGTTTTGGGCTGAGGGTTAATTATTTCCAAACATTTTACATTTTCTCCTAAAAGGCATCCTAGGAGAACTAGCAATCTCAGAGTACTTTTCATTGTTTTTTTCAATTTGGGGCTCCTGCATGCATGATGCCCAAACACAAGGATGCTACGTGTCTGAGGCTATAAATTCTCCTACGAGGAATTTATGGCAAGTTTCCCTGTCATCTCTCTTGCCAGCAGACAATATTTTTTTCCTAATTAACCCTTTTCCTAACTTAATGGGAGGGTTTCAGTTTTAACTCACAACTTCCTGTGGGCTAAATGTTTTGTCTCTTAAACCCAGGACTGTTGGTGAACCAACATTACAGAAACTTGTAAGCTTTCCCATCACCATAGTTTATACCATTATACCATAGTTAAATTTTACTCCCTTACTGGCCCTTGGAAATTTCCTTTCTCTTGCAAGCTCGGTAATGC
The DNA here is from genome assembly GCA_004026585.1 of Noctilio leporinus. NCBI lineage: Eukaryota > Metazoa > Chordata > Mammalia > Chiroptera > Noctilionidae > Noctilio > Noctilio leporinus. The sequence continues at coordinate 26,232 of PVIW01003111.1, read as the reverse complement.
ATTTTAAAAGATAATTGCTTTATTCAGTATTTCTGTGTATTTTGAGCAAGAAGTTTTTACATTAAATCTGCCATTTATCCAGTGGGTACTACTGTATTACTGAAAGAAAAATTATTGAAGGAAATATTCAAAAGGTAAGTCATAGTTTATATGAAGATATACAAGTCTCAATATTAAACCACATAAACCCTAAGTGAAGGGCTTATAAATTGGTATGCTTTAAAAAAATAGAAGTCAAAACATTTTAGTAAGTCAAAATATTAAAACTTCAGGAAGACAAATTTAATCTATGAAGTACATTACATGCTATTTTATTAGCAAAACAAAACAACATTAAAAAAACAAAAAACAAAAAAACAATAGCAACAACATTTAATCCCTCACTGAGAAGGAACATGGAACTTACAGTGCATTGTCAAATTTCCCAGAGCTATACTGGTGAACATAAGAAGAATAGGCCAAGTCTTCATGAGCTGTTGCTACATGGATATTTTTGCCACCAAAAACTGACTGCCGAATGTCAAGGGCTGCCTGAAAGAGTCATTGAAAATAATAAGTACTGTAAATCCTTAGAAACCACTACCTAGTTAATTAAATATCCTACTAATTTAAATATATAATCCATACACTCAATCCCATCAGTTTTAAAGAAAAGGCCTAATATATTTAAATCACACTAGAACATAAAAATCACCTATAATAAGGCTTCATTTTCTTAAGACTGAGTCTGATTTAAAGGACTAGCTTAATTATAAAAACCATTCACATGTCTTGAGAATCAGACATTAGTGTTTTTTTCTGTGTCCTTTTTCAGAAGTAAACTATAAAATCAAGGATACCTTGTCCAGAGCAATGTCAACGCATCATCTACCTGAGAATGACTAAGATTAAGGCCTAAAATAACTGCTACTGACCCTCCTTGCTATTACAAAGACAGATATAAATGACTTACACTAATTCAACAACAATGAAATCTGGGCAAATGAAAATGGAAGAGTACTCTTTTCTGGATGATTTGCTTTAATTCCTAAAACATTAATTTCTAAGCTTTGTAGGTATTATTTAGTAAAATAATGGCATGCCATATATGAAGAAGGACTTAGAAAGTTTTTTTTTAAAGATTTTATTTATTATTTTTCAGAGAGAGGAGAATGTAGGGAGGGAGGGAGAGAGACATCAATGTATGGTTGCCTCTCACCTGCCTCAAGCTATGGACTTGGCTGGAGACCTGGTTTGCAACCTGGTTATGTTGCCCTGGCTGGGAATTGAACCAGTGACACTTGGGTTCTAAGGCTGGCGCCTTATCCACTGTGCCACCAGCCAGGGCAGAAAGTTTTAAAAATTATTTTGAAAGAGAGAGAGGGGACGAAAGAGAACGAGAGAGAAACACTGGCTTGTGTTCCACTTCTTTATGTATTCCTTGCTTGGTGCTTGCATGTGCCCTGACTGGGGACAGAACCCACAACCTTGGTGTACTGGGGTGATGTTCTGAGCAACTGAGCTACCCAGCCAGGGAATGAAGTTATTTCTTGACAGTATTTTATATATGCAAACAAATACAGCTCGACAAAACAATTTTTGGTTGAAATAGAAAAAATGTAACTATTAACATACCTGATAAATTGCAACAGACTGACAGATATTATCTACATTGAGTAAGTAGAACCCATAATCTAGCAGTGTATCAGAATATTTTGGGTGTTTGGATCCAAAATGATCCCTATAAAAAGATACAAAACTATTAGGATATAAAGTAGAGACGGATAATTTAAAATGATAATTTTTAATAACAATCACTTACCTTGCCAAATACACTGCATGTTTAATTAATTGTTCTGCCTTCTTAAATTCACGTTTTACAACACAAGCCTAAAGATAAGTGAAAAATTATTAAATAACTCTCTGTTAAAATATGCATAGCTTATGTATTCAAACTATAATGGTCAAAAAGATAGAAAGCATATCAAACATAAGTAGAAGCATTGTATTTGTGTTTTTTTCCCTTCCAGCTTGAAAATTACGTTATAAACAGAGCTGTATATAGCCTGGGAAATTATAAAGCTTACAATTCTGATAGCCATGCACAAAGCAAACCTGTTATGACAAAATTATCATAAAGTTGGCATACTCCCATCCTTCCATATTATTAACATAACATGATGGGGGAAAGACCCACCATGTTATTTTCTAAGGTACTTATATTTATATTCCAGTTCTAGAGTGGCTTACGACTATCTTGGAATTCTCATCTAGCAATTTTTAAATGCACAGAATTTTGAGTTTTCCTCTTCTAAAAATATTTTGATTCATGAGAAGAGCCAGCAGTTTCAGTATCATTTGCATATTGAAATAGAAATCTTACACATATATTCAGTTGTCTTCAAATTAAATGTATACCAATGCTTGAAATTAATTTAAAACATTAATATTCTTCTTCTACTTCTGATAACCTGAATACTTATGCTATTTATTCACTCTTAAAGGACACTTAAGTACATTTCAAAGAAATCTTAGGCTCTTGAATCTTTCTTCCAATAGAAAATTTCATAAGTAAAACTAATCAAAATGGATAATTTAAAACTAAAAAACCTCTGGGTATAAAGAATATATTTTAATGTACATTAATCCTTTTAAAGCCTCAGTGCACCAAAGCAGCAATTTTTATATATATATTTTTAAAGATTTTTATTTTATTACTTTTAGAGAGAGGGGAAGGAAGAGAGGCAGAGAGGGAGAGAGACATCAATATATAGTTGCCTTTCATCTGCCTCCAGCTATGGACCTGGCTGGAGACCTGGCTTGCAACCTGGTTATGTTGCCCTGGCTGGGGAATCAAACCAGCGACCTCTGGGTATGCAAGCAGGCGCCTTATCCACTGTGCTATCAACCAGGAAAGCAGCAAGTTTTAAATATTACTTACTGGCCTCAAATGATTAATGCATTTGTTTACAGAATTAAAAAAGAAAAAACTACAGGAAAAATCAAGTAAGTATTGCCCACCAGGTTCAGTACACAAAACCACTGTACTGTGAGACTGCAATATTACGACCAAAAGATTTAATATAAATTTTCTTTTAAGAGAAAAGTGACCAAGGCTCATACGACATAAGGAATTCAGGCTGCTGTAAAGGATCAAGGAAAACAAAAACAAATTTAGGCAGAATAGCATCAAAATACCATTTTAGTCTTTACTTCAGAGAGCTGAATTATGATAAAAAAAAATCTCAAAGGTTTTCTGGGTATAATAAAATTAGCTCAGGTCCACAGTGTGACAGTTACAGAAATGTTTTCTAAAACTGAGAACAGAAACTTAGAAAACAGACCTTCCAGTCCAAAGAGTATGCAGTTCCTAATTTGTTAAATAACAGATTAAAACAAAGTTAAAGCTTGCTAAATCCTTCAATAAATTTTAATGATTCCAACACTGTACTCACCTTAGAAGCCTGTCTTAGGACATCCACCACAACTTTGACTGGTAAGCCCACTGTGATTTCTTTCATTGCCTCAATGCACCATTTGTATGCCTAAAAATACACACATATACAAGAGCAAAACTATGATGAATCAAAATGATAACATCTAATGAAATAACTGAATTTTTCCTGCAAGCTTTCAAATACTTGCAAACACACACACACACAAAAACTTAGCAATTTTCTAATGCTAAGTTTACTTGAAAGTACATTATCTTTTTCTTTGGATATGTGACACATATTCGGGAAATCAGGAGGCAGGTTCTCTTCTTGCCCAGAAGCCTTTGCACATACTGTTTCCTCTGCCTTAGTATACATTTCTCTCTCCTCCAACCTTTAACCCATTAACCTTGTCCCTCAGGTTTCAGACCTAGACTGGGTTTCCCTCCCCCTGCTGTAATAATGCTTATTATTTCGTATCTTAACTGCCTGTCAGTTGAGTGAGTCCTTTGTGCCAGCTATTGTTCCATGGACTTTATGAGCATTGACACATTTAACTGACACAGCAGCCCTATGAATATGTAACAGTACTATGAAAAACTGTGGTGCAGAAAGGTTAAATGCCAGACATTTCAGTATCCAGTTAAGAACAAAACATAGCATGATCCTTCTCTCCAAGTATGTACTGGGAGAAAGGGAAGAAAAAAACAAAATAGATTACTTTGGATAGTAAGAACAGCTTCAAAGAAACAAGAAATATTATGAAGGTATCCCAAAGAATGAGGAGAAGACAAATTATGAAGTATCAGAAGGAAACATTTGCTTTCCTCTTCAAGCTTTCTTCTTTTCCATTCCATCTAAACAACATAACTATTCAGAACCAATCTTGAAGAAAGTAAAATATATTTAATTTAGGCAAACGAAAAAACTGGTTTGTTTATAAGATAGTGTATAAGCTGAATTTGTTCCAGATTAACGAGGTAAAACCTTTAAAGTGTGGTAGACTGTAAGGTTGATTTAAAGTATTCATTGCCCCTCATTGAGGAAGGATACACAATACTTCCCTTCCACATTAAAGATAAGAGTGGGCATATGATTTCCTTTGGCCAATTAAAATATGAGTAGAAGTGAAATGAGTCATTTCTGGGAGAAAGTTCTAAGAGCCAATAGTACCATCTCCATGATGATTTTTTTTGTCTCTGAATCAAGATTGGTTTTAGAAGGAACCAGTTCCACCACAAGGGATTTAAAGCATGATATCTATAATGTTAAGCAGAGCCACAGAGATCCCTAAGACAGGTTGTAGCATGAGCATAAAATATACCTTCAATGTTTCAAGCCACCACTATTTCAGGGTTGATATTGCCTCAGTGGAGCCTAGCAGAGCCCACCCAGCAAAGCCTAGCATAGTCTAGCCAGCCCTAAACAGCCCTAATGATCAGAATAGTGTGATAATTCATCAGGCTATATCTCCAAGCTTTATGTACTTTTCTATAGATATAATTGACAAATTTTATATTTAAAAGAATAAACTAGACAGAGGGGAGCAAAAAGGGGATGGATGTAATACAACAACAATAAAATTAAAAAAAAATAATAAGCTATCAAAATTACCCAAGAAACATCTATAAACATTCCTTATGAATGTGCTGAGAGGTGCAAGCAGCATGAATAAAATGTAGTGTAAAACCCTCTTCAAATGCTGAAGGAAGATTACTGTCAATTAAATAGTAATTGCATAATGAAGTGGTAACCGGTCAATAAAAGGCACATTGTTCCACTGAACATGCTGGTGGGTCTGTCCATAGTAAGATGGACCTGGGGCTGAGTATGGGAGTAAAGAATGGCAAGACTTGAGTCACTTTTTGTAACTGAAAGAAAGGGGTCGAGTTCTAGAGGGCCATGTGAAATGTAAGGGTAAAAAAAATGATGAGAAGCACCAGAGATGGCTGAGTTCCTATGTAGAGATATAAAACAATGGTGGGGCTCTTGAGGAGCTATTAAGATGGGTTTTTCTAATACTCAAACCACTGCTGCTCACCTCACTCTCATTTCCATTAAATTTGGCTATTCACACAAAGGCCTTCTGTGAATGGAGTTCTTTTTGTTTTTGGTGTATGAATATCACAGAAGGGGTAAAAGTTCTACACCTGGGTTGAAAGTTATGGAACAGGCACTGTACACAAGGGGCAGCAAACAAGACTAATCCAGCAGTTACAGGAGTACAGCATCAAAAATAATTAGTACATACACTAATTGCAGGCATGGAAATAGGATTTTAGATTTTTATAAATGGATTCAATGCCTTGTCACATAGATAGTAAAAGCAAGATGAACTTTGAAGTTGCATAATATCACTTTATAATTATTTTAGAGATTGTCTAGTTTCACATCTAATTGTAATTTTCCTTTAAATTTGGAACATATATTTATATTAATGAGGCAAAAACTAAGATAGGAATAATTTTAAAACATGAAAGCTAAGTGACAGCTAGCTGACAGCATGACATAGTTATGATATTCTTTTATAAATAAAGCAACCAAGTAAATATGTAAGTCATTTCTTGACTACGTATTCATTACTGAAGCATTAATTTAGTAGTATAATGCCAGGAGTGAAGCTATCTTTCTCATAAGGAAGAAGGAGCAAAACAATGTAAATTAAATCTAGCTTCTCATTGAAATGAATGCTTTCGGATTATGAGAGTTCACTCAGAGCTACGTAAAAAGTACCTACCTAAGGTTTATTTAGCAGACCACACCCATCAAAAACAAAATCAAATGAAAAATAAAATCCAATCAGGGCCTAAATCTTACATGTCTATGTTTAAAATCCATGTCACAGAATACATCTTGGCCTGATTTTAAATTCAATTCAAATTCGTTCTGCTTTAAGTAAACCCAACAAGTGAAAAATGGTATCTAGTAAGACAAATATGAGAGCATATGATTTATCCTGTGTTTTATAAATACTCATTCGTCACGACGAAACAGACTTCAAAGTTCTCACCTCATCGTAGTGACTTTTTGCGAACAGGAGTGCACACAATTCTCCGTAGAGTGCAGCTTTGTTTGCTTGCTGGCCATGTTTTGAAAGTTTATCCATGTATGTCTGAGCTAACTTAAATGTTTCTTCACCCAAATGATATTTGCAGTTTCCGTTTCGCACATGAAGTAACCTACAAAAGCACAAATAACATTCTTCTATTTTTGATATTTCCAGCATGATTGACCTGATAACCTCTTACAGATCATTATGTAGCACATGATGTTAAGGTAACTAGATACAAGAAATGAGACAGCATTGGAAAACAGGTGTCTGGGCCAAAATGGGTTACTGTAATGCACATGAAGTACTACTCTTTCCCGAGAGCTATCCATGATTCACCTTGTCCATTTTGATTCCTTACCTTCTCTAAATATTCTGTATACTACATGTAGCTACATCTATCACTTAACTCTGGGTTCTAAATCCAAAATTAATGTGGTCTCATAATAAAAATTTTGAAAAGACAATGAAGAAAATAAAAGTCAACATAAAATACTATTACCTATCATTACTTCCCACTCTTTTCTTTTTTAAAGATTTTATTTATTATTTTTAGAGAGAAGGGAAGGGAGAGAGGCAGAGAGGGAGAGAGGTCAATGTATGGTTGCCTTTCACCTGCCTCCAGCTACAGAGTTGACTGGAGACCTGGCTTGCAACCTGGTTATGTGTCCTGGCTGGGGAAATCAAACCAGTGACTTTTGGGTTCGCAGGCTGGCACCTTATCCACTGTGCCACCAGCCAGGGCTATTTTTAGAAAAGACTAGAACACAAAAGTAAAATAACTATTTTATTTACTATCACCAATAAAAAATTCTGAATGGAGCATCCTTCATTCCTAATACCAACTTTCAACTTAAAGAAAATATAAATGTAATAACAGGCTACTCTTGAATGAGGTATTATTGAATTTATATATATATACACACACACACATATATATATATTATTTTTTTTTTACTTATTTTAACTAATGGAATTTCGTTAAAGGATTTTATTTATTATTTTCAGAGAGAGGAGATGGGAGAGAAGCAGAGAAGAGAGATATCAATGTGTGGTTGCCTTTTACCTGCCTCCAGCTATGGACCTGGCTGGAGACCTGGCTTGCAACCTGGTTATGTGTCCCGGCTGGGAATCAAACCAGTGACCTTTGGGTTCGCAGGCTGGTGCCTTATCTACTGTGTCACTAGCCAGGGTGAATGAATTTATATTTTTAAGCAAAGCATAAAAATAGAAAAATATACATTGATATACAAACATTTCATGCTAATACACAGTACACAGTGATAATGTCACTTTGACTCTCAAATTGCTGATATTGTGACCAAAGTTTGTAATGGCCTCCATCACAACAGAAACTACACATAGAAAAACAGACCTAAAATCCAGTAAAAGAATAAAGTAAAGAAAAAAAGCCCTGGCTGGTGTCACTCACCAAGTGGACTGAGTGCCAACTTGTACATCAAATGGTCACCAGTTCGGTTCTTGGTCAGGACACATGCCTGGGTTGCAATCCCCAGTTGGGGGTGTGGGAGGTGCAACCTATCGATGTATCTCTTGCACAGCGATGTTTTTCTCCCCTTCTTTCTCCCTCCCTTCCCATCTCTTTAAAAATAAGTATTTTTTATTTAAAAGAAAAAACATATAAACGATGATGAAAAAAATAAAAAAACTTTTTAAAAAAGAAAACACATGGCAGCCCAGATAATAAAGAGTTTTGAGACTCTCACAATCAAGTATTGAATGAGCATCTATTATGTGCCAGTCAATTTTTCCAGGGGCAGGGGATGTTGTGGTAAACAACAAAGAATCCATGGCCATAAAAAACTTAATTCTAGTGGGGAGATAAGTGTTAAGGTAGATAAGCTCTTAAGACATTTCCTAAGACACCAATAAAATATGATTACTGCCCTGGCTGGTGTAGTCAGTGGATTGAGTGCCAGCCTGCAAACAAAAGGTCGCTGGTTTGACTCCCAGTCAGGGTACATGCCTCAGTTGCAGGCCAGGTCCCCACTTGCGGGTGTGTGAGAGACAACAGACTGATGTATCTCTCACGCATAGTTATTTCTCTCCTCTTTCTCCCTCCCTTCTCTCTAACAGTAAATAGATAAAATCTTTTAAAAGAAAATAAAACATATTATTCAATACTCAATAAAAATGGATGACTATAAAATATTCAGTAAAGTGACCATATTTTACATAACTTTGGAAGAAAAATTTCTATGATTTTTAAAAAAACTTTATTTTGATTTCCCTTTAGTTTTATTTTGATTTCCCTTTAGTTTTATTTAAAAATTCTTGCCCTGGCTGGTGGCACAGTGGATAAGGTGCTGGTCTGCAAACCCAAAGGTTGTTGGTTCGATTCCCAGCCAGGGCACATAACCAGGTTGCAAGCCAGGTCTCCAGCCAGGTATGTAGCTGGAAGCAGGTGAAAGGCAACCATACATTGATGTTTCTCTCCCTCTCTGCCCCACTCCCTTCCTCTCTCTCTGGAAATAATAAAATCTTTAAAAAATAAAAATAAAATAAAAATTCTTTGTAAGAAAAGCCAACCCAAACTGAGGAACAGACAGAAAACCTATATGAAAATAGCTAAAACTAAATGTTTTATGTGCTGAAAATATAAAGACAGTTAAAGCAGAGTAATTGTTCTTCTAGATTTCCTTGCTTTTCCTTTAAGTGCATCTGTTAAAAAAATATGTATTTTTAAAGATTTTATTTACTATTTTTAGAGACAGGGGAAGAGAGAGAGGCAGAGAGGGAGAGAGATATCAATGTATGGTTGCCTTTCACCTGCCTCCAGCTCTGGACCTGGCTTGCAACTTGGTTATGTGCCCTGGCTGGGAATCGAACCAGTGACCTTCGGGTTCACAGGCAGGTGCCTTATCTACTGTGCCACCAGCCAGGGCTTAAAAACATATTTTTAAAGAAAGCACTTATAAGGAAAATACTAATCTTGTTATATATGGTTCTCAAAGTGTATGCACAACAGGGGTTAGAAAAATAGAACACCCAAAACAAAAGTGTTTCTTTTCCTAACATGCAATGCCTACCACAGTTTTTGGTGTATACTAGGCATTAATACATATTTGTTAAATGAATGAACAAACAAGTTTTCCAACAAGGCAAAACTATAAATATACAGTCTGGTTCATAATCCTAACCTAAGCTAAGCTAACTATAGCAAGTTAACTCTATTTTGTGGACAAAAGGCAGACCAGATTAGTGAAACTCTGACATAAACATCAATTTAGCCCTGCCTGGCATGGCTCAGTGAATTGAGTGCTGGCCTATGAACCAGAAGGTAGCCAGTCTGAATCCCAGTCAGGGCACAAACCTGGATTGCAGGCCAGGTTCCCAGGTGGCAGCATGTGAGAGGCACCAAATGATTGTTTTTGTCACACATTGATGTTTCTGTCCCTCTTTCTCCCTTCCTTTCCCTCTAAAATTAGCTAATTAATTAATTTTAAAAATCACCTCAGTCCTCTATCAACATGCACATAGAATAAAAACCGTAAAAGCCATTTCCCATTATAGCGTATAATTGTATGATGTGTTTCATCTTACCTCACACAACATTCTACTGCACGAAACCAATGAAGCATCTCATCATGCAGAGTACACAACTGAAGGCAGGACAGAAAAACTTTCTCAGCATCACTGTACCAGCCTGCATCGGAAAGAAAGCCACCTAAAGGACAGAAAAACCAGTATTTTTCAATAATAAATCACTTGAAAGCTAACATACCATGTTATAATAAATGTTATCTAAAATGGAAAGACCCAAAATATTAAAGTCCTGTGTTGGCCCTGGCTGGTAGCCCAGTGGTTAAGGCGCCAGCCTGCGAACCCAAAGGTTGCAGGTTTGATTCCCCAGCCAGGGCACATAACAAGGTTGCAAACCAGGTCTCCAATCAGGTCTGTGACTGGAGGCAGGTGAAAAGCAACCATACATTGATGTCTCTCTCCCTTCCCCTCTTTCTAAAAATAATGAAATCAAATCTTTGGGGAAAAAAAAAAAATCCTGTGTTTAGCCCAAAACAAAGATACAAGTTGTAAAATTAAAAAAAAAAAAAAAATTGCTCGGCCTTGGCTGGTGTGGCTTAGTGGATTGAGTGCCTGCCTACGGACCAAAGGGTCACCACTGCTTCAATTCCCAGTCAGGGCACATGCCTGGGTTGTGGGCCAGGTCTCCAGGTGGGAATGCATAAGAGGCAACCACACATTGATGTTTCTCTCCTTTTTTCCCTTCCCCTCTTTCCCTTTATCTAAAAATAAATAAATAAAATCTTCAAAAAATTTTTTTCAAACTAAAGAAAATAGATCAAAATTGAGACCTTGAATAAGGAGTCAAAAATATTAACCCTCTAATAGTACCCCATGGCCTGAGAGTTGACATTTTCCAGTGAATTAGCCATTACATTCTAATAAGTCTGATATTTTCACCTTGTAGGCCAAGCATAACTTCTCAGCCTCTCCATATCCTATCCATACAGATAAAGGAATCTGAATAAACTTAACCTTCTTAGTGCAGGAGTAACACATCGCTAAGAAACCCAAACAAGAGCTAGTGATGCTTGTTCATCTCAGTTTTTTTTTTTCTTAAAGACTTTATTTATTATTTTCAGAGAGAGGGGAAGGGAGACATCATCAATGTATGGTTGCCTTTCACCTGCCTCCAGCTACAGACCTGGCTGGAGATCTGGCTTGCACAACCTGGTTATGTGCCCTGGCTGGGAATCGAACCAGCAGCTTTTGGGTTCACAGGCCAGCAGTTTATCCACTGTGCCACTAGCCAGGGCTATCATCTCACTTTTTAAGCAAGTAATTAAATTACTATCCTCCAATAGCACTGGCCATCATTTATTTAGGATATTGGCCCCTCTTTTTAGCCTCTCAAAGATAGTTTAATATATTTTATATACTTATCAATTGTTTTAATAGTGTCAACAGCATCTGAGTCAGGAAAATATTAATTTTGCATATACCTGTTTTATGTTTAATTAAAGCTACATGTAATCAAACAAATTTAATTGTAGAGAAGTATGCTTTCGAACATTTTAGCGCTTTCGTTATGTGACTTAACAATATGGTTACTATACATACTAATACTAAGCATATTATGTGCTGTACTGCTCATCTGCTGTTGTCTCCCAGCTTCAGATCAAGCCTCCTAGACTGTTTTATAACACTGGGGCCAAGACACTGCAAACCATATTCCTTCTTTGTCAGCTGGTCCCCTGTAGTCCCTGCCAAAAGGAGGCACTAGAGCGGAAGGGGAGGAGCAAGAGACTCCCTGTTTGCTTCCAATTTTTGTCAGTATGACTCTAGCTGACAGCAAAGCTCCCAGGGTAATGCTCTTTACTTTGGCAGTGGCGATTGATTCCTGTAAGCCAATTTCAGTTGCAGTTTTCTAACACTTGCAGAACTAGATTCACAGCCCTCAGATCAGGGATACCAGCTAGTTAGGTGAGCTTCTAGAGGTCTAACTTCTAGACCCATGGGCCCCAGTTCTCAGAGCTCTGAGGCACCTGCAGCCTAGCAGTATCCCAGCTCTATGAGGCATATCATCAAGCTTCTAAATGTTAGTTCCTGTGTTAACCCCATCCCTCGGTTCCCTAAGCCCTAGGTGTATGGTAGTTAATTCTTGCCATTCTGTCCCTAATACCCAAGTGTTCCCTTTCTGTTCTTTTTCAGTTCTTCAAAACCTCTTTAAAAATTCTTTACCTAAATTCTATCACCACACAACATGGATGAACCTTGAGAACAGGCTAAATGAAACAAGCCAGTTGCAAAACCCATGTATTTGAGTCCATTTATATGTAATGTATAGGGTAGGTAAATTATAGAGACGGGGTTAGAGGTGTGGGAAGGAAATGAAGAATGACAGAGAAATGGTATAGGTTTATTTTGGGGATGATGACAATGTTCTAAAACTTACTGTGTTCATGTTTTCATAACTGTGAAAATATTGACAATCTGTAAATTGGATAAACAGGTGATTTGGTAGTTTTAACATTAAGATCGGTAATATAACTGACTTTTCTAGGGCTTGGTTCTTCTCCATATTTCTTCAACCTGGTTCATTTCAATGGGCTGATTTGTTGTTCGTGGAAAAAACAGAGGACCTTAATGAACAGCCTGCCTGCCTTTCATGTTCCTTGATACTAAATTTCTCCCACACATTTTTACATGACCATCTAAGACTAAAGGAATGTCAACCTCACATTCAAGATCACAAACAAGCTATTGTTAGACATTCTTTGGTCCTAATTCCATTAATTCTTTGTTGCAATTTATTTATTTTTTGCATTATTTTATATTTTTCCAGTGGTTTGTAGCTCTTTATTTTATATTTTATTGATTGTGTTATTACAGTTGTTACAAGTTTTCCCCTTTTGCCTCCCTCTACCTAGTACTACCCTTCCCACCAGCAATCCACTCCCTTAGTTCATGTCCATGGGTCATGTATGTAAGTCCTTTGGCTTCTCCATTTCCTTTACTATTCTCAACATACACCTGTCTATTTTGTATCTACCAACGAGGCTTCTTAATTCCTGCACCATTTCCTCCTTTCTCCTTCCCAGCTGATAACCTTCCAAAGGATCCCCATTATCTACGATTCTGTTACTATTCTGGTTGTTTGCTTAGTTTTTATTTTTTAGATTCAGTTGTTGATACTTGAGTTTGTTGTCATTTTAATGTTCATAGTTTTATCTTCTTTTTCTTAAATGAGTCCCTTTAACATTTCATGTAATAATGGCTTGGTAATGATGAACTCCTTTAGCTTTACCTTGTCTGGGAAGCACTTTATCTGCCCTTCCATTGGCATGATAGCTTTGCTGGATAATGTTGGTTGTAGGTCCTTGTTTTTCATCACTTTGAATATTTTCTGCCTGCAAACTTTCTTTTGAGATATCAGTTTATAGGAACTCTTGGAGGTAATTCTCTGCTTTCTCTTGCTGCTTTTAAGATTCTCTCATTACCTTTAATCTTTGGCATTTTAATTATGATGTGTCTTGTTGTGGTCCTCTTTTAGTCCAACTTGTTTGGGACTCTCTTTGCTTCCTGGACTTGTATGTCTATTTCCTTAACCAAATTAGGGAGATTTTCTTTCATTATCTTTTCAAATAAAATTTCAGTTTCTTGTTTTTCCTCTTCTCCCTCTGGTACCCCTATGATTTAGATGTTAGTATGTTTGCAGTTGTCCCAACGATTCCTAAGCTTCACTTAGTTTTTTTTGAATTCTTGTTTCTTCTTCCTGTCCTGGTTGATTGTTTATTTCTTCCTTTTGTTCCACATCATTGATTTGAATCCTGGCTTCCTTCCCGTCACCGTTGGTTCTCTGCATATATGTAACTTAAAATTTCATTTATTACCCTCAGAGGGAATGGAAGGGAAAGAGGCAGAGAGGGAGAGAAACATCACCTGCCTCCAGCTATGAATCTGACTGGAGACCTGGCTTGCAACCTGGTTATGTGCCCAGGATAGGAATTGAACCAGCGACCTTTGGGTTCACAGGCCAGAGCCTATCCACTGAGCCACCAGATATTTTTCTTATATCTTCTTCTATTTTGTGGCCATAATCAATAAGTTTTCTGAGCATCCTGATTACCACTATTTTGAATTCTGCATATTGATAGGATGTAGAATTCAACCTGTTTTCTTTAGTTCTTTTTCGGGGATTTTGTTCTGTTCTTTCATTTGGGTCACATTTCTTTGCCTCCTCAATTTGGCAGCCTACTTGTATTTGTTTCTGTGTATTAGGTAGAGCTGCTTCTATTCCCTTAGTAGTGCAGCCTATGCAGAGAAGGCATGTAAATTGTGTGAGGCGGACACTTGGGTAATTGCCAGGGTGGGGCAACCCACTTAAATGCTTTGTGACTATGTGTGAGGAGTGAGAAGCCTGGCTTCTGAAGGTCTGCTCGACACTTGCCCCACTTCCAGTCACCTTACCTACCACCAGTATGCAATCAGCACCCCTCTAGCTGCTGCCCCATGGTGTCTGCATATATTTGAATCCCGTGCAGGCCCTTTAGGCAGTGAAAATCCACCAGTTTCTTTTACCACCCTAATGCCCACTGGTTTTTACAGCCAGAGGTAATAGGGGTTTATCTTCCTTGTGTGGAACCCTGGGGCTGTGTAGTCTGACATGGGGATGAGAGAGCTCGCTCCCAAAATATACCTCCCCATTTTTATCCACTACATGTGAATGTGGGACCAACCATTTCATTGCCATTGCCTCTTCTTCATTCCATACCACCTTCCTGCCCCATCTCTGCAACTTCACCTCCTCCTACCTATCTGGAGAAATATGTCTTCTTTAAATCCTTGGTAGTCAGACTTCTATCAACTTGATTTTCTGATGGCTCTGGGATTTGTTTTTGAGACCTGGTTGTAATTTCTTCTGTGGTTGTGCAGAGAGGCATAGCATGTCTACCTACCCCTCCATCTTGACTGGAAGTCCTTTGTTGCAATTTAAATTACATGGGACTAACAAAGGATAAACAGTGAGTGTTCTTTTCAGAAAAGAATGTTCTCAAGTCCCTCCAGCAAACTGTCCATGATCATTACAAGAGCTATTCTAAGGATGAAGGAAATGAGCATGTAAACTTGCTGGCAAAGAAAGTGTATATGCACTTATGAGGGAGAGGAAGAAAATATGCACATACATACATTAATTTGAGAAATAAAAAATGAAAGGTAATCTTGGTGATGGAACAGCCCTGTATCCTGATGTTAACAAGTTATATAAATCTTCACATGCAATCAACTGCACAGAAACACGTATGTATGCAACGAAGGAAAAAAACAGTAAAAAATAAGGTCTGTAGTCTGGTTAACAGTATTAGTGTCAACTTCATGATTTTGATAGTCTGTAAACCTACAATCATTTAGAAATAAAAATGTTTAAAAAGAAAGTAAAAAAGGTAGCAACAACTTTAATAATTACCTGAAACATTTATGTTAGATTTGCTGAAAACCATATAAAATGTTATCCAAACATTAAACAATATTCTTATATACGTAAAGCATATGAAACCTCAAAATCCTTTTCCATTTATGTTGTGAGTATTCTTATAATACCTCCCATGAAGTTTCAGAATTACTTTCATTTTATAGATGGAAAAACTGAGACCCTAAAAGAACGAAGTCCCATGTCACAAGATATAATAAGCTGGTGAAAGAGGTTGGTGGCAGCATGACATGGTAGAAAAATATGTGGCTTAAAATCATATAGACACAAGATTTTAAACTTAGCTCCACTGCTATCTATGTGACTTGAGCAAGTTACTTAACAATTTTAGTTGTTTTACTCATTTCCAAAATGAGAATTAGAATGTTATGAGGATTTAGAAAGATAGCACTTAAACACTTAAATGCTCAGTACAGTGCTTCACACAAAAATAAATATTTAATAAATCACACCTAGTTTTCCTGATGTTTTTCTCACAACCTCCTTATGTAGACCTTGGGACTGTCCTGGGAGAATCCTGTATTGTTAGAAGGTTTAATTCTGTATCATGTTGTCTATTTTACCATTACTTACCTAAAACAAAGCCAACCTGAATGGCTTTTTCCTTTACTGTAGCATCTGATTCTGCTATATAGGAACACCTTCTACTGAAAGAATACGCCAAGACTGAAGCAACTTTCACACCATGATCCATCAAAGCCTGGAAACAATGATGGAGCAAATGCCTGAAGGAGAAGGAAAAGGTTATTTTTATAAAGGTATTTTGTCCTTTCAGAAAGTGCTAGCTTGCTTTTTTAAACTAACTGTATCAATTAGTTTCCAAGATGGAGTAAGACAAAAAGCTTCCTGCCATATGAATTATGATGCCATAATACAGTAATTCACAATTTAGCTTAGTATCTTTACTCAGTGGGTAACTCAGTGATCCTGTATGCGTAAGTTGGTGGCAACAAAGAATAAACTAACTTTTAACATCATCTTTAAAAAGCCAAATCGCCTTAGAATACAATAACCCAATTTTAAAATAGGCAAGGATAAGAAAACACAAAATACTGCCATTGGCAACAACATGGATGAATCTTGAAAATATCCTGCTAAGTGAAGTAAGTCAGACAGGAAAAGTCAAGAGCCACATTTCATTCATTCATATATGGGACATAAAGCTGAAAGCAACAAATGAACAACAAACAAAAACAGAAACTTAAAGGCACAGATGACAGTGTATGGTCATTACCAAAGGAAAGGTTGGGGTTAGGGAGGTTGCAAGGATAAAAGGGGTCAAATATATGGTGACAAATGAAGATCTGACTTTAAGTGGTAAACATATAATGCAATATACAGATGATGTATCTCAGAAACATATACTTGAAACTTACATAATTTTATTAACCAATGTCACCACAATACATTAAAAAAATTAATGTGCAATGGATGTGAATAGTTCTCCAAAATGTACAAATGGCTAATAAGCACAAGAAAAAATGTTCAACATTATTATTCATTAGAGAAAAGTAAATCAATATCATAGTGAGATACCATACCATATCTGCTTGGATGGCTGTAATTTTTTTTTTTAAGTAATAGCAAGAATATGAAAAAACTAGAACCCTCATAAATTGGTGATAGAAATGTAAAATGGTATAGCTACTGTGGAAAACAGTTTAGAGGTTACTCAAAAAGTTTACTCAAAAAATTAAACATAGGACTACGACATGTTTATGCCCTAGTTTTATATATAAGAGAATTGAAAATGTATGTCCACACAAATTTTTGTCCATGAACATTTTTCATAGCAGCATTAGTTGTAACTGCCAAAATGAGGAAACAACCAAAAAGTTCATTAGCAGATGCTTAGATAAACAAAACCATATATCCATATAATGCAAAATTATGCAGGCATAAAAAAGAAAGAAGTACTGATGTAAGCAACAATGTGAACGAACCCTGAAAACATAATAGAAAGTAAAAGAAGCCAGTCACAAAGAAACTATATATTTTATAACATTTATATGAAATGTGTAGAATAAGTAATCCAAAGACAGAAAGTAGATTAATGGTAGGCCAGAGACTAGGGTTCAAAAGAAATAGGGAGTGACTATTAATGGATACAACAGGATTTCTTTTGGGGTAATGAAAATGTTCTAGAATGAGATAGTAGTCATGACCATAAAATCTTCTGTGTAGACTGAAAGCCAATGAATGATACAATATAAAATGGTAAGTTTTGTGGTGTGTGAAATGTATGTCAATAAAAAAATTTTAAAACAAAATTTTAAATAACAGATTCACTGCTTTGCTTAAAGAGGAAAAATGTCAAAACTACATGCTTCTGGTTTCACAAATAGTACATTAAGCATTTAACAAAGTATTTGGGCTTGGTGAAAAATAATGTGGGAGATGAAAAAAAGTATTCCACTAAATCTTTATAATGCCATGCTTAGAACTGCATAGAGAAATTCAAATCCTAGAAAGTGAACCATTTTTTAGAGAATGCTTTTTAAAGATTTCTATAGCCTTCTTTTACCAAAATGAAGTTCTCATCTATCATTTTAAAAAATATTTTTATTTATTTATTTTAGAGACAAGGAAAGGGAGGGAGAAAGAGGGTGAGAGAAACATCAACATGTGGTCCCCACTCACATGCCCCCAACTGGGGACCTGGCCTGCAACCCAGGCATGTGCCCTGACCAGGAATCGAACTAGTGACCTTTCAGTTTGAAAGCCAGCACTCAATCCATTGAGCCACACTAGCCAGGACTCTCATCTATTATTTTTATACATAATTTTAATTAGTCAACTAATCAAGAAGCTTCTCTATAGGCTTAGTATACGGGCCACATTTCAGTTATCCCTGAGAAGTGAACTATTGTTCACCTTTACCAGTTTTAGTCAATCATCCCTCTCGAAAATACAAAATCCAGGAGGAAAAGATGTCGTAGAGCTTTTCTACTGCTGTAACCGCAGCATCTAGAACACTACCTGATAAATGCTAGGTAAATAAGTATTTACTTAATTTGTTGAACAGATGAAACAACTTCACAATATTAATATTAAAGATTAATAGTATTTAGTAAAACTGTATTATTATTTTCCTAGAAATGTACATTAGGGAAAAAATAGCATTTAAAGCCAGTTTACGGAAGAACACTAAAGAGAACAAGTACAATCAAAAGTCATGTCACCTACACCTACATATGTGGCTCCTGCTACATGATAATAGCCACAATAGGTAAGATAAATTTGGTTTTTCTTTCTCGAAGACAGAAAGCAATGGTGGTATTATTTTACAACAATGTGAGTGTACTTAATGCCACTGAATCTTATACTTTAAAATGGTTACAATGGTAAAATTTAGGCTATGCAAAGTTTACCAGAATTTCTAATACATAAATTTACCTTTTTAGGGGATGTATGTAATACAACAACAATAAAAATAAATTTAAAAAATAAAAGGGAAAATAAATTAATTTACCTTTTATCCAGAGCTCTCAATACTTTAGCAAAAACTTCCAATTCACAAAATTCACTGCCCAGTTGACATAAGCGTCCTTGTTGATAAAGCTGAAAGAAAAAAACAAAAGATAATTTTTTTCAAAAAAATGTAATTTTAAAATTTAATTTAAATTTCTATTTTAATTGTACTTTATAACTCGATGGACTTAATATTTGATGAATTTAATGAATACTGTTCAAAGTTGGTATGATTACATAGTATCAGGAAAGATGCTCGTGCTAAGAAAAATCTAACATTAACAAATTTCTATAATTCATATAAAGGAATTTTAATAGTTGTGTATGACAGAAATTAGTATTTGTATCTAAACAACAACAACAACAAAAAGAAGAAAAAAAAACCGGAAGAGATTCACAGATGCAGAGAAATGATGACTGCCAGAGTGGAAAAGGGTGGGTTGGGGGTCCGGGTGAGAAAGGTGAAGGGATGAAGAAGTACAAAGTGGAGTTACAGAATAGTCAAAGGGAATTTATTCAAAATACTGTAATAACTATAATTACGTATGATGCCAGGTGGGTACATGAATAATCGGGAGGATCACTTATACATTATGATTTTCTAACCACTATTGGGTACACTTGCAACTAATGTAATACTGAATGTCAACTTTAAAATATAAATACAGTGTCTTAGAAGGCAGGAATTTGGTTACATTAATTTACTTTATACTAAAGGCATTTAACATTTAGTTTAGTTGATAAGAATACAGGTTTCAGAAAGAGAACAAGATCTAGAGTTCATTTCCCAATAGAGCCAGGTAACTTTGCTCAGGGAAACTATACTACCAACTCAGTCAGGAAACTCTTGGGCATAAGTTGCTAGTCACAAAGGAAGCCAAGTCAAATTAGGTAGAAATATTAATGCAGATCAATAATGACTGCTATGAACAATCCATAAGAACCGATGGAGGGGAGAAGCAACAGAGGAAGAGGAGGAAGAAATGTTATCTTCACATAATGGTTGGACATTCAATTAACAACAAGCCTTTATAAGGAAGGATCTGTTATTTTTGGAGATGATTATGTTTTCTTATATAGAAAAAGAGCTTCTGGTAATGTATACAATAAAATTCACTACTGTTAATCACTGTCATAGTTTAGTTTAATTTTTAACCAACTGAGAATAACTCAGGGAAAATAAAGCTGATAGTTTATGACCAAATTCCTATTTAGGGGCTTAACAATGTGGTAAATTTCTGATTTGGGGCAGAGAAACAAATGAAGTTATTAATATATATATATACACATACTCCAAAAACATTACAAGATAAAACAATTTTAGCTTCTTAACAAAATAACTCATCATTAGCAAACTAAGGCTTACAAGTTCTAAGTAGAAAAGAATGCATAACTTTTTTACTAGTACCTACTAGTCAAATAAAAACAATTAAACTTTATATGCTCTACAATTCATGGTAGTTCTTTAGTAACTGAAAATTGGTATATTCTATTAAATGTGATTTTAAACTAGAAACTTAGAAGTTACTACATTAGTTGTAATTATAAATATACCCTATTAACAATTACAAGCATTTTTTAAAAACTCAGCTGTTCAATTTTTCTAATTAAAAATTTAAATTCTGGGGCAAGAGTAATGATTTAATGGTTTCAAATCATCCTTATCAGATTTATCAAAAAAAATGCAAATTTATACATTTTTTAATGGGATTTTTGGGCACTGATTCCGAATAAAAACAGAATCAAATTCTTACAAAAATTTTGCATGTGCCAGCCAGTATTCTAAGTGGTTTTCATAAGTAATTTATTCTATCCTTATACTAATGAGGAAATTGAGGCACACAAGTGAAAACAATCTGCATAAGCCCTGACTGGTGCGGCTCAGTGAACTGTGCAGCATCCAGCAACTGAAAGATCGCTGGTTCCCAGTCAGAACATGGTTCGCAGTTAGAGCACATGCCTAAGCTGTAGGCCAGGTTCCCTGTTTGGGCATGTGTGAGAGGCAACCAACTGATGTTTTTCTTCTCTTTCTTCCTCCATTTTCCTCTCTCTATAAATAAATAAATAATGTCTTTAAAAAAAAAAAAAAAAAAAAAAAGCCACCCTGCTTAGCCCTGGCTGGTGGCACAGTGGATAAGGCGCCAGCTTGGGAACCCAAAGTTTGCTGGTTTGATTTCCAGCCAGGGCACAGAACCAGGTTGCAAGCCAGGTTTCCAGCCAGGTCTGTAGCTGGAGGCAGGTGAAAGGCAACCATACATTGATGTCTCTCCCTTTTTCTTTCTTCCTCCCTGACCTTCTCTCTAGAAATAATGAATAAAATCTTAAACAATAATAATAATAATAATCTGCTCGAAATCACACATTATCAGAAAAAGCAAAACTAAGAACCTGGCCCTAGGCAGTTTGTCCTTGCATCCATGTTATTAATAACCTACACTATACCACCTCCTGAAAATATATGACGCACAATTTTTAACATTTTTATAGAAATAATAGATTTAAAGATTACTCCTTTAAGTTAATGTATCTTTTTAAAAACTTACCATTAACATTTATCCTCCTTATACCCTCTTCCACTGCCACCCATCCCCTTTCCCCCTATTAATACATCTCATGGAGCTTAGAAGAAACAAAACTGAGGCTCTAGGGTCCTTCGTAATGATTCTCACACCAGATTTTTAAAAATCTTTAGTTCATTATTACTGTGTTTAATACTATGTTCTGAATTCATTGAATAATGAGGCTATTAAAGGGACTCACTCTACCAACCACTTTTAGCTATTGGTACCTTAAGGAAAATAAGAAAGTAGGTAAATTACCTCCCAAGATACATAGTTTATTCTTTACTATTATTTATTAATTACTCTATTATTTTCCCTACAAACAGTTGTAAAACTACTTTTGCCCCAACCTATACTATACAGGTATGAAGAGAGACCAATTAATGAAACAAAATACAAAATTCAAAAGCAGACCTCAGTACACACAATAAAGAAATCATTTTTAAATTATTGAAGAAAAAGTTAATAAAAAGGGCATAAAAATAAGGAAACAAAGATGGCTTCTAATAAAGTGTAAAAAAGATAAATTCCAGATTTATGAAAGTTTTAAATATTAAACAAATCATAGTGTTAAAAGTTGCCATGGGCAAAAATCATGAAGAGGTAAGTAATTACATAAGAATCTACAATGTCCACAAATATAAGATAGTATAAACAAAAATTAAAAATACAACAAAACTAAGTAAAATATTATTAACACACTTAGTATCTTTACTACCCAAAGAGGTGAACCTCCTGGTGATGCTTCAGAAGCAAAGGCTTTCAGGGACTAAGGTAAAAATCTTCTAGAAAACTGAAGGGAATTGCAAGGACAATGCAAGACAGCCCAAAACTGAGGGAACCCTTTTGGAGATAAAGATGGAGATGAAAGCCTTTCATAATACAAGGGGTTTTGAATTGGCATGGTTACTTTCCACGCCAACTCAAAATTACCAAAATTTCCACAGGCTAAGAGTGAACAGCTGAGTCTTACATCAAATTAGCATACAAATAATTTAGACTGACTTTTCAAAACAAACATTTAGGAAGGTTTAGAAAAAGATATAAAAGAAATTGAGTCCACAACTATGGTCTAAGAATAACTGGAAAATTTCATGTTATCTATGAAACTCATGTAGCTCACCCATATTTGAAACTGTTACCCCTCTTGGAGTCATTGAAAAGCAAATCTTCAGAAATAAAAAGGGGTTGTTATCAAGGAAAATTTACCATGATACATACAAAACAAGTTTTCAGAAAACTTTTGTTTCTAAATTATATATCTACCATCACATATGTGTAAGTTTTTTAAAAATCTGGAATGACTGTGAACCCAAAGGCTGCAGGTTGGATTCCTAGCCAGGGCACATAACCAGGTTGCAAGCCAGGTCTCCAGCCAGGTCCATAGCTGGAGGCAGGTGAAAGGCAACCATACAATGATGTCTCTCTCCCTCTTTGACTCTCCCTTCCCCTCTCTCTAAAAATAATAAATAAAATCTTTTAAGAAGGGAGCAAAAAGGGGATGGATGTAATACAACAACAATAAAATTAAAAAAAAATCTTTTAATAAATAAAAAATCTGGAATGATATTCAATAAATATACATCTATATTATAAGGTATCTCAAATCTTTTATCTCCGGTCTCCTCACCATCTTTCATCTGGGTTACTGCCAAGGTTTGGTAGAACTGAACTCTTCCATTACCACTCTTGTTCCCCTGTATTCAACTGTCCACACAGTAGCCAGGATGATGATCTCTTTTAAAAAGTGTATTAGGCCCTGGCAGGGTAGCTCAGTTGGTGAGAGCGTCCATCCTCCTGATAAGCCAAAGTTACAGGTTTGATCCCCTGCTCAGGAGAAGCAACCAATGAATGCATAACTAAGTGAAACAACAAATCGATGCCTCTCTCTCAAGTCAATACATTTAAAAAATACTTTTTAAAATTTAATTTATTGTTGTATTACATCCATCCCCTTCTTCTTCTTTTTTTTTTTTAAGATTTTATATCATTATTTTCAGAAAGAGAGGAAGAAAGAGAGGAAAGGAGAGAGACAGAGAGGGAGAGAGACATCAATGTATGGTTGTGTTTCACCTGCCTCTAGCCACAGACCTGACTGGAGACCTGGTTTGCAACCTGGTTATGTGCCCTGGCTGGGGAATTGAACCTGCGACCTTTGGGTTCACAGGCCTGCTGTGCTACCAGCCAGGGCCCATCCCCTTCTTAAAAAATAATTTCTTAAAGAAAATTGTTTCATGCTATTCCTTTAAAAACCTTTCAATGGTACTCTCAACATGAACATAATCTAAAATATTTAATGTGACTTACAAGTCTCTAAAAGTTATCCAACTTTTGCTTAATTTCAAATCTCACCTTTTACCATTCTTTCTCCCTATCCCTCACATTCCTGATACATTAGCTTTCTTTTTAGCATTACCTCACCTTCCTAACTTTTGCACACATACGCTACTATCTCCACATGAAGCACTGGACCCATGATTCTTTACCTGGCTAATCTGTTATTCATTCTAATGGCCTTAACTAACATGCCACTTGACTCCCCAATCTAAATTGTTCCCTGTTCTACTTTCTCATGATTTCTCCTCCATAGTAGGTACCATAAAGATGTGCATGCACACGTTCACTTAAACAGTAGTTTGTTAAACATGTTACTCCATTACAGTCTACACACTATGAGGTGACCGCTGTCACCACTATATTCCTAATACCTAGGCACAGTGCCTAGCATTCTACATATATTCAATATTTTCTGAATGTATAATCCAAATTGATAGTGATCTACTTTAGCTGAACTCAGAGCCTTAGAAAGAAATAAAATTCAATGCAGTCTCTACTGTGGAGTTTATCATTACTGAAAACTGCCCAAATTCAGCTGATAAACTTGACAATGAGAGAAAAACCCCAATTTCACACATAGTTATTACTTATTGTCTCCTCAAGCAGACTGTAAGCACCTTAATAAGAAACATTTACTAGACAGTCTCACATCCATCTGTACACTACTCTTTATACAGAATAGTGCTCATGCAATAAACTCTGAGAACAAATTTCAATGCCAACTTAATAATCTACAGTCGTGATGAACATAAAGTGCTAATGCCTGAATGGAAACATGAAGAACAAATACTAAATTATAGCTGCTTAAGTTTATAGAGAAAAGGTGTTTCCTTTTTTAGCACCTAATCTTTTACCAAATAACCTGGGCATATGCAATGTATGAAACTCACTTTACGTAACCTGTTTTATCTTTGTGATTTTCATATCAAAGGCTAGAATGATATAGCTAGGACTATCCTACTTAGTGTTTTTACTAACTTAATATCAGGAACATCTGTGTAAAGCACTATGCTAGGTATTGGGGATATGGTGGTAATACAAAGTCAATGGGAATTGTTCTTTGATCTCAAAAATGTAAAATCTGTCAGAGCAGTAAAACAATATTCACAGACTTCATATAATGGAGGTAGGCAGAGTGTTTTAGAAACACAAATGAAAAAACAATAATAAGTTTCAACAGAATTTTGAGAAAGAATAGAAATAAAGCTTCCAGCAATATGGCAGTTCACGCACATGTGAAAATCTTCTAGCCCCTTTTCAAATGTTGGGACAATAGTTTTTGGATAAATAGCCAAACTTAGAGCAGAAACTCCACAGCATCTTAAAATTAATTAGAAATAAATTCAAAAGTGGCTGGGAGAAAAACACAATAGTTTATACCTCTGAGTAGTTTTGGACTAGAGTGCAAAGACCACATGAGAACAAGCCCAGGCAACAGTTCCTTTTAAGAAAAAGGACCTGGAGCTAAACTACCTGCCTAAAACCCGGAGTAGAAAATCTAGAACATCTTCCACAGTCGTAGCGTAAGTCACCTATGAAAAACCGAAACCTCCAGCCTAAGACACACATGAATATGCAGTCCAAATTCCTACTACCTAGATAATTTACAGAGCCCAACCCCGAAACTGGCATTGAAAATGGACCTGAATATCAACCATATATTGATGTCTCTCTCCCTCTCTCCCTTCCCCTCTCTCTAAAAATAATAAAAATCTTAAAAAAAAAAAAAAGACAAGAGAAACAGACCTAAAACCAGCAAAACCCATGAAGTCTCCACAGAAATAAGGGCCAGAAGGGATGATTAAAATGTTTTCTATCTTGACCAGTGAAATCTAGATTACAGGAAACTAGATTCTATAGAACAAAGCATCCTGTTTCTTCAACAAATAAATTGCAAAGATATGAAAAGAGATGGATAGTGGAGAGATTTAAGAGCTATAGTAACCAACAGACACGGTATAGAGATCATCAGGATTCTGACCCAAACAAACTGACCCAATTTGAAACAACTGAAAATTTGAGCAATGACTGATTATTTTAATAACATTAAGGAAGTGCTGTCAACTTTTCTTAGGTGTTATAATTGTATGATAGCTTCTAAAATATTTACAGATAAAATTATACGATGTCTAGATTTACTTCCAAAGACTATAGGAGAACTGTCAATGGGTGAACAGATTCAACAACAAAACTAGCCAAGAACTTTAACTGTTAAAGCTGGGTGAAGAACACATGGAGGTCCTTATTCTATACTATCCACTTTAGTGTTCCTTTTCTTCCCATAATAAAAGGTTTTTAAAAAATAATGTATCCTTTATCTCTAAACAAGTACATCCTTTACATTTAAAATAAATAAGTAGCAATACTTTGCATTAAGACACATGATATCTTCACTTAAAAGTTACATTTATTCTTGTTCTTTAATCT